>OY757187.1:22711028-23203528 GCA_963583895.1 Melanophora roralis | reverse complement strand
AAAATAAATAAGATAATATTATTTTAAAGCACCCAAAAGAAATAATTTAAAATTATCTTTTGTTGTGCTAAACTCAATAGAATTATTACCTTCCTTTCTTAAGTTGAAATTCATTTCATTATTAGCGCCCGAGTTAGCGTACCATTAAGTGCATAATTAGTACGATGTAAGGGAATATTAAATAAATTGAAAAATCAAAAAGCAATGCTGTAAACAGAGCCTAATTTAATAAAGATTTTTAAATCATCAGCATATAACAAAAATTTAGCCTGTTCAAAACAGGAAGCAATATCATTTATGAAAATATTAAAAAGCAACGGCCCGAGTATACTACCTTGGGGTATGCCAGAAGTTTGCATATACGAATCAGAGATATAGCCCTCAATCTGAACTTTACACGCTCTATTTGATATGTAGGATTTGAGCCAATCCAAAAAATTAGAGTGAAAGCCATAATGTTTCAATTTTGAAAAAAGTGTGAGATGTGATACTTTATCAGATTAGTGACCGTAGACCTGCCAGCAAAAAACCATGCTGAGATTTGCTTATTAATGACTTCGTCAAGAAAAATAGTTTTTTAAAAATGATCTGTTCAAAAATTTTCGAGATACATGATAACTTTGAAATAGGTCTATATCATGTAACATCATCTCTACTGCCATCCTTAAAAACTGGGGTTATTACCGCAGTCTTCCACCTGTTAATAAATATACCCTCTCTGAGGGATAAATTAAAAATTAAAGTTAAAACCGGGATTAACGCTGAAAGATTTTTCAATAAATGGGTACAAATACCATCTATATCAGATTTAAACGAATTTTTTGCTTGTGAAATAGCATCAAGTACATCATCGTCGGACACAACTAGGTATCCTACATTTAACCCTGCGTGACTATTTAACGCCAAATTATGACAAATGGTAGTTGAATCAAAATTAGATTTAAAA
Source organism: Melanophora roralis (assembly GCA_963583895.1). NCBI lineage: Eukaryota > Metazoa > Arthropoda > Insecta > Diptera > Rhinophoridae > Melanophora > Melanophora roralis. Next base: position 23,202,582 of record OY757187.1, on the reverse strand, counting down.
AATAAAGCAAACATATTAACCACATCCTTACCGCAGGTCGAAGTACGCCCAGCAAATTTCATAACAGATGGAATTTCAGATGACTTTTTCTTGGACTTGACAAAGGCCCAGAAGGCTTTAGGGTTGCTTCTTATTTCCTGCTCCTTATTAAAAATGAACTGTTTGTAAAGAAATTTATTTAAAAAATCAAATTCCCGGCGGTAATGCCGAAATTTTGATTCAGACTCTAAGTCCCCGAGTTTAATAAATCTTTTGTGAAATTTGTTTCTAAGATTTTTCAACTTCCTTAAGCCCACTGTATACCATGGTAGCTTATACGATTTACACTTCTTTAGGGTAATATTGTCATTACAGACCTTAAGCACTTTTCCCAGAAATACTTCATAACATTGCGAAGTAGTAAGATTAAGAAATAATTCATTCCAATTTATGGAAAGAAATATAGAGTTTAGCACTTCAAAATTACATTGATTAAAATTGAAATTAATGTTATTAGAATTTACAAGCAAGCTTATTTCTGCTTAATTTGTTGAAGCAATCTGAATAGGCTTGATTTAAGAAAATGTAAGTAAGGATCGTTCTTAAAAATTTAAAGAAATATTTTGGATAAATTCAAGAATACAATTCTTGATTTTAGAAAGCGAGTTTTCTTTCTGTGTAGTTATTGCCTTTTCTAAGGTAGATTTAAATTGAACTGTGGGGACCAACGGTAAATTTTTCTAATTTTTATACCCTTCAAATCAAGTGATTAGTGTTTTTCATTCCGTTTGTAGTTTCTACAATATTTACTTTAGACCCTATAAGGTATGTACATATATTCTGGATCCTTATATTCTTAGTATGAAAATACTGGTATCGTTCAATTATGTATGAAAGAAAATATCGGCCAAATGGCTGTAGCGATCTTGGCGGCACACCTTCATCCGATGGTCCACTGGTGTTTTTACATTTGCTACAGACCCGGTTTGCTCAAATTTTTGCACGATTTTGCTACTTTTACGCACATTAAGACGATTAAATTGACCAAAAGAATCCCGAAGTGCACGAAATGCATTTTGATTTAAACGTCCTTTTTAATAATTAGCCTGAATAGCTTTCCATTATTTAAATTGAGTCAGTCTGGAATTGCGAAATGTCAAATCAAATGCAAAAAAAAACTTGACGTTTAGGTATAGTTCACATTGAACATCGGCCCTGCAGTTTTAACCATCATTTATATAAAGGAAGTGGTTATAGCCATGCCCATCTGTCCGGCTGCGTGTCTGTTGATTTCATGTTTCCACATGCAAATAAGGTCGCACAGAAAACGTTTTGGTTTCAAATAATCAGAAATATCCCTAAGACAATCGCTATTCAAAATCAGCAAAATCGGTTTTATATTGACCGATATCAGATCAGAGTAATGCAGCCACCATTGCCACAAAACTTAGCACGAATACTTTGAAGATAGGGACCTAAATTAGGGGAAAAAATTTATTCGGATAGGATCAGGGGAAGCGGTATTCCTCCTACAAGTTTTGTAAAATATTTCATGCGCTAAATCTAAGAAACTATAAAAGCTATAGAATTCAAATGTTCTCCAAGAACTAATTTTGCAATAATGCGGACATTAAAAAAAATATTTGGATTGGAGCAGGAAAAGGTGCAGCCCCCATACAAATTAACATTTTTTGTCAAATTTTCTAAACGCTTTATCTCAGAAACTATAACAGCTTTCGACTTGAAATGTTCTACAAGAAGTAGTGGTACAATAACTCCTACATTTAAAAAGGTTTAATGGGAGCAGGACGAGGGGACCACACCATACAAATAAAACACTTTTATTAAAATTTTATTACGAATACAGTCGAAAACATGTTTAAACTCTCGTTGAAATTTTGTAAAATTTTCTATTTCAAAAACTAGGATTACTATCGACCTCAAACCCGGCACAAAGTATTTTCATTACAATATTTGCAGTACGAAAACATTCGGATAGATTAGATGGCTGGGTTTATAAAAAAACAAGTAAGAGCGCTATATTCGGCTGTGCCGAATCTTATATACCCTTCACATTGGTCTTTAAATATACCCAGCCGAGTAATTTTATACTGCAAGTAATTTAATAAAAAACCTTGTGCGAGTTTTAAAGAAAAAATAACAAAATTTTAACGTTCGTATGAATAATAGAAATAGATGAAGAAGATTTGAGGTCGAAAGTTTTAAAAGTTTTTGACATTATCCATATATAAAGGTTAATAAAACTTATTAAATGTTCTAGTCCCGCTGCTCTTCTCCAACTTTTTTTCCAAAATGAATGAATTATTTGATTATTACTTTTTGTAGAATATTCGAAGTCGATAGCTGTAATAGTTTTCCAGAAGAAGCGTATCGAAAAGTTTATAAAAATTGTTACTTTGTATGGGAGCTACCCCTTCTTCACCCCCCATCCGAAAATTTTTTTCTTTAAAGCGTAGGCCTTGTGTTCCAATTACTTTTTGTAGAACATTTGATGTGGATATCTGTTATAGTTTCCGAGATATAGCGTATCGAAAATTTCATACAAATCGTTAATTTTTACGGGAGCTACCCCTTTTTTTGCCCCACTCAAAAATATTTGTCTTTAAAGCAAAGGCCTTATTGTCCAATTACTTTTTGTAGAACATTTCATTTCGATATCTGTTATAGTTTCCGAATTATAGCGTATCGAATATTTTATAATAATTGTCGATTTGTAATGGAGCTACCCCTTTTTTTGCCCCACTCAAAAAATGTTTTCTTTAAAGCGTAGGCCTTCTTGCCCAATTACTTTTTGTAGAACATTTCATTTCGATATCTTTTATAGTTTCCGAATTATAGCGTATCGAATATTTTATAATAATTGTCGATTTGTATGGGAGCTACCCCTTTTTTTGCCCCCACTCAAAAAATTTATTCTTTAAAGAGTAGGCATTCTCGCCCAATTACTTTTTGTAAAACATTTCGTTTCGATATCTGTTATAGTTTCCGAGATATAGCGTATCGAATATTTTATAATATTTGTCGATTTGTATGGGAGCTACCCCTTTTTTTGCCCCACTCAAAAAATGTTCTTGCCCAATTACTTTTTGAAGAACATTTCATTTCGATATCTTTTATAGTTTCCGAGATATAGCGTATCGAATTTTTATAATAATTGTCGATTTGTATGGGAGCTACCCCTTTTTTTGCCCCCACTCAAAAAATTTTTTCTTTAAAGTAGGCATTCGCGCCCAATTACTTTTTGTAGAACATTTTATTTCGATATCTTTTATAGTTTCCGAGATATAGCGTATCGAATTTTTTATAATAATTGTCGATTTGTATGGGAGCTACCCCTTTTTTTGGCCCCACTCAAAAAATTTTTTCTTTAAAGCGTAGGCATTTTCGTCCAATTACTTTTTGTAGAACATTTTATTTCGATATCTGTTATAGTTTCCGAGATATAGCGTATCGAATATTTTATAATAATTGTCGATTTGTATGGGAGCTACCCCTTTTTTTGGCCCCACTCAAAAAATTTTTTCTTTAAAGTGTAGGCATTCTCGCCCAATTACTTTTTGTAGAACATTTCGTTTCGATATCTGTTATAGTTTCCGAGATATAGCGTATCGAATATTTTATAATAATTGTCGATTTGTATGGGAGCTACCCCTTTTTTTGGCCCCACTCAAAAAATTTTTTCTTTAAAGCGTAGGCATTTTCGTCCAATTACTTTTTGTAGAACATTTTATTTCGATATCTGTTATAGTTTCCGAGATATAGCGTATCGAATTTTTTATAATAATTGTCGATTTGTATGGGAGCTACCCCTTTTTTTGCCCCCACTCAAAAAATTTTTTCTTTAAAGTGTAGGCATTCTCGCCCAATTACTTTTTGTAGAACATTTCGTTTCGATATCTGTTATAGTTTCCGAGATATAGCGTATCGAATATTTTATAATAATTGTCGATTTGTATGGGAGCTACCCCTGTTTTTGCCCCCACTCAAAAAATTTATTCTTTAGAGCGTAGGCATTCTCGCCCAATTAATTTTTGCAGAACATTTTATTTCGATATCTGTTATAGTTTCCAAGATATAGCGTATCGAATATTTTATAATAATTGTTGATTTGTATGGGAGCTACCCCTTTTTTTGCCCCCACTCAAAAAATTTATTCTTTAAAGCGTAGGCATTCTCGCCCAATTAATTTTTGCAGAACATTTTATTTCGATATCTGTTATAGTTTCCAAGATATAGCGTATCGAATATTTTATAATAATTGTCGATTTGTATGGGAGCTACCCCTATTTTTGCCCCCACCCAAAAAATTTTTTCTTTAAAGTGTATGTCTTTGCGTACAATTATTTTTTGTAAAACATTTTAAGTCGATAGCTGTCATAGTTTACGAGATATAGCGTATAAAATATTTCACCAAATTTGTGCAATTGTAGGAAAAATACCCCTTTCCCTGGTCCTATCTGAAAAAACTTTTTCCGTTATTTAGGTCCCTTCTTTAGAAGTATCCGTGCCAAGTTTTGTGGCAAGAGTGACTATACTTACTGAGATATATAGGGATATATGCACGGATTTTGTTCTAAAAAAAATGGGTTACTTTGGGTTTTCGCTTTGGGGTCGCAAATGAATAATAAAGAAATTACAAACGGAATGACAAAGTGATATATACCCTATCACTATGTGAAGGGTATAAAAATGTGAAGGGTATAAAAATGTGAAGGGTATATAAAATCCAGTACAGCCGAATATAGCACTCTTACTTGTTTATACAGCAAAAGCTTTAAAAATATTAAGCTTAACTGTTTTGTAACATAAGTATGCAGCATATATCTGTATGTAAATATGTCTGAACACATTCATCTATGAATGTAGTAGTATTTTTATTTGCATAAACTTTATGTATCATTTTAAAACTAATTAAATTCAATACTCCGCAGTGGTAACTAAGGCAGTTAACATTTGGTTAAAACTTCAAATGAAAGTAAAGTATACTTTTAAGCAGCTTTTAAAGAACTAAAAAATTTCTCCCACTTGTTTTGATTATAGTGTAGCATATTTTAGGGAAACAAAAAGCAAAATTTCCTTTCAAAACCAACAACAATGGCTCATTTACAAGACTTGTTTTTCTTTAGATAAATGTTATTAATACTTTATATGACTGTGTTGCTGGAATTCTTTACAAAATAATTAAATTAGGAAACTCTTATAAGGCTTATTCAAAACATAAAGTATTATATAAACATAGTAAATTTAATAAAACCAGACATTTGATTATACATACCATCATAATAAGAGGCCTTGAATAACTTTGAATGAAATAAATATTTAAAGTTTATCCATAGAATAATTTAGAACTAGTCTTTTATCTATGTACATACATATGTATGTACATATATAACTGCCTAATAAATAGAGTCTAAAAAATTATGTATTTTCAAATGCCAAATATGTATTACATTATAATAATATTATTAAATTTATGTGAATATGACATTTATATATTGAATTTTTGCCTATTAAATCTAATTTAGCAAATCTTGCTGTTGCATAATTGATTGACAGTCTTGTTCAGGAGGATAAAAAATAAATAAAATGTTATTGAAAGCGTGTCTGGTTCGTTTTCGAAATTTGAACCCTAATGGAAAAATCTGTAAAAAATATATTTTAGAACTTTTAAGATACTTGTAACAACTTCTAAGCCAATAAAGATAGTAACATAATTCAAACTGGAATACGAATGTAGTTGAAAGTTATTGTTATTTTTGATGTCAAGAATCAATCAACATATGTATAACATTTCCCGTTTTGGTTGTTTTTTGCCTTTTTTGAGCCCTTGAGTCTCGAAATATAAAAATAAGGACTATTGACCCATATTCATATAATCGGTCAAGCCCGAACATATTATGCCTATAAAATTTGAATTCAGTATAATAGTTGGCGACACAAAGGCAAACATTGTGCAAAATTTTTTAAAATGAAATATTATTCGAATCATTTATTTCAAAATGACTTTTCCGGGAGGACATTTGTTAGGAGCTATTGGTAGTTCATATTTGGCAGTCGTGAAGTAGAGACCTGGCAAATTTAATTTTTAAAACATTTTATCAAACTCAATCATCGTTTACTGTGATGATTAAAAAGTAACGTAAAATTTTTGGCAGAAGCAAAGTGCCAACAAAACGCACTATTTATTGCGTTAAGACTGATTTCGAAGAAGGAGGGACCGTAGCTGATAGGCCTAAGCATGGACCACAACTTACTGGAAGATTGGCTGAAAACATTACTGCTGCTCTTGAAAGTGTTCAAAATAATCCACCAACCTCAATTTGACGCCGTGCTCAGAAGCTTTGTCTTCAAAGAACAACTTTGGCCGCAATTTTGCACAAGGATTTGCCTTTGTTTCCTTTTGAGAATCAGTTGACACAAGAGATTCTTCCAGAAGACCACTTACGCCGCCGTATATATGCCAATAGGATGTTACAGCTCGCCCATTAAAACCTCGATCTTCATGAAAAAAACCATAATGAGTAACGAGCCACATTTTCATTTGAATGGAATGTAAATAAACAGAATAGTCGGTTCTGGGCAATTGAAACCCCTCAAATTATTCATCAGTCACCTTTGCATCCGTCAAGTGTGACAGTCTGGTGTGCAATTTGGTCAGGAGGAATCATTGGACCTTACTTTTTTAAAACTCAAAACGGCGTAACGATAACTGTCAATGGAGAGCGATATGGTGATATGATTAAACACTTTTTGAATGACACAACTGCATGCTTTGGGCCTGGTTAATATGTGGAATATACAAGATGGTGCCATATCGCATACAGCAAGGACTACAATGGAATTGCGGGGAGACCTCTTTCCACAACAAGTTATTTCAAGAAATGGTGATGTGACTTCTTTTTGTACGTATATATTCGTACTGTTTTTTCATTTTACCTTTCTTTTAAAATTTTAAGCATAGAAATATAAAATTTAATACTATGACCCCAGAACTAGTGGGACTACGGTGCCTTGCGAAAAATTTAATTTAAAAATTTTATATTTTTATATTTTTATTGTCATTATTTTTATATATAAATGCTGAATCTATATTCAATTTGCATAAAAAATAAATAAAAACATTGAATATTACAAACATAATTATAACTAAATTAGAATAAATAAAAATAAAAGAAATAAATAAATTTTTTAACACTATTTAAAGCTATAAGTAAGTAGAATACAATAAATTTAAGAACAAAAGAACATAAATAATTTAAGTAAGAAGATTACTAATTCAAATAAAACAATGAATGATTTAATAAATAAATAAAAAAAGGGATAGAAAAAGAACTTAAAACTACTAACGGAATAAAAGAACACAATGGATGCGGAAGTAAGCGGTCTAAAGAATTCTTCACAAAAATACGGTTATTCAAGTGAAAAAAGTAATTGAAAATAGTTCAATTGAGATGGACACACACAAACACACATTACATAGATGGATACTAAAAAGTAAAATAAGAAAAGAAAAACATGAATCTATGGATAAACTTCAAGGCATAAGCTTAAGTTTAATGAAAACACGTTCGTAATTTATGCAAACATGCAACAACAATGACGAACTGTATTCGATATCGCATCTTAAAAGAAATTATTGCTTTTGTTATTTAATTGTATTGATGCGTGTATGTGTGTGAGTAAGTAAATTAAAGCTACTGAATACAATTTTAAATTAAGTTCAAAGTTGGTTTAAAGAAAAGTAAACGAAATAAGAAAAAAAGAAACGTTAAATTTTAATTAAAATCTTAAACAAAACTCGCACAATAGATAATGCAGATCACTACTTTAATGCAGAATTAACAGTAGATTTTCTGTTACAATTGCTAAAAGGAAACAAAACTTTATAAAGATTATTGAAATACAGTAAAATCGTTTCGACAGTAAAATGTTTAAAATAATACAAAAGTGACAAAGAAAATAAAACAAACGGAATGTGGCCATATTAAATAGTTTAGTTTACAATACGTTAATAAAATAGATAAAACATAATAGGAAACTAGAACTAAACTTAAAGCTAAAACTTAAACCGAAATTGTAGGTAAGAAACAGTTATCATTTGGCAGAAGACATACATAGAAAATATGTCAAATTTATCTACAAAAAATAAGATTATTAAACGACTTTTTAAAAATTTTATAGTTTTTGTTCCGTTGATGACTTTTGTTGTGGCTGTTGCGAATGCAGTGGTTGTACTTTGAGTTTTTGTTGTTGCGAAAGCAGCTGTTGCTGCTGTTGTTGCAATTGCTTTGTATAACTGCGATAGGCTAAATCATGAGCCTGATTTAAGGATCTTCTATCATAACCACCTCCGCCGCCACCAGAAGACCAACCACCACCTCCACCACCCGATGACCAGCCGGAACTGCCGCCCGATGATTTGCTAGACAAAAGTTTCTTTAAGCCCATAATACCCGCCAGCAATAAGGCAATCTTTGAAATTATTAGGGCCTTGCCAGCCAGCATGTATAACATTCCCATGGCAACCGGTAACATACCCATCATTTTCATAGCCATTCCCATCATCATCATGCTCATCATTTTCTTCATTTTACCACGACCTTAAATAAATGAAAATTAAAAGAAAAACAACAAGATTTTAGCTATTGATTAACAAATTTTATGGAGAAATTTTACAAACATAAATATGTTGTGCGTATATACATATTTACTTTTCAGGGTAATATTCGTGTAAATATATTGTGGAAAATGCGTTTTTGTAAATTTTCGAAATACTAAAATTATTTTGTGTATTTTTTAAAATTATAAATTAAGCGAAAAATAATTACTTTCTGTTTTCTTTTTTAGTTTTGAATAAGTGTTCAATTTTGAATTTTCTTTATGTGGAAAAAGAAAATGTGCTTTCTAAACAGCAATAACAATTAAGTTCACCTAAACAAAAAAAAAAAAAAGTTTATATTTTTGCTTCGACCTTTTTGTGCCCTTTATCCAAGAGACGGCTATGTATGTATGTACATACATATGTACATATGTATGTATATATGTATGTATGTATGTATGTATGTGTGTATGTATGTATGTTTGTGTATGAATAGATATGTAATTGGTTTGTCGTTTCGCTTGTGATCATTAAAATATTTTTGCGGCTCTACATATTATATGTAAACATACTAGCTTAACGCGGCCCCTCTGTTGGACTAAATGATATATTAAACATTTTGATATTTAGAAAAAAAATTTTACATTTATAAAATACTTAGCTTTTGCGAGGATAGACATCATTATTGTATTTAAAGTTTTTTATCGTATGCAAGCGCTACACATCCCTATTTGCAGTCTAAGTAAAGGTCAAAATGTCAACCTCAACTAAAAAAATTTTGAGTCTATAACTGTTTTAAATACATATGTATGACATTGAAATTGTTTTAACGACATGGAAATTGACGTACTCCCTTGCTCCAACTTGCTGTTTTTTTTTCAAATATGTGATTTTAATTAAAGTGACTCATGCGAAATTTTCTAACTATAGTTGCTTTAATGTTTTTATTGTTTTCGATGGCATGCCCCCTTACTTCCTTACACCCTTATTCAGTCATTTTCACTATATTTTGAGCCTTTAGATGTAACTGTTGTCTAGAAATCGCCAGGCGAATAAATTTTAAATTACCTATTTTTTGCTCTACACCAACAGCTCCACAACTTTTGGCGTTTTTAGCCAACATATACGTGTTAATAATGATCTTAATCTTACAATTAAAAAAAATTTAAGGAATTTTCATGTAACCGTTTGAAATATATTACACAAAAAATTTTATACTTCATGGGGCGTGCAACGCCCACTATTTCCTTGAATTTAATTCTAAGCCTATTTATTTAGGTTGAAATATCAAAAAAGTGGATATATGTAGTCAAAACGCATATTAATGAGTTTGATTTCGCTTGGCGTGGCCCCGCATTTTCTCCTACAAAATTTATACAAATCAATATAAGTCCTTTTATTGAGTGAGAAGGCACCAATGCGCGTTTAAAGTTCTACAGTAATCGGAAAGTTGTAAGTACATATAATAAGTAATTAATTTTGTGAGCGTGGTACCGCCTACTATATTGCCTTAAGAATTTTGACATAATAGGTATGGCAACATCCACTTTTTTGACTTAAAAGATTTGAATTAAGAAACCTTTGCTTCACATACAAAGTTTCATAAAAATCGATTCGGTGGAGGTACCGGCGTTGTGACTCTAATCTTCGTGGGCGTGATACGTCCTACTTTATTACCCATAGAAGTCTTATATGTGTTTAAAAAGTTTTATAAAAATCAGTGCATTCGAAGAACCTGTATATAGAATTTAATTTTTGTGGGCGTGGTCCCACCTTCTTTGTTTGCTTGAAAATTTTGACGTTAGACGCCCTGGGTATACGTACAAATAAATAAGAAAGTCGTTGCAGTAAAAGTACCAGTATAAAGAGGTAAATTTTTTGAGGGCGTTGCGCCTCCTATTTGTTTCCTTAAACATTTTTACTCGGGGTATTATATTCACTAAATTCGGTTGGACAAAAATACCTTTATTGAACTTTTAGTGTTTGTAGGCGTGGCCTCCTTTTTGCCTTCCAACTTTTGACGCTGTTGGCTTCAGATATGAGATCAAGGAATAAATTAGTCTGTGCAGTAGAGTATAGTTTTTGTGGGCGTAGTACCGCCCACTACTTTGCCATTAAAATTTTGGGTTTTAACCCTCATAAAGTAGATCCGTAAAAATTTAAAAAAAAGTACTTATAATTTGATTGAATTTTTAGATGCGTAGCACTACCTTTTATATACGCACAAGGTGTTAAAAAATTAATGGAGTAGAATGGCCAGTACTTTTGGTTTAATTTTTGTGGGCGTGACATCGTCTTCATTTTTTCCAACAAAATTTTGGCTCTAGAAGTCATTAACATGAAAAAAAAAGTTCAAAAAAATTATTTAGGCACAAGCACCTTCATTTAGTATGATTATATGAAATTAAGGATTATCAACTCAGATTTAATACATAAGGTCTTTTTTCATATTATTAGCAGTCTTTTTGTATTGTTTTTGCATTTCCCGTCGCATTTTTGGTACATATTTCCATATGCTAAAAATAAAAAAATTTAAGATTTTGTATTACGAATGATTAGAAAGCTGTGAAATTATTTTTAATGCTTAAGTAATCTCTCGAGTTTTGTACAAGGCAATCACTTGTGACACACGCCTTTGAAAAATTAACACTTTATTAATAAAATTTTTGATTTCCAACGATGATATTTTAAAGAAAACGGACAAATAAGTACACTCCTCAAAAGAGCTTTTACTTAGTCTTAATACTTCTTTTTCCTTATTGGTAAAAAAAAGTTTAGTAATGGTAGTAATGGTCTACCAACTAAAATATTATGGTTTATATGGTTATAAAATTATATGAATTTTTGGATAAATTTTTTTTATAAGACTAAATAAATATTAAAAATATATTTTAGATGTTATATGTATAACACAGTAGCGAAAAACTGTTATAGCTGGTTTTTGCGAAATGCAATAAAGGGATATAAATGACACACAATAAACAAACTGAGCTATTTACGTTTAATTTTCTGTAAATGGTCATAAAAATCTATCATAAAATAATCCCACATCCTTTTTAATGGCCTTATAAGGCTCCATTAAACAGTCGTAAATTCCTTTTTAAGTAAATGTGACGAAATGTTGTATATGTTGGCAGTTACTTAAAGTCTGCAAACGTAATAAAATTATATTTCGGATGTATTTGATATGCAAAACAACCCCGAAATTTATTTACTTCAATTGTTGTTTGTATTATATTCGCAATTAGCCTGCTTTTACCTTAGCTCAGCTTTAATATTTATTAACCAAAGTACTTAAAAAATCCGTTAAAATTTTTTTTCAGAACAATAAGCTTTAAAAACCCCAAATCATTTATGTATATAAGAAGCAGAAAATTTTGTGTTAACGTTTTATTTACAACTTTAATTTAAGTAAACATTTGGTCCCGCCCCTAGCAAGTCAATAGGGCTCATATTTAACTTTTATTCTCAAAAGCGCAATGGGTACCAATAATAAAAAAATGGTGTTTTTTGTACACTTCTTAGTTTCAAAAAATCCAAAAAGAACCAAAATAGTACACAAAATTGTTTAAAAAGGAATAGTTTTTGTTTTGTTGTATGACTTTCCGCCTTAATCCGGGTCATCAACCCCTTTAATATGTATCATAATTCTAAAACCATTCTTTCGAAAATTAAAAAAATTCTTTAACATGAAAAAGGAACTTTTTTCAATTGTATAGCCTTCCGTCTTAATTCGGGTCAATGGCCTTAAAAGCATATTTCTAGAGCCATTTTTTCAAAAAACTCCAAAATTCAATAAAATGATTTAAAAGGCTTTGTGTTCAGTTTGTTGATTTCTGGCCTCAGTCTAGATCAAAAACTATTTATGTTAAGTATTTAGACTTATAATACCAAAACATGTAAATCATTTGATTGGGTGACGTAGGAGATGTTTGATACCAAGTAACGGCTGTGATTGGTTTAAAATTTCCAGACCAAGCTTTTATTAAAACTGTGGACACTGACCTCCTTCCTCGTGGTGCCACTTGAGGTAGTTGCCTTTCATATCTATTTAGGGGAGTGAGCTAAAACATGCCACGCAATCACTTACAAGAACGATAAAATTGGGTTAAGGCATCGGGTTAGTAACCCACTCTTGTTGAGGCTTTACTTGTATTACAAAAATGAAGAACATAATGAAAGCGCTATTTATGACCCACGCAAACGTTTCGAGGACCATGATAAGTGAGTCTGCACCTAGAAGGCCCCAACTCTTAACAGAGAAAGTACAGTGAAAGCACTAGCGGAAGCACTTGAAAAGTCGGCCTATTAAACCAAACTTAGAGAAACTGTGATGAAATGGGAAATTCGTCGTCATGAAAATGCGACGTGCTGTATTATAGCTTCCACAAAACAATATTTGATTATGGATATGGATTCACGGTAAGCCAGATGCTCAAACATCTCGTTTCCAGATTTTTTGAAATTCGTTTATCCGTGCCCTTGCCCGACAAAACACAAGGACAAACAGACCAAAGATATATTTTATTAGCACCAAGAGAGAGCATACAAGTATATTTGTCGCCCTAGCAGTTGCTAACGCAAAAAACAGAAGAACAAATATTTATGTTCTAATGGCAAAAAATTAGCCCTCCACGAGAAAAAAATCGATAAGGGAATGGAGCTAGTCGACTTCATCGCGGCAAAAAAATAAGATGAAACAAGGGGAACCATATTATTCATATTTTGATAGATGGAAGAAAGTGTGTACGATGTGCGAGTGATCCGAGGAGCGAACTTCGTTTTGAATAAATACCTTGTAGCAGCAAAGATTCGCACTCATATACATGTTTCTAAAAACGTGCGGTCTAACACAGCATTGAAATTTACGTCGGAAAGTTTCAGATACAACAAACGGCAACGGCTTACTCCGTTCAATCTACTCGATCACTTAAAAAAACCCTCCCTGCTCCTAAAATGTTGCAGAGCACTGCAAAGTATTGCCTACTCCAAGGAAGAAGCTGTAATATCTGACCTTGGGTACCAAAAACCTTCCCAAAGAACCAGGAGCGCTGTCATACTTATATCAGGGCAATCCTGCAGTCAGCAGAAAGACGTCTTAAGAAGGAACAGTGTCGGAAAAAGAAGGAGAAGAGAAACGTATATTCCACAAAAATAAGAGAAAATTAGAAAGGTATGGGTGGGGGCATATCGAAGTCAAAATTATGTCCAAAAATTATAGCAAAGAGCGAAACCCAAAACTGCACTCTTTGATGTAGGAAGATGAGGAAGATAATATGGTGACGGCTACAAATGATGTACTGAGAATATGAGAATATAAGGTCGATATAGCAGTATCTCGGCTTAAAAAAATTATTTTAATAATAAACTGTTAAAGACCAGAGACGGCACAGTAATAAGGCGTATGTATGCATCAGCTTGATCGTACAATCTGGCTAGAAAAACGCATACCCGAGAATTGAACCATCAGTGCTTTATGTTCTGTGCACAAAAAAGGAAATGAGACCGTTTGTGCCAACTAAAAAGGAATAAGTCTCCTTCCCATTACTTACGAAAAACTATATATTAAAGCCGGCGAGATAGCTGGCACATATCAAATCGGCTTTACACTTGGTAACCCCACCATCGACCAGATATACACACTCTGCCATATCCTGGAAAAGAAAGATCGACACATACCATCGGCTTGTTGCCTACAAGGCCGTGTTAAAGTAATCTGTGTCAAGTTTTATCATAATATCATTAGAAATGTGGTGTGGGCATATTAATTAATTTTGTTTTATATTTTTATTTTACTTATTATGATTGGCCTTGTCTTGTCGACAGAAGGATGTCAATAGTACCTAGTTTTTAACATTGGCACATTGTTCACACAATACCAAAATTTAGAGACGACTCCAACAACGACAATACCAAATACCACCTGGCTGTTTATTTAGTAAATTAATTTTGCACACGAATGCGAAACAAAGTAAAACAATTGCCACTTTCCCACAATTTTAACGTACATACATATGTACGTACAAACATAAACTTATTTATTTTTAAAGAAATACCTTTTATAAATTGTATTTCGTATATCATTAATGTTTGTTTTCTCTCTGACATGAATGGAATCATTTTTAATGGTTGGCAAAAATAAAACTTCAACACCAAAAAGAAAAATTCATATAATTTTATTATAACAACAACAAAGAAGTAATCCCTTCAACGTTAATTACATTAAAGAAGTAAGTGTAGGGTGTCAGGTGGCGGATTTAAATTTTCCAACTTAAATAAAAAACGTAACAAGAATTCCGTAATAACGCGTCGATAATTTTCGCCATTGATATTCGTCGCCTGGCCTCGAGAAATTTTGAAAAAAATGGTCCAATTATCTCATGCGTTAATAAGTCACACCGAATAGTTGCCCTGGGGTAATGGAATGGTTTTTAAAGCTTCAATCGAGGCAGGTTCTTGGAGAGCAGTAATGACAATTTTCATTATTGACGTGGCCGCCAACAATGACAACAAGCCTCGTCGCTCCAAAAAATGGGATTTACAGAGCGAAAACGCTCCAACATCGTTTTACAAAAATTTTAGCTTAAATCGAAGTCACCTCCTTTTTTGTTCTTGATCGATTTGGAATTTAAAACGATGGAACTTTAATAATAATCGCTCTTAGAAGTCACAGTTAGGCTGCTCTTTTTCGTTTTGAAAGTCGCGGGTTTTTAGCTTAAAATGCTTTTAACCAGTTCAATGTTTTTGGGAGTTCTTGAAGATCGACTGGGCCCTGACTGTGGGAAATTTACAGCCGAAGCAGTTGCGCGGAATCTCTCCACCCACGAACAAATTAAATTAACACTCGGTCATTCACGTGTTCGCCGAATATCAAACTTTGAACCAATATGACGATGAGCAATTACGTAACAACCAATCTTAAAAAATATCTCCACAGCGAACGCACGAGGCTTACTCGATCACTGCGACATCGTGACTGACAAATCCGCACAATCGCCAATTCCAGCAACGCTACCATTTCTCCATACCATTTATTACTTTTTCGAATAACCTTTTTTAAAAATATAAATTTGCTACCAGACACCCTGTAGAAATAAAAATTCTAGTAATTCAAACTTGTTGTTCATAAAAAATTTATTTTTTATTATATCACTGGCTGGCTTACTTTTGTTAGCTTTCTAATTAAATTATTTTTAATTAAAAGTTGTTAAATGCCACTAAACTTAATTACATGTATAGGCTGATAAATATTTAGGCAGCTACCTACGAGAAATTTTGTCTTTTAATTATTTCAATTTCATCTGTTAACTTCTTTATCGTCAGCTTCTTGTGATTATAGCAACTTTATTTTAGTTATATTTTTAGAACACTTTCCTTAGTTATTTTTATTAATTTTACCAGTGTTGCCAAAAACAAGATTTGAAACAAGATAAATTGTCTACAAAGAAGAAGCAGTTAAATGCAAATTTTGGCAATATTGTATAGCTGGTACAGTTCACGGAGCGTCAAACATTTCCCTGACTTCTTTCATCACAATGTTAATACTGCAGTACAATTGTGATCATTAAATATTGAATGATTTGTATATTATAGTTTTTGGAATAGAAAACTTCATGAAATTTAAACGTTTATATGGGTGATGCCAGGATTCGTATTATCGTAATTTTTTCATAAATACTAACCCGTAGATAGGTGCTTGTAAGATTGACATTTTCTCAACAACACAGTGATATCATATAAACATTGCTTGAATTAGCTTTACATGTGGTGTTTTAATGTTTTTATATAATAATAAATGTTAAAAAATCTAAATATTCTATTTTATAAAATGTTTATGCTAAATCAGGAAATCATTGAGAAATTATTAAGAAACTCTGCATGAAAAACAGTCGATCGTAATTTTCGCTAATGACGATATCGTCACGCTTTTCACCGTTTCTCTTCAGGTAATACAAAGGTACTGATTTAAGCTGTCCCAAGTGAGCTATATCATTTCCTTTAACAGCTGCCTGTCCTACCTGCCTACCTAACTATACTATATCTACATTATACAATGTACTCCTATACTATATATCTACTTCAAACCACCAAAAAGCATTTTCATTAAAATATTAACAATTCGAAAACAAATTTGACTAGGTCAGATGACTGGGACTAAAAGATGTCAATGAGAAGGATATTTGAGCCGAATATAACACTTTTTTCAAAATGTAGACACTGTAGTATAATTACTTTATAGTAAGTTTAAAGACGACACCAGTAAGAGTTTTCGAGATGTAGGATTTCGTTTAATATCATAACATTTATGCAATTATAGGGGGGCTTCTACTCCCCCTGATCCTATCCGAAAAACATTGACTCCCCAAAATAGTTTGTCATCTCCAAACTTTTAGCCATATGCTATGATTTAGTCAAAAAAATAGTTTTCTCAGCGTGCAGGTTTCGTAGTTAACCAATATAACTTACTTCAAATAGCGATCATAAGCGATAATTTGGCAGGTTGACTCCAAAATGTGGTTGTAAGACTTAAATTGATTTATGAAACTTATGTTCATCCGCTGGATAGACGCATGGATAAACGAACGGACTTGGTCGGATCGACTTTCTATCTATAGTAGGGAAACTTTAAGGGTTAGTTTGTTAATTTCACATTGGGTTTTGAGAAAGCAGCTTCATACCTGGTGCAAATAGAAGGACGTGGGCAGCGATGCCAACTTAGTGCTTTTAGCACTATTGTTGGTGCTTTTTAATGACTTCAAACGCCAAATTGAGAAAAAGCACTTAGCTGGTGCTTTCTTGGTTTTTTGATAGTGCCTTTAGTGCTTTTTACAAGTTTTAAAATTTTAAAATTTATCAGCAATTTTTGTATGCAGTGACTATTTGAAAAGTCTCACGAATGTTTTTTTTCGCCTAGAAACTCTTCATTTATCTCACAGCATAGTGGTATTTTTATTAAAAATTGTATTTGCCGCTCGATTAAAAATTCACTTTAACATCTTTTAGTCAAACTTTAGAAACCGAATATGCTTGAATTCTTTTTCAAATCGGCTAAATGACCCGTTTGAAATCAAACTTTTTTTTTGAAGTAAACATATGCCTTATATTAAAATATAAATTCGTATTGTTTAACAAAAACTGAAAATTTCATTGGGTCTTTACCAAATTATCAGTAGACTTCAACCAAATTCTTAAAAAACCGTATGAATATTTTCTGCCTTTATATAATAACTGTAATAAACTTATTGAGAATTATTATAAACAAACCCAAACATTTAAGAGTACTTTCAAAAAATCAAAAAACCATTTTTCGTTAGGCAACTCTTTTGATTTTCGTTTTCCCTTTTACATCTGGATAGCCATTGGTTACCACAAAATTTATTATAAGGACTACTGAAAGCAAAACCTCTTCCTGCAACGATTTCTAAATATTGGAAAAACTAAGATCAAATCTTGAAATATATTTGGAAATTTGAGTAAAACTGAAATTGTCAGTTTTAGCTTAAGAAAAGACTTGTGGGGGGGCACATGGTGTACAATGGATAGGATTCAGTTTAAAACAAGATTACTAAGATTTGAAAAATTTTGTGGCGAGTAGTATATTAAGCTGTTTTAGCCCTAAGAAACACACGAACAACCAGGCGGATGGACGGACAGATGGACATGCTTTAATCGACTCAGAAAGTGATTCTCAGTCTACCGGTAATAGAACAAGTGGGTCTTAGATTATTTCTCTAGGGCGATGCACAAATGCATAATATCTCTTCCACGTCTGTAGTGTGTAATTAATAAGTTATTGCTTTTTTACGCTTTTCTGAATGCAAAATTGCGCTCTTATTTTGTGTATGATATGCTTTTTACTTCTAAAAAGTTGGCATCACAGGACGTTGAACCTACCATACAACTAAAATATATTTTTGTATGCCATTTCCAATGAGTTGTCATATCTATATTTTCCAAATTTAATTAGGGAACTCACAAGGTGTTCTATTATGTCCTATTGTCATAGTGTTATAAATTTTCACAGTGGTTTCAAAACATTGTTGCTGTCTTTCATACAAAAATAATTCTAAAAAAATACTACATCGTAGGGTATCTTTATTTAATTATCATAACAATTTTGAATAAACCTGCGCTGAGTGTCCAATAGTTGGTGAAAGTTTTTAAACCATTGTCAAACTTTATAACATTATGACAAAAGGATATAATAGGACACCTTGTGGATTCTCTAAATGTAATTAATTATAAAACTTCCTCTTTTCTTCCCAGCAAAGCGGGCCAAGTTAAGCTTTAAAAATGTTTTACACTCTCACTTAATTTTCAGGAATCCTTACCTTCTTCTAATCCCCGGCCAATTTCCTCTGACGTTAATTTTGGAAAACTAACTTGTAATGTGTGACCGTTAAAGAAACTACTTAAACGATCGACCAGCATATTTGTTAATTTCGTGTCACGATCTTCGCCGGAACGTGACAAAGATGACTCCACTTCATTATCGCTAAACATTGGTCGTATTGCTGGTAGATCGTTCACTGAAGTACCCGGAAGGCGTACAACTTTAATACCATCGGCCACGGTAATGGCATCAATATACGAAATGCGATCAAGAAAAGATATTGCCTTTTTCTTAAGACATGGCACAAAACCACCTTCGGCGCGGGTACATTCGTCGTAGATTCGTAAAACAGTGCGAGCGCCAGCACTTTGTAATGAAGTTGATGATGATGTTGTTGTTGGTGACACCGGTAAAGATGAAATATTTTCAGTGCTGGCACTTGTGATTGCAAATAAAAGGCAAAAGGATAAAAAAACTATAATCAGTAATTGCGAAATAGAAAAACACTTTTTTGGCCACATATTGTTGTTTATATAAAACTTTTAGAGTTTTGTATTTTAATGTTTTTTTCTTTTATTTATTTATTTTTTTCACTCTTTATTTTGTGTTTTTAATATATTTTTGTTATTTATTCTTTATAATAATCCTTCGAGTTTTAGATCCTTTTTACTAAATGATTTTGAAAGCACTAATTTGGATTTTTGTTCATTGGTTTTTTTGTGCAAAATTAAATTTTTTCTTTTGCTAACTTTGGTAGTGTTTACAACCTAAATTCCTCTATAATACTAATGCCAAGTTGGTATGTTGTCTATACTTTTATACAACCCATTCATAACTTTTCAGGGCATTTCAATAATGCGGTTTTTTAACTTTTTTTTAAATTCAGTTGTAAATTTTCTTTTATGCACATGTACGTAAGTTTATCTTTCATTGGCTTTGTTTGGATTTCTTGGGATAAAAAACATATGACAAAAACATAATTTACACTTTCAAACTTGGCTACAACTTCGGACAACTTGTCTTATGCATGATCGGTTGCAACGTTGTAAGCCGCTTGTTGCTTTGAAGGTTAAAGTCAGACCAAACCGTTTTTTGAAGTTTTAAGTTTAACTTTTAAGTTAAAATAAAAAAATAAATAAATAAAACATTATTGTTGGTTGCTGTTTGTTAAAGCTGCTGTTATTGTTTACCATAATTGTTTTCAGTTTGATGTTTGTTGTGTTTTGCCTCTGTCATTGTTGTTAAATTGTAATGACCGTTTAATTTTTGCCCAAAAAACACTTTTGTTTTATTTCATTGTTTCGGTTTCACTTGTTTCTTGTAACTTAAGTACAGTACAACTTCGATAGTCCGGACACACATGAACTATGCTCGTTCAGATAATCTGGTTGCCCGAATTTATTCTTTTGTGCTTGCATGTGTTTATATTAAGTTATAAAAAAACAAATATAGCATTAAACAGAATCCACATATAAATATGGGGGATTTCATGTCAAGTGACCCAACTTTTTTTTTCGATTCAAAAGAAATTTGGACCAAAGTTAGTTCTTGCAGAGAGTAGTTTAGACACAATTTTTTAACACGATCGGTCAAGAACTCTCTGAGCTAGAGGGGTTCAAAATTTGACGTTTTCGGCAAATAGGTGTTTTTTCTAATACATGTAGTTTATTACCTTTTGCTTTTAACAAAATTCGTCCCAAATACTTTCGATAGCTTTTTTTCAATCTTCCAGAAAAAAATATTTTTGAAATTAAAAAAATTTTTTTTTTATTTTTTTTTATAAAATAATTAGAAAAAAAAATATTTTTTTTTCCAAATGTGCCCATTTTTTTTTTTTTTTTGCTCAAAAGAAAGCTTAGGTCTTTCCTTTGAAGAGCTTGGAAGTCGCTTAGTGGGATGCGAGTGGGATATCTATAAAAAATAATGTTTTGTAACTCAAGGTAGAGGTTTTCAAATTTTCGCGTATATTCTCTTTTGATTTTTTTGCTATTTATGTAAAATTATCTCTTAAGCAAAAAAAAATGTTTTATGCTAAGAAACAAAATAATTTAACCTTTCCGACGGTTTGCAAGTACCAAATAAAGTCTCATACACTCGACTCTGTATTACCAACAAAATGGAGGCCTCTGGAATAAAATCACTTTTATATGGCAATGTCAGAGCACGTTTTGTAAATATTTTCAATGAATACCGTCGGAAAGGTTAAATTATTTTGTTTCTTAGCATAAAATAATTTTTTTTTGCTTAAGAGATAATTTTACATAAATAGCAAAAAAATCAAAATAGAATATACGCGAAAATTGGAAAACCTCTACCTTGAGTTACAAAACATAAATTTTTATAGATATCCCACTCGCATCCCACTAAGCGACTTCCAAGCTCTTCAAGCAAAAGACCTAAGCTTTCTTTTGAGCAAAAAAAAAAAAAAAAAAAAAGGGCATATTTGGAAAAAAAATTTTTTTTCTATTTATTTTATAAAAAAAAATAAAAAAATTTTTTTTTTAATTTTAAAAATATCTTTTCTGGAAGATTGAAAAAAAAGCTATCGAAAGTATTTGGGACGAATTTTGTTAAAAGCAAAAGGTATTAAACTACATGTATTAGAAAAAACACCTATTTGCCGAAAACGTCAAATTTTGAACCCCTCTAGCTCAGAGAGTTCTTGACCGATCGTGTTAAAAAATTGTGCCTAAGCTACTCTCTGCAAAAACTTACTTTGGTCCAAATTTCTTTCCAATCGAAAGACATCGGTTTTAAAAGTTGGGTCACTTGACATGAAATCCCCCATATATAAATAAGTTAAAATAAATGAAATATAAGCTGTCCTATCGTTTATTTAAAAACAAAGTTATTTTGTGCTGACAAGCATTGTAAATGTGGTTGATTTGTGCTTTTTGTTTTAGCCTCTTCAGCAAAAGAATATCCTAAATATCTAAATTATTCTCCTCAGCTCACTGAATGAAAGCTGAAAATGATTTCTTTGCACCTGCATTAGAGATCTTTGTATTATATTCATTGCTACAAAGTCATCTTCAGAGTCCGTAAGCAACACTGAAGTTTCTTAAAGCTTAGCGAGTTGTATTATTTCTTGATCGGAAAAATCCACTGAAAATTCATTTACACCAGTTGCCCAGTTATAAATATCTTCTTTAGCTTTTTTTAATATTATTTTCAGTAATGCTTCGCCGTGCTAGGTCCAAAAAATAAACAGTATTTTTAAAGTTAAACACTTGTAAAACTTCAACCACGTCGTTATCATCATAAGTTGCTGATAAAATATGGAGCAGTAATCGTTTTCTATAAGAAGCATTTATATATTGTATCAAATTTTAACCCATGGGCTGTAAAATTGCCGTTCAATTTTGTGGTAGGAAAAATCTTTACCAAAACCAAAACGAGGCAGCTTATATGTTTCTGCTGCATTTGAGCATTTGATCTTTTGAAATTTTTCTCCCCGCAGCTGATTTTTCCTCTTTATGTGGGTTTTAATTTTTGTTTTTGCATAAAAATAAATTTTCCGAATTAAAGAAGCGTCCGAACTATTGGAGTGTCCGGACTGGCGCATGTACGGACTACCGAAGTTGTACTGTACTTTTGTGGCTTAACCAACATATACTTTTCCAACAATTTTGGAAATGACACCTATGTATGTTATCTGTTTTAAGTTTGTTGTTTGTTGCAATGAGTAATTTTTGTTTACATCAAAGGACTCACTAAGTGGGTTTCTTTTCTTTAGCTTCAGTTCTCAAATAGGGGTCCCTAAAATATATTTGGGGTTTGAAAAACCAACTTTATTACTTTAACTATAAAAGTGTACTTATTTTAAGGCCTTTTTGTTAGGAAGAATTTATTTCATTTTGCTATAATTCTTAAAAATATGAAAAGATTACTCTTTGTCCAAAAACAGGCCAGAAACTTTAAAACCGACGTTTTTCTGCATCTCCTGTTTTGAGCCTTAATTTAGCTCTGTGGCTGTTTAACGAATTATTTTTTTAATTAAAATTTTAAAAGACTGCCCAAAAAGTATTCAAAATTTTTTAAAACCTGTCGAAATCAATTTAAATTGGGCTTTTAAAAAAGTATAAAAACCTTGGACCAAATCGAAGCATTCGATTCAAATCGAAGATCAAAAATTCTTATTAGAATTACTATATTTAAATCATTGAAAACTCGATCGATCAAGTAAATTTCGATTCGAATCGAATCCGACGACTTGGTCCCTTATTCGCATATTTTATCAGACTTGTCGAACGCAATTTGAATTATGTTTTTATCTTAATTGTTTTAGATATTGAAAAATGGACTTAAAAAATGCAATTAGTTTCTGATTCCTTTAATAAAAATTCGATGATATTAAAACAGTGTTTGTATTTTTGGAGATATGTCAAACAAATATTACCTAAGAAATATGATCAAATATAAGTTTTTCTAGTTTTGTCTAAAGTTTACCCTGTTTCCCCCCAACCCTGACTTCAAAGGAAGTCCGCACGGGTTCCTACTTAATATCTCAGTGCTATTCAAGTCTTTCTCAAAGCGCAGAACAACCTTGACAATTCGAGGAGGCCGTCCAGTTTTTTAAAAATTTCTTAATCATCAGCGGTCGGTCCAAGAACTCTACAACCCTTGATTTATGGACTTTACTTTGTTTCTACGGATGTGCATATAATAGACCGTATACGCGGACTAGACTAATGCCATTACAACCAACCATTGCTTTTAAAGTATGCCCAATTGATGGCCCGAGATTTAAGGGGATGTAAGTAGAATAGGGAGTCTTATCAAATTCTCATAGGGATCGATCAAGTCCCGACCTACATATATCAAATTTTTAAAAATTCTGAACCCTGAGTTCTCCCGTGACGTTAGCGCTTGTGTAATTTTTATTACTTTAATAATAAAATATTTTCTTTTCGAGTGTGTCAAGATAAAAAAGTACATTGAGTAGAAACAAAAAGATGTTTATAATTAATTAGAAATTCTGTTGAAGAAGTAGAATATTGTTATTGAGTAAATTTTTGTTAAAAATATTTAACAAATAAAAGTGTTTTTTGTAAAAAATAACGCCAAGAGATAACAAAAAATGATGAAGAGCAATTTTTTGAATCAAAAAAATGTTAAAAGAAGTCGGAATTATGAACCAATTCAATTTACTTTTGGGAATTTTTAAAAAACTCTAGCTTTGACACAGAATAATATTTAATAAGTGCAATGCCAACAGCTATATACACTTTTCAAGAAATAACATAAAAAATTGTATCAACGGTGGCTCCCACTTGTGAGAAACTCTGTTTTAAGCAGTGGTCGTAAGGTTAACGTATTATTTTCTATGATTTTCCTAATATTTGCGTGAAGCCATAAATTTATTCATTATCATTAAAAATTTGTGTGGCATTTAAGCGATGGCATTTTAAGTTATATACAAAACTATTTTATGTTTTTGTGCCCTACACAAAGTAATCATCGACCTTAAATGAAGTAAATATAACTTTTCGAAAAAAATAAAAACTTTAAACATAAACTTTTATCTTCCTAAAATAAAAATGTAAGCAAAAATTTACACTAAATAGTAAAGACCTATTAAAGCAAAAAAACTATTATGCTTTTTTGCGGATGCTTGTATGGTAAAAGAAACAGGCCCTCTTTAATATATAACGGTCAATTCAGAATCACTTTTTGAGTCAATTTAACGATGTGTGTCCGGAAGGATTTGTGTAGGGTATTCATGTGTTCCTGTAATCGAAGTATAAGTAGTATTTTTTCGAGGTATTGTATTAAATAAGCCACATAATATACTTTTGGTGGGTGTAAAGATCAAAACCTCTATATACTGGTGTTTCCTTTAAAAAAGATCTCATATAACTGTCCACCTGCAAAAAAAAATTTTTTGATACTTAATAAACATAACATTTTTTTTACTTTGAGGGGGCATATTCACATACAATTTTTAAATATAAAATGAAATCAGTCAATTATTTACCATGAGTCCATATCAGTCCTAACTCCAAGAAACACTTCAATCAGCAACAACTTATTATTTCTTGCCGTACAAAAAATAAAATGAGGTGTAGGGTATACTATCGGCTATTTCACTAGGTTTTATTATTGTTTTTTTGACTGCACCCCAAACCTATTATTACTTTTACTTGCAGCAGTATTTTAAGTACTTATGATTGATTTCTTCGAGTCATTACTTTTTGTAATTATTGCATTTAGTTTTATGGTTTAGAGATTTTGGTTAAAAAATATGTATTTTTGTGTATTTTTTTTAATATTTCTTTGATTATAGTTACTTTAGTAAACGTTTTTTTAAAGTTTTGTTTTTAAACATTTTAGCAAGTCATTGACATTGATACTGTCTTTTTTTGTTTTTTTTTAAAAGGATCGTGACTCATATTTTTTTTTTATTTTTTTGCAACAATGACTGGTTGAATGCAGACGAATTGTTTTCTTATCTTGTTAAAATATGCAATTTTATCGGATACAGAATCTTGAAAAATGTAAAAAAAATATTTGACATTTTTCCAAAATTATGTAACAAAATGTTATTTTTAAAAAGATTTTGGTTAGAATTTTAAGGATCAGGTATTTTAAGGGTTATTATTATAGCAAAATATTAAAAAAATACTTTTTTTGTATTTGAAATACAAATAGAAAATTCTGAAATAAAAATAAAAAATTCTGTAATACAAATAGAAATTTCTGAATTTGAAATATAATTTTCTGAAATTGAAATAGGAATTTCTGAAATTAAATTAGAAATTTCTGAAATACAATTAGAAAGTTCTGAAATACAAATAGAAATTTCTGAATTTGAAATAGAATTTTCTGAAATACAATTAAAAATGGTGCAGAAAGTGGTTAGTTTCATAAAAATGATCCACTTAATGTGGCCTTTTAGAATTTAAGAGTTGCTATTGTGCGCCGAATATGCTGTTGGTCAGTGTAATTGAATTTTTTTTTAATTTGCGAATTCAATTGACTTTTTAATAAATAGTAATACATATGACTTTAAATTTAAGAAACCAAAACAAAACCCCAACATATTTTACTTTTGTTTGCTTTTCATATGACTACAACAGATAAAATAACAAACAGAAATGCAGTCAGCTTATAACTACGGTTTAATAATACATTAAAAAAAATAAATGTTTTCGCCGACAAGAAAAATCCCAAAAAGGGAAAGTCCTTTAGTATGACCATTATCATTGGATGTTTATCTTTGGTGTTAGTATGTTTTTCGATTGTTAAAGATATTTAATTATAGATAACTCAATTTAATTTGTCCAACAGAAAACCTAAACCATACAGCAACAAAAATTTAATGGAATTTTTATAACGAACTAATTTTACCAATTACTTTGAAAGTGCATTTAACATATTTTTTGAAATTTCACATTCATTTTGGGAGAAATACATATCGGTTTTTTGTCGATCGATTGTATGTGGTTTTTATTATTTTTGCTTTTTTCAACTTTATAGACCTTGAAACTGCCTTAACCTACCACAAACAGTTGCAATTCGTTTTTGCTACTAGTTAATCCCATTAATTCTCTTTTTATTGCAACAATTGCTGACAATAATGGTAATACATATGCATAATTGAAAGTAAATTCATACCAGAGATATGCATGATTTGATTCGTATTTGAAATCTAACCTGCAGTATTCAAAAATTACAAAAAGAATTTATCACAACACCAACACAGATTTTAATCTCAGAAAGTTTTGCCTAATTATGCTCTCTTTCTCAAATGTGTTTAAGCTAGTATTGATAAACCTTAAGAACCAAGACAAATTACACACTTTCCACATATTTTACAACATTAAAATGCAAAAAACACCTTAATATTTGACAGTATAAGAATTAACAAACGAATTTAAAATTGTGAGTCCAGAATATTTATTCCGGAAAGACATTTGTATGGGGGCTATGCCATAAAATAGACCGACTATCACCAAAAAGAATAGGCTTCGTGCCAGTGTCAAAAAACTTTTATTTGCCAAATTTCATCAAAATATGTTTAAAGTTTCGACCTGTAGCGTGTTCACAAGAGTGCATGGATACCCAGCCAGACGGCCGGACGGATGAACATGCTTAAATAGAATCAGGAAGTGATTCTGAGTCCATCGGTATACTTGAAGGTGGGTCCCAGACCATTACCCTTTGGCGTTATAATCATCTGCCTAAACGCATAGTACCGCTACCCCTTTATAATTGGGGCAAATTACGACATTCGATTCGAACCGAAATTCTACTCGACCGATCGAGTTGCCAATGCTTTAAATATAAGAATAAGAATTTTTAAATTTCGATTCGAATCGAATGCCGTAAATTGCCCCCTGCTGGTGTAAATGTTAATTTAAATAAAGTATTCAATGGCAGAGTATTTTGAGTATTAAAAACTAAAATTTTTTAATGCTTCTTTAAATAATTTTTTCCCAAAAATTCTTATTTTCTAAATTCACACCTAAAATGTATACCCTTGACAGGGTGATAAGGGTATATGTATATCTGTTTGTCATTCCAATTGTATTTTCTACAATATTTACATACTGTCTCTAGAAATCAAGTTTCCGGAGTCAAGTACTGCGGACCAGCTATTTGTGTCAAACTATCAGAAATATCCCTGATTTATTCGCAAGATTGGTTAACTACTGACAGAGATATACGAAAAGCACTGCAAGTGCTATTTTTTTAGGACAAGATGCAAGAAATTACCCCTATATATTTCAGTAAATACGTCCACTGTTGCAACAAAGCTTGTCACGGATACTTTCCAGACGGGGAGCTTAATTAGGGGAGATTTTTTTTAACAGGAGCAGGGGCCTCCCTTTAGTTACATAAATTGTTCATACACTACATACAAAAAACTGTTCCAGCTATCGACTTTAAACTAGCTTCAAGATTATTTACAGTGCAATGCGTACATTAAAGTTAAAAGAATTAGTCCAATAGGAGCAGGGGCAGCGGTAGCCTCCAGACAAATAAACAATTTTTATGAAATTGTCGAAACGATATATTTTGGAAATTTTAGCAGTTAACATAACTCGCAGTAATTCAAATTTACTACGTGGTACTTGCAATATAATATCTAGATCTTAAAGGCAAAATTTTTGGACTTTTTTTGTGACTTCAACCTTGTCGACTTCAACCCTTTAAGGCACACAGTAATTTTCTATAATATGTACATTTTGAAAAAAATAATGGAATAGGAGAAAGGGATGTCATTGACCTGCATAAATGAAAAAATTATATGAAATGTTTGGAACGAACAATCTCGAAAACTGTTACAGCTATTGACCTTAAACCTGCTACAAATTAGTTCTTAAATGATTTTTTTATTTTAAAAGAACAATTGTTGAATAAGAGCACAAAAGTAGCATTTCTCCGTCACAAAGTGATTTTATTATGATTTTGACGTTTTAAAAAACAAAGTTGGATCAGATGACTAAGTATACAAAGAGACTCGCTTCTATTATATATTATTCAGTACAGTCGAATACAACGCTCTTGTTTTTTTTTGAATTAACTTTATTTAGATATTGACTTTAAACTTCATACTTAAAAAAAAAATAAAATATTATAAATTTTATGTTTAACAAATATAAAATTTTAATGCCATTTTCAACGTGAAGGGTGGTGGCTTATGTATTGCGCCACCTTTTTGTAGCATTTAATCAGTATTATCGTTAATAATTGATTTTTTAATTAAAAAATAAAACACATATTACGCGAACACGAAATGCAAGTGTAAACTTGTATATTTTCCCACTAAAAATTAGGAATTCAAAAAAACAACAATTATTGAAATAAAAAAGTGCATTTTATGGCCGTTTAAAACATAATTTAAAATCATTAGAAAATAAAACATTAAATCAGTTTATTTAGAAATTAAATTTCTGTGGCTGTTGGGTACAAGAAAAATACTATGTAAATTTGAAATAGTCTGGGAGCAACCGGCATATCTTTTATCTTTATTAACTTACTTAGGAAGCAATACAATAGATTAAGATTTTATTGACCGTCAGTAAAATAAAAACATAATTATTTTCAAATTTAAGTAAAACTTTATTTGTTGGAAAACCTTTAAGAAAATCTCGATAAAAATAATTTTTAGATGCAATTCTCTCAAGTTTAACTACACTGTGTTGCTTCATTATAAACACAGTTATGGGTTAAATTTTCTCATTAAGTATTCACACATACGAAATGAGGAATAATTATTTGAAAGTGACTCTGAGTCAATTGGCATAACTTGAGATGACAGCAATATTTTTATTTAGATTTTTTTAGTATAAATGGGATAAGTAGATGTAAGTACAGGGTGTCTGGTGGCAGACTTATATTTTAAAACTTAAATAAAAAACGTCGCAATTAACACAAAACTTTATTAAGAGCATTGAACGATACAATGAAAATCGAGATTTTACTTTTTAAAGGGTATGTTATCCAGATGTCTTTTGTCGAGTTAAACACACTGTTTAAAACGGAGCCTTGTGTTCTCCGCCACACGCTGGAGTAAACTTGTTTCATTTTAGGTGTTTTCTCGATGAATATTTTCCTTTAAAGGCACAAAAGTTTGTTGGGGATTGTCATTATAAACCCTCTCCTTGCGGTAGCCCCATTAAAAAAATTCATGGCAGCTAGATCGGGTGACCATGGCTGTAATGGGATGTACCCAAAGCTACTGATCAGTTTTTGGGGGACATTTTCCAGAAGCAAATTTATCGAGGCTCTGGCTGTGTGTGCCCCATCCTGTTGAAACCACGTGTGTGAAAAGTGCGATGGATAAGCTCGCAGAATCCGGCAAAAAGAATTCCGTAATCAGGCGTCGATAATTTTCAGAGTTGACATTTGTCGCCTGGCCTTAATAATTTTCGACAAAAAAACTGTCCAATTATCTCATGCGTGGGTAAGGAATACCAAACAGTTACCCTGGGGCAATGCAATGGTTTTTAATGTTTCAATTGACGGTTGTGGGTTCTCGGAGACCAGGTAACGACAGCTCTGGTTGTTGGCGTGGCCGTTAAAGTGAAAATGAGCCTCGTCGCTCCAAAAAGAGTGATTTACAGTGCCAAAAAGCTCCAGAATCGTATCACTTTTTTTCAGTTCCTGAGCGAATTGCATTTCTTAAGGATGAAAATTCAAATCTTTTTAAAAAATTTATTGAATAATCGTTTTTGGAGGTCCCAGCGAGGCTGCACTTTTCCGTATTGAAAGTCGCGGATTTGCGTGTAAAGTGATTTAACCAAATACCGAACTTTGAACAAAATTGTCGACGAGAAATCACGACGAGTAAGAATCATTACTCTTAAAAAATGTATCCACACCGAACGTGCAATACTCGCTCGACCACTGTGCCATAGTCAGTAGCAAATCCGCACAGTCGATAGCTCTAACGGCGCCACCCCCCCTCCCCACTGTTTATTACTTTTTTAAAAAATCGTATTTAAAAATATAAATTTGCCACCAGACACCCTATTCAAATAGACAGAAATGTACCTGCACATGCAGATCGTTTTCAAAACTATTTTAATTAGTTTTTAAACAAACTTTCTAGTGTTTGAAGAACCCAAGCATTTTGTATTATAATCACCCTATAATGGTGACAAAAGCAGGGTTAGTACGTGCTTTCTTAGAAAGAGTGTAAAGTTCTTAAATGGTTAATTAAATCTTCCATGCCAGGATTGGTAAATTACCCTTATGTTTAGCTTCTGTAAAGCCTGACATTAAAATTTCATATAAAATGAATTGTACCTTAAAATCCTCTCCGAAATGCATTTACCTATAATTATTTCACAATTGTTAAGCCTTTGTAACAAAAAGTATTTTGCTACAATGGAAAATCTAACATAAATACAGAGCAGCGTGCTTTGAAAATGCAAAGTGTTATTCCATTATGCAGGTGTATTTGCAATTATGCAGCAAAATGTTTTCTTTATGGTTAAAGATTTTATCCGACATCATTTTGTGTTCCATTCAGTGTAAGAAAATAAATCAAATTTCACTTTTAATACAGAAACTATAATAACAACTTAACAATTAAATAAGAAAACTAAATGTTAGGAAATTTTTTCCAATCTTAGTTGAAATTGACCTTTGCAAAGGTTAGAAGAAAATCACACAATTATCTAACTGCCAGTAAG
Source organism: Melanophora roralis (assembly GCA_963583895.1). NCBI lineage: Eukaryota > Metazoa > Arthropoda > Insecta > Diptera > Rhinophoridae > Melanophora > Melanophora roralis. Next base: position 23,171,504 of record OY757187.1, on the reverse strand, counting down.
GTGCAGTATTTGTATAAATAAAATTTGGTTTTATATTTCTAATATAAAACATTTAAATTGTAAACAAAAGTTAATAAAAGAAAGTGAAAATAAGAAAATATTTATTTGAACTTAGAGATTGTCGTTGGCGATAACAACTTAGGGCTTGAGAAAGTAATGGTATGTCATAGGATGGATCGTACGGCCGAAATTGGTAAATCATTTTTAGAATTAGGCTCCAGCGGCAACTCACCACCTAATGATTTTATTCAGCACCATGGATACAACCTGTTTTGAGAAATTGAAAGCCTTGGGCAATTTTTATTTAATCAAGAAGAAATGATTAAGAGCATAGAGTAAAAGTGAGAAGAGTGGATCCCCAATAATATGTAAAAAGAATCTTATAAGTGCCAGAAAGTAGCTAAAAATTTAACTTGGCGCTGCCTATAAAATGATAATAAAAGTGATGGTATAACAGTACAGGCAAAGGCAGAGAATTGTTCAACTCGATGTAGACTAAGAAGTGCGAAATTAGGGAAATTTTAAATTCTTAATTTTAAAACGCAACTTGGGCATGACGTTTTTTCCATACAATTTGACGTAAAATCACGCTGCTAAATGCAGTTATAAAATTTATTCTATTTAATTCTGACAGCGATTTTTTATGCTTTCACTTTGAAAAAGAAATTCTCTCAACAATGCTGCCGCACTTTTATTAGGTTTCATACATTTTATAAATAAAACCACATGTTTTGGAGAAGAAAACTAAGAAAACCAAAAAAACATTAAAAAATAAAATAAAATTTTTTTATATATACAAGGTGGGCCAACAGAATTCATCCTATGTTGTTTGGCTCTAATTTTTGTTCTAAATGAAAAACTTCGATTCTCTTTTCTGATTATGTTTACTTGAACCTTTAAAATTTTATTAGTCAAGTCGAGGAGATGATACCAGCCAAATGGGCGAGGTCAAAATCGTTTGCTATACGGGCTCGTTTTATGGCATTTTTCATCACTTCGGCGAAAACTTCAGGCGACAGATTCTCGCAATTGTGTCGAATGTTACCCTTGAGAGCTTCCAGGGTCTCAGATTTGATCACATTAACACGGGACTTCAAAAAACCCCACAGAAAAGTCTGTAGCGGTTAAATCGGGCGGTCTAGCGGGCCAATGTAAATCGCCAAAACGAGAGATAAGGCACCCCGGGAACGCCGCCTTTAGAATATCGGTTGTAGCTCGCGTAGCTGCTCCTTCCTGTTGGAACCACATGTCCTCTAGTCCTAATTCGTTCAATTGCGGTAAAAAATATGGCTCTATAGCGAGCACTGTCCACTGTTGTCATGAACAGCGCACCGTGCAGTCACTTTGAGTGGATCTAGTGGCTCCTCCTGCATCACTCGTGGATTTTCGGTGTACCAGAAGCGATAGTTTTGCTCGTCCACGTACCCGCTAAGGTGAAAATGAGCCTCATTGCTCATTACGATTTTGAAAAATTGTCCACTACTGCCTCGGGATTGAGAATGGCTTGGGCAGAGGTTACACGCGCTTGGTGGTCGATATGCAGCAGCTGTTGCATGGACTTGACTTTGTACGAGAAGATGCACAGGTCTTTGACCAAAAGTTGCCTTAGGGACGACCGGCTGTTGGCTAATTGCGAGGCACGGCGTCTTATCGATGATTCTGACGATAGCTTGATATCCTCGCCAACAGCGGAAATATTCTCGGCAGAACGGGCGCTCCGGGGACGGCCTCTCTTTTTTTAGAAATATTTATGATCGACTGCTCTATTAAAAATTATCCAGAATATATATGTATGTATGTAAACTTTAAATAGTCGTAAATGAGTATTGTAGCAACTGCAAACGGAATGACAGTAGAGGGTATGTGAAAGGGAAGACAAAAAAACTTCAGTTAAGCTTTCGTAATGCACCTTAGGATAATGTGGGATAAATATTTCTATACCTATGTAAATACAAATGTAACTTTCACTATTGTTTTATTTCTTTGCTCTTTCTTTTATTTCACTTTGAAATGTCACGTTTTGTGCATAATACTTCTTGCAATTTATCTTCCCCAGCGACTATTTGAACCCAAAAAATTTAACAAAACAAACAAATATTATTTTCTACGTGCATTTTAGTATTATGAAAATTTTAAGGTAAATGTTTTTTTTTTTAAATCTGCAATACATACATGCATAAGTACATATATACATACATGCATACGTTCAAACATATTTAAGTTGTAAACTTTTTCGCTGGTTTCTTGGGTTTTTTATCTTTGAGGGCTTAACACAAGACGTGCATTATGAATATTGAAAAAGATGAAGATAAAATAAGTGCAATGACTTTTTGTTAAAATAATTACATTTTGTTTGAAAATATTTTTATTTAACAATTTTTTTTAGGATCTAATCTACATATTTTTATTGATTTCTACTTCTGTCAGATATAAGAAATACAAATTTACTCACTTTAAAATATATTTTTATTTTTACTGGCAATTCCTTGACAATTTTCCATAAAAAGTTAGCTTTTTGTTTTTGCATGTTCATTTCAAACAAGTAATTTAAATTTGTCAAGAATTTAAAGTTCTTTTGTTTTTTTCAAATTTTTGCGGCTTGTGGTGTTTAAAATAAGTTTTTTTCTTCTTCTTTGTTTTCCACATTTTTGTAAGTGTGTGTGTTTGTGTAAAGAAAGTGAAATTATACCAAAAATAAAAGAGCCCTACAGATACAACAAACTTATTTTAAGTGAAATTTTTGTAATTTTCACTAATACAATCTAAGACATACAAAAATTATTATAATTATTTTGCCAAAGTCTAACAGCTCCATGCAAGAATGTGAGCATCATCAAAATCACCATCAACATAATCATTTAGCTCGTTTTGCTTTATTAAAGAAAAGTTAAAAATTATAAAATTTTCGTACATCTTGACACGCAAATTTTTTTTAATATATTTTTTTTTCTGTTTCGCAAATTGCTTTTGATAAACACAATTGTTTTTAGTTGTTTTACAAAGGCCTAAAAAACATACAATAGACATGAAAGAAAATTGTAAAAATTAAATTAAAAAATTTGCTGGGGACCTCACGGATCAGCAGCTTAACCCCCTAACGTATCAAGGAGAGTAAATAAAACAATAAATAGGTACGCATTGAGATGTCTTTCTTCACTTATTCTTTCATGCGGTAATAGTCACCAGCAGGACAACAAAAAATATGAAAATCATATTTTTTTATGTGCATCGCGTAAATGCCTAATGTTATTACTTATCCGTTTCAAAACTTTTTCAAAATTTTGACATCGGCTTGTAAGCGCATTTTTTTTGCATATTTTTGCATATTTTGGCATAATTTTCTTTTAATCCCCGTTTTTAGGTGCTTTTTGAATTTTTAAATTTAATTATCTTTTTTTTTTAGTTTTTCGACCTTTTTTAATATTAATAAATAAGTCTAAAGTTAAAAAAATAGACTTTTTTTTTAAATTTAATTTGAAAAAAACCTAACAAAATATTTTTAATACTCATTGTTACTTTTTATAAGTTTTGGTCTTTTTTATTTAATTATTTAGTTTAAATAAAAATCCATTATTATTATCATCAGTTTAAAAATTTAACCAAAATTTTGGCATCTATTTAAAAGGGCATATTTTTGCATATTAAACTATATTTTGGCATATTTTTATTTTAAAAGCATTTAATTGAAAAAACTTAACAAAAAATCTTTCGAGTGCTTATTGCCAGCTTTTGTTATTTATTTAATTTAAAGCGAAATTCGTTCTTTTTTGTTTGGATTTTTAAAAAAATCGATACAAAAATAGTTTTAAAACCGGTTAAAGTTGGTTTCTCCTTTATTTTATTGTTTCCCGAAATTTTGGCAATGTTCATTCGCTATTTCGTTAGGCTGAGTTCTTATCATTCTTATCTTTAAAGCATATATTTTTAATTTGATGAAGCATATTTTTAATGCGCATAAAACCCTTTTTAAGAGCATTTTTTGGTTGCCCCAGTTATCAGATTGGCACCCATCTAAAGATTTTGTTTTGATGAGTCACTTTTATTCGACATTCCCTTGTGGTTGGAAGGAAAACAAGAAGAAAATCCATCCACACATGGTGAAGACAGTTGTATTCTGAAGTTCCAAGTACAGGGAATTCATGGCAGAAAATAACAATAAAATCTTATTACAAATTCAAGTGTAATATATTTGCAATGGCCCTACGCTCCACATCAAAACCTCTACATTAATATAGTTGGGTCTTGATATGCCTGTCTACATCAATATAATATGATCCACCTGCTTTGGCAAGTACGAAGCATCTGAACCGTATAACATCGCGGTAACTAAATTAGAGTGGTCTCCGTCTGGTTAAGCAATGACATTATTATACCCTTCACATATTTAAAGGGTATGTACTGGTTAGTGATGTCTACAGCATTTCTTTGCGACATAATTAAGCCTACTATATATGTTTTAGATCCTTATAGAGGGAGCAGTTGTTTGAGCCATGCCCGTCCTTTTGTTTATATTAAGTTTAGTAAGCAAAGGCAAAACCAATTGTCCACGTTTTGGTATCAAACAATCAGGTATATTTCGAGGCTATTTAAAATCAGAAAAATCGGGATACTTAAAGCAAACTCCTAAAAACCCCATTCTTGTGGAATTAAATCCACAAGTCTTATATACTTTTACAGGTATTCACTTCAGGTCAGCTTGAGTAGGGCTGGCAAGATGTGAGCATCAAAAAAAAAAAAAAAAAAAACTGTGAAATAGGAAAGGGGGAGCAATAGTCTCTATACTATCAAACCATTTTTACGAAATTTTTGAAGCGCTATATTTTGGAAACTGTTAGTGTTATAGATTTTAAACCTGCTTCAAGATAAATTTATTATAATTTCTTTATTTTGAAAGGAAAGTTTGTTGGATAGCCGCACCAGGTCTGAATCAGCTGACCGGCTATAAAATTACTGCCGAATAAAGCGCACTTGTTTTGTTATTATTTTGTGTTTTTTGACCAAAAAAGGTTGTCTCACAGCCATACCTGGTAGAATGGAATTACCTGTCAGTGACCTGGCTGTCAAGGGTCAAGTTAGCCCCCCCTAAATGGAAATTTGGTTCACTGTGTAGAGCGTAATATTTTTCTTATCGAAATTTTCAAATACCTAAAAACAGCTTTAAATTTTCTATCTTTAAATCTTAATTTAATCTCAAAGTAAAGCCCCTCACTATTAAAACCTCTTAAAGGGTTAAGAACCACAATCTTTTCACAAATTTTAAAAATTTAATTTTGCCAAGAAATTAATAAAAACTAAATTAAAACATTAAATTAAAGTAAAGTAAAGTAAAGTAAAAGTGTTTCTTTGACCATGTCAATGCTTTTATGATTATGATTCTGTTTTGCTTTGTCACACATTACTTTTGGTTAAAGCCTTAATTGTTATGTGGGCCATAATTGCCATAACGACACACTTACACTTAGTGTAGAAACATACAATTAAATTCTATGAGTTTTGTTTTAACAAAAATTGAGTTAAAAAATCGCATGTGTATATAGAAAAAAGAAACAATAATTAATCTGTATTTAACTCAAGTGGTAGCGGGGTTTCAATAAACTTAATGTAAGTTTTTTTAAATAAAGTACAAAACATCTGTCTTAAAATTAATAACCATTTCTTGACTTTGTATTTGAGAAGGTACAGGGTGTCTGATGGCAAATTTATGTTTTAAAATTCCTTTATTTCAAAACCTAATAAACTGTTTGGAGAGAGGGTGCCACCGTTGGAGTTATCGGTTGCGCGGATTTGTCAGTCACGATGTCGCAGTGGTCGAGTAAGCATCGCGCGTTCGCTGTGGAGACATTTTTGAAAGTAATGGTTTTTACAAAATTGCTTGTCGACAATTTTATTCAAAGGTGACGGACCGAATGTAAATTCAATTCGTTCGTTGGTGAAAAGATTCTGCGCAACTGCTTCGGCTATGAACGTATGAAGGCCAGGGTCCAGTAGATCTTTAAGAACTCCTGAAAATATTAAATCCCATATTTTGGAGCGACGATGCATATTTTTACTTAAGCGGCCACTTCAACTAGAAGAGCTGTCGCTACTGGTCTTCAAGAACCTGCAACCGTCGACTGAAACATCAAAACTATTGAATGAGATAATTGAACAATTTTTTTCGAAAAATTTCGAGATTAGGCGACGGATGTCAACGATGAAAAATATCGCAGCATGATTATGGAATTATTTTTGGCCGAAACCTGCGTGATGGGGCGACTGCACACAAATCGAAAGCTTCGATGAATTTGCTTCGGGAAAATTTTCGCCAAAACTGATTAGTCGCTTTGGAGACATCCCTTGGCGACCGAGGTCGCCCGATCTAACTCCCATTGATTTTTTTTGGAGTACCTCAAAACGAGGGTTTATAATGACGATTCCCTATTTCTTGTGGCTTTAAGGGAAAATATTCGTCGAGAAAACACCTAAATTGAAACAAGTTTACTCCAGCGTGTGGCGGAGAACACATGGCTCCGTTTTGAACAGTGTGTTCAACTCGACGGAAGAAAACTGGAGGACATACTCTTATAAAAATAAAATCCGCATTTGCATTCTATCGTTCAATGCTCTTAATAAAAGTTTGTGTCAATTACTACATTTTTTATTAAAGTTTGAAAATATAAATCTGCCATCAGACTCCCTGTATTGGATTATTTTTATTAAATTAAAAATTAGTATTAAAACGAATAAGAATGTTATAGTTGGCGTTCAACACCAGTTTTAAAGGGCTGCTAAAACTTATTTGTGCCAAACTTTATCAATTTACTGATACCAAGCAGGACGGACGGAAAATCTTAACTCTGAACAATTGAAGATGGGTCTGAGACTATTTTGTTGTGACAAGCGTCTGTAAAAACGTATTATAACCCTAAAAGGTGTGTGGTATGGGTAGTACAAGACCGCTGTAAGCACTCATTTAAAAGTAAAAGATGGTATCAAAATCCTCATCTTTCAGGAAAAACTTGAAATTTTATGATGCCAAGCAAACTGTGTTTTGAAACACAGCCTTTATTTCACGTGTTGATAAGGTGACCAAATTCTATTGCACCCCCATAAAGTGTTGATATTCTAGATCTTTGTTAGATAGAAAGTTAATTTAGTTATGCCCGTCTTTTTAAATCAAATTTCTGGAGCCAAGTAAAACACCACAGATCGAGTTTCGCTGTCAAACTATTAGAAACATCCCTGAGATGATCGCGTAGTATATAAAATCAAAATGTTCGGTTAAGAAAATACCGATATAAAGAAAACCCAGAAATAACAATTCTGAAGACGGAAAGCTTATTAAGTAAAACATGTTTGGTTAGAAGCAAGAAAAGTGGTAGTTCCCTTACAACTACATACATTTTATGAAGTTTTTAATTTCAACTTAAATGACATACTGATATATGAACAGTCTTATTATTGCAATGAAAGTTTTAAAACGTAAAAAGAACAAGTATTTGTTTAACAAATATTAGTCATTTTGGTTTTATTTTTCTTTAACATTTGTTTATATTAAATGTAATTTATCTGCAAACAAGTTGAAAATTTTTCAAGAGGCTTTTTAAACTATATTATTAAATTCTCTTTGTTCCTTTATTTAATTTTAATGTCCACTAGAACAACTATTACACTGTGCTACACAAAAATTACTTAGGGGTTCTGTTATACCAATTTGGGTTTGTTAGAGTCTATACAAAACCAAAATTAATTTTTTCCAGATATTTTTTCTTTGTCATTTTTACTATAAAAAAACGGTTTTAAATTTTTAGATTAAGACCCAAAAATACTTTTTTGTCTCAAAATGGCATTCGATTTAATTGGAAGTTTACTTAAACGACCCAAATGCCAATACTTTAAGCATACAAATTCTAATAAGAATTTTTTTTTAACTCGAATCGAAAGCGGCGATTTGACTCCTGACTTTTATCTTCGAACCGCATTTTATGAAAAAACTTTCAGTATTTATGTGAAATGGGGCCGACTTTTTTACTAGCCTCAACCAAGAAAGTATATAAAAATCCTTGATTGGCATTTTCCTTACTTTTGTTACCCAGTGTTTTTTAGGTACGTTTGTGTAGTTGTTAAACTCTGAAGTTGATGGTTGTTGCGGTTTCCTTTTCTACAACTTACTTTTTCAAACTTTAATTGGGTTGTAAATAGTTTGCAAGATTTATATTCTTAAACAAATAACTAAGGAATAGTTTCAACTTATAGTTTTAAACTTTTGAAAAATCCTAATTAAGTAGATTAAAGACGTACATATTTGTTAAAATAAAGATTAAAAGAAGTATGTATAGCTTTCATATATTCAATAAGTAAAGAAGTAAGTTTTTGCTTTAAGAGCAATCTAAAACAATTTTTGCATGGTATTGAAAAAAGGCATATGTTTACACATACATATCTATATCGTTATATATACACATATATATCTATAGAAGAAAAACGATACTGACTGATCTAACACTGGCCAGCCCCAAATCATAAAGCTATAGGACTTTGTTTGGGCTGTGGGTTACCCTCCTAATGTACAGAGCCACTAAGAAGGAATTTTTAAAAAAATCGGAAAAGGAGGAGTGAAAAAGGCCTAAAATGGAAAAAATTGGTAACTTATTACCTCCTTAACTGTACATATTAAAAACAAAATATTTAGTCGGGGTTTAAAAATTAATGCCAATAATGATGATTATCTCTACAAATTCTTTAAAAAAGAAAACATTTTACACAGGCTCTTTCTCGTACACTCCTGTTTTTTACTATGCAACACATTTTAGGTTATGTAAATAAAAAAAAATTCAATGAAAATAAACGCTAAAGTAAGAAATAAATAAAACTTTTGAAAAACTAAATTGCCTTGTTTCTCTAATGGCCGCTTCTTGGCTTTGTGTTTAAACATGAATTAAGTTAGTTTTAATTAAAATAAAAATGAAACTTAAATAAAGTTTGATTTGTTCAGCCATTAACTAATTAAGGTGTTTGTTATCTATAAAGGTCAGGCAACTCTACGAAACAGCAAAGCAAAGTGAAAATTTTTCTCTTAAAATCAGCTGTATAAGCCAAACAAACAAAGGAAAACGCGATAAACACATGCCATGTGATTCTGACAATTAACTTAATTTTTACTTAAACTCACATGGTTGCCTACTTAATTTCTGTTTAAATAGATTTAAATGATGATTATTTGAGTGAAAAAATGGTCATAACTGCACAGAAAAATATTTTTTATTTAAATGCAACATTTTGAAAAAGCTAATGCACGTTGTTAAATTTATTATGATCCTTCAATGTTGCATTTAAATATCTTAAACCTAAACACACGTTTAGTACACAAAAAAAAAATTGACTAAACAAAGCTTATTAAATACTAAGCATTTTCAAAGACGAACCTAATATTTTTTTTTACTTTGATTTTTTATTTTTATTATTCCGGTCGAAACTTTCATTTAAATAAACTTAATAAAAAGTCTGGTAAATTTCTGCAAGGAAAAAATAAAATTTCATGTTTAACGTTCCTGAAAACTTGTTACCTCCAATCTTACACAATTCCGTTTGCCTTTTTTAAAAGCATTTTAGATAAAAAGATGTTGTTAACGGCCAAATTCTATTGCCGTTCGAAGAGTATTGTGAACAAAATCTGTAGCTGGTTTCGAAAATGCATTCCACTAGGCTGGTGTTGGTAAGAAAGCTCGGATATGTATAAGCTGTTAGAAAGTGAAATTATTTTCTTACAATTACAATTATAAAAATTATAAATTAACAAATAATTCTTAGTAAAAAGAAATCAATTAAGAAGGAACAAAATAAACAATAATAAAGCAAAATTTGTCTTAAAAAATAATGAGTTAAACGTGAAGTGATTTTAAGTTGAACTTGTAGGTAATTACCAAACGCACGTTTAATATTCCTTAAACTGAACATTGTACTCAAGAAAACAAAACCAGCTAGTAGACGCCATCTTTAGTTTTTAACTACAATCATTGAGGGTGAAAAAATAAATAAATATTTAGAAAAACTGCACGATTGTTTGGTTTTTTACTAAGTTATTTTTTTCTGTGTAATTTACAAGTTCGATTTTTGTTTTAATTGGAATAAATATTAATTCAACCACTAATAAAATGCTCTCGTACTTACAAATTCTTTTGCCGGTGGAAAAAGGATACAATTTTAAAAGTTGTGAAACATTTTTGAATTGATTTTTTTTTTATTTTTTATATGCACACTTCAAACGTGGTAGCGGTATTATGCGTTTCTGCAGATGTTTGTAACGCTCAAAAACTTTTGTCTGACACCCACTTTCAAGTCTACTGATCGACTCAGAATAACTTAACGAGTCGACTTAAGTATGTCCGCCCGTCCGTCGGGCTGGTTGTTCAGTATTTTGATGATATTAAGTACATATTTTCGCACTGAAATGAAGCATATTGTTTTTTGGTATTGTTTTTTGGTGATAATCGGTCCATTTTCCGAAATAGCCCACTTATAAATATTCCTCCCGAAATAAGCATTTTTTTCTATAACTGGCTCGAATATTACTCTGTCTTCACAAAATTTTGCACTTGTGATTATTTTTATGTCAACTAGTATCTATACTTAATAAAAATATGATCCCTCAATTTTTTTGAAATAGCCCCCATACAAATGTGTTCCATGAATAAGAATTTTGAGCAATAACTGACTCGAATATTACTTTTTCTTTATAAAATTTTGCCCGTGTGTCTACCTTTATGCCACTAACTAGAGTAATGAACAAATATATTACTTTTTGATATTTTCTTAAAGCCCCCATACAAATATGGTGTAGTCGGGCTTAACCGATTTTAACTTTCTTTCTTTCAACTCTTCTTCTTCTTCTTTTCTGTAAAGCAGACATAAAAATCTAAAACATTTTAATATATTTCTTTTCAGTGGCCTGATTGTCCATTTTAAATATGAGGTAAAAACCCCTTTTTTATCATTTAAATCTTATTATTTACAGTTTAAAGAGTATTATTAAAATTGTTTTATTATAATAAGAATAATATAAAATTTTATGCCATTATACCTTTTTGCTTTTAATGTATAAAAAGTACAATATTGATTTGACAGAACATTGCTGCTATGACCACAGTTAAACCTTATCTAGTAAAACATCTGTTAAAACACCCATGTTAAAAAACCCATGTTCTGAGTTAATAAAACTTTATGCTGATTTTAAATATTTAAATACGGTTATCACGGTTTCACAGCCCCTTTAACTAATATTTTATTTTCTAAATGTGGGACACTACTGATATGTATGTTCCCTTATACAGCTGCCTTTTTTTTAAATATTTATTTCGTAATCAAATTTAACTATAAAATTATTATTAGAATAATAATGTAAAAATATATTTTGTAAATTCTATTGTTTACTATTTAACTGCTTCACTGCAGTAATAATAAAATTTTTTTTTTTTTTGCTATCATCGGCCCACAATGTTGGCTCAAATAAAATTTTATTTTTACATTTTGAATTTTAGAATCAATTGGCTAAAAAACCAATAAATATTTGTATGCAATTTGGCAAAGAATACATTTCTGAAAATTTAATGTGTTGAAAAGTGTTATAACCTACATAAATTTTTTTTAAGGAAGTGTGACACCCTTTTCTTTAATATTCTGTTTATACATGCTATGACTGGGGATAGCACAATAAATTGATATTAAAGTGGTATATTTTAGTACAATGAAAATAAACAGAACTTCTTATACTTTTTAAATTGCGTGCTGAGAAGTAGTCGTTAAAATAAAAGATACAGGCCCTAGATATTTTATCAGCGAAAAGTACTAATGACTATAAAGTTGGTAGGGTTTCCCTTCTCGGGAATTTCCAGAAATTTCAATTGTTATTCTTTCCCGCTTTCTTGGAATTTTAGCGGGATCGGTGGATCTCGTAAAATTGTTTAAACTATGTCTCGTTTTCCCGGAAAACCAAAAAGTGTGAGAAAATAAAAACCCTAATTTTAGGACAAGAAAAGTAATATTTGAGTTACAAGTTTCTTTACAGTTTTTACCCTTTACTTAACAAATTTTTCTTGTTTTTAATTTCCACTAATAAAAGTTTTTCAAGACTTCACAAAAAAATTAATTAAGACCGAGTATGTTTAAAAACCAGAACAATTGCTTTTTACGTTGAACCTTTTGTTTCACAAAAATATTTTTGTTCAAAAAGCAACCCCAGCGGTCAGATAATTAATTATTCATTGTATTGGCTAGATACTTTTTTTATTTTGAAAAATATGTACCGAGTCTTATATACCCTTTACATTGGCCTTCCGAAGCCCCCAACTTTTTTTTTCCATTTTTTTTTTATAAAATATTTTAGATTTTTAAATAAGTGTATCATATTTTAACCCTTTTAGGGGACAACTGAGAAGTTGTAGGGAGTTTTACCCTAATTTTTTCAAATATTGTATTGCAGTCCCCTTAGGGGGCGGAGATAGGGGGTAAGTATGTTTTAGGAAAATGTTTGCAAGGAAAACTAAGCTGGGGCCTGTCCTAGATTTGACCTATCCCTATTACGAAACATTGTCTGGGAGCCCCCTTTGCCGATGGGGATAGTGGGCTAGTATTTTCTTGGATTATGTTTTAGAGGAAAAACTAATGGGGTTTAGTTGCAAACTTTATTTTATTAAGGCCGACTCTAAGGAAGTTGTAGGGATTTTTACCTTAATTTTTTAAGATTTTGTATGGCAATCTTGTAAGGGGCTAGAGATAGGGGGCAAGTATGTTTCAAGAAATGTTTGGGGGAAAATTTATTGGACTCGGTCCTACATTTGACCCTTGTAGGAGCACTCTGGGAGCTGTGGGAGCAATTTGAAAAAAATAAACTTTGTATGGTAACACTGTTAGGGGGTGAAGATAGGTGTTAGCATATCCCACAAAAATTTTCGTAAAGAAAATCTAATGGGAGTCTGCCTTACCCTTGTGGGGGAAACTCCGGGGCAGCTGTAGAGGTTTTTATGTAAAAAGTTAAGAGAAATAAACAAATGTAGTCTTAGTTTTTGACTTTTATCTCGATGAGTTGTCGGGCGATTTAACTGGACTTGAATCCACTTAAGGGTCTATGCGACGTTGGGGGGCTTAAACAGGTTAATTTCAGCGATAGCACAGACACATGGAAATCGCTAAGCCGACTTCCCCATCTATAAGGACCAAGAATGTGTATACTTTGTGGGGTCTCAGATGGATATTAAAGAAATTACAAACGGATTGACAAACTTATATATAAGGATATCATAAATGTGAAAGGTATGCTGCAGCTACATATCCGGTTTAGCTGAATCTTATATTCCTTCAACAAAACAGTCACGAAATTGACAAAAATTACCACAGTAGGCATTTGTTACTTCGTTAAAACAACTTTTACTTTTAAATTATTAATATGTACAAGTAATACCTTCGTATAAGGCGTATAAAACGGCCAGACTAAAATAAATTTTTATCTCTTTATGTAAATTTAAAAACAAACTAAATGAGAATTATAATAATATCATTAGCTTTAGTTGAGTTGTAAACCATAATGAGGGGTATATGTCTGTGGCCCATTTACAATATATTTTAGTAGAGTCTTTACTACGTTAGTTAAAGGCAACCTATGGATGTAATGCCTACCAACTCGCTCTAGCAGTCTTAACTTTTTTATTATTATATTTGTCACATACATAAATTTTCTTAATATACAAATGTCAGTGTCATCTATGTAGAATTTAAAAAAAATATTGTGTGTAAAATCATTTGTCAACAAATGTTAACCATCATGTGTGCCTTAAGTTAAATTTATGGTTTAGAATGAAAGTCGAAAGAACAAGTTTAAGTGCAAAAGAAAATGTTTTGTCTTTTTTTATTCTGAAAACAAAAAACAACTTTCTATTTTAACAAGATTCTTAAGTGAGCTTACAACGTTTGTAAAATTATGCAAATTAAATGGTTGGTACGTAATTGCTTATATCAAACAACGTCAACACTTGTCGCCAAAAACTAACTTTTTCATAGATACTTGTTCCTTAAAATGCGTAACAATTACAACAAAGTTTGTAAAAAAAAAATTTACGGTTAAATCTTTGCCCCTTGATTTAATTTTTGCTAATTAGAAAAATAAAATTTTTTAAATATATTCAAATCAAAAAAAAAAATTTTTAAAGTTGTACTTAAAAATTGTTTGAAAAAAGCGCTAAGCTAAAAATGCCACAATTGTTTATGAACTTACTTCTATTTTCAAAGAACTACATTAGTATTTAACACTGTCTAAAAAGAAAAATTTTGTTGTTTTCGTACAAACATACTTATGGCTAATAAATCAATTCCTGTTTTAAGTATTTAGTTGTAAAACTAATTTCAAGTTGAAAACGTACGTACTTTAACTTAAAGGCCTTTAAATCACTCAATCACTATGTAAGTTAAAATTTTAAAAATAAAATTTGTGTTAAATTGTAGTTTTAACGACCAAAATATTGCTTTGAAATATGAAAAAAAATATTTTAAATTATTTATGGACAAAATGATTTAGGCTTTTTTAAAGTGAAAACAGAGACGGGTCTGCACTAATTATGTGCAGATTAACAGTGAGGATATGTACGTTAACCCTTTTGCATTCCTTTAAAGCTGTGAACATCTCTGGTCCTTTTGGGTCAATTTTACTCAGCTTTTAACACTTTCTAAAAACTGCATAACTTTTTAAAAAATGTGTAGATTACATATTCAGAAGAAACAATGTATAAATAGAGTAAATCCTTACTTACATTTTTGTGCTATTTCATAAAGTATAATAAAATGTACAAACCGATACTCAAAATAAATTAAATAAATAAAATGAATGCGGCAGTTAAGTTTCAAGAAAGTAAAAATCTTATTTTTGTCCAAATGCCATGTCATACTCAGGCGGTGGAAGTAACTGTAGAACTAGTGTCAGAAGAATCCATGACTCTATGCGGGCTCAAGATGTGACTGTTTTAAACTTTGTTTTAATAATTTTTAGTTGTTTTTTTTAAAGATTTCTAGTTGTTTTAACGGAAGACAACGAAACATTGCTCCAGAGCTTTTATTTTTTTTATACATCAGGGGTCCATCCTGATGGATATTATAAAAATTACATTTTTAAGCTTAAGGTATCCTGCACTTTTCCATTTACTTTATCTTAAAATATTACGACAAAAAGTTGAAATATTATGAACAATTCCTAGTGTAATAGCTTTAAAACAGTGATGCGCACCTCATACCACAATTGAAGAAAATAAAAATACACGTATTCTAATGATATATTTAGTCGTCAATGAGAAGGCGACTAATGAGCATGGGCGTGGGTGTGAGCGCTTTTTTTTGTTTTTTATTTTTGCACACTGGGCCAAATGAATGATAAAATTTTATGATTACTATTTGTTTTTATTTCTGCTAAAGAGTAAAAGTATGTTTTGTTTCTTAAAAAAATGTTAAACTTTACAAAATGTCACGTCCTTTTTATTAAAATTACCTATTTTGCAGTAAATTCTATATTTCTCACCAATAAAAATGTTGTTATTTTTGTCCATCACTGCTTTAAAGACTAAAGGTGGTAGGCAACTAATACAACTACATTTGTTTTTGTGTATGTGCAGTTTCAGGTAATGTTTAGAAAATATTAATTCCATATTGTTGTTAGTGTAACTCAACAAAGCTCACCTGAGTTTGTTAAAATTTCTAATGTTTTGTATACGTGTGATCACGACTTAATTAATCAGGTAGTCTTACGGCGGCAACAAAAAAAAAAACACATGTTGTTGCAAAAAGTCGCCAGCAGTATCAAAAACATCTAAAACCAGTAAGACAAGTTGACCGACTCAAGACCGATAGCGAGCCGCTGCCGATTAGTTTTTAAGCCGGCTTTAATCGACTGACGAAGACCGCCATTTTTACTGGCTTATATCCCCATATTAATTTAAAACATTCCTTAATGTTAAACAAGTAAAATTGTCGCTAGATTTTACCATTTTTTTCTTTAAAAACCCTTAATTTTAGAACCACCATTTAAATTTTGTTCCAGCCGCTGCAGTCTTAAAACTGTTCAACCGCCGCTAATAATTTTTCATCGACTTGTTTAACTTTTGTGGCAGTTCTTAGGTGTAAATAAAGCAAACAGCTGAGTTATCGAGACTAACTGATGTTCCTGTGCAATACGTGTGATCGTGTACATGTGAAGAATTAAAAAGGAATTTACGCCGCGTGGCAGAATGCCTACCACTGCCTCAAAGCCTCCCCACCAAGTAACAGTAACGGCTAATATATACAGGAAAATATAAATGGATTTTAATGTAAAAGAAGCGGTTTTTGCTTATATATCAATAAGTAATCAACTGATATTGCTGATTTTAGACACCGGCTATCTCAGGGACTTTTCAGATAGTTTTAAATCAAACCTTGTGTTGTATGGCTTGACGAACTTTGAAAACTTGGTTTAGATGAACGGGAAAAGTCTCAATCGACTCCGCTATCTTTTTAAGGGAATCAGAAGATAAAAATTTAACCCCTTAACAATAGACCACAAGGTGGAAAATTAATCTAAAATAATCACTGTGTAAAGCATGTAATAAATCTATTATCAAAATTGTTAAGTATTAATTTTAAATATTAATATTCCTCTTTTTTATAATATGTAAGCGAAAAACTTCTTGTGCATTGAAACCTTTAATTTCTAATTATCTTCTATCACTATCAGATCGTCACTTTGACAGGATCCCATGAAGTCGATATTTTCGAATTGCGCCTCGAACAACATTTTTCAGGAAAGTTTTAAAAACATTTTACAATATACTGTCTCATGGTCTGAAACCTTACATGCCACTAAAAGGGATACTAAACTCAGACTAAACTTTAAATATGTACCTTAATACATATGGGGCTGTCGAAATCAGCTTTGCAGTAAAACAAAATATCTTTTTTTATCACTCTGTTTTTATTTGGACTTTTCCGGGATTTTGAATAGTTTCAATTTCTGGTCGATTGTGAATTGACCATGTGTAGCCTAAGAGCATAGTATATTCTTTTTCCTTAAAAATACGGCAATCTTTCTATGTAAATAGACTGGTTTTACCTCACTTATATTTCTGGTACCTTTAGTTTTAAAGGCAACACAAATAAATCTATTTTTTGAGCCTGACTGTTCGGTTGAACTTTGCCATAATCTTCAACATAAAAATGTTAAGCTAAAGATTCCTAAAGGATAATAATTTTAAAAAGTCAAGAGTTTAAGGTTTTGTAATTATAATAATTTTAAAATCATACCTTCGTTAATTTTTTTAATTTTGTAATTTTTTTTATAAATTTCCGCACTTAAGAGGTGGAAAAACTTAACATTTTCTCATGCACATTTAAGCGGGCATTACTGTACTTAACAATTAGCTGCGCTTTTCACTTTTTAGTTAAATTAAAGTTAAGTTTTTCACCAGCATCGTGTACCACAGTACCGAATTTTAAATCAAGTATTTTTAACTTTAAATACATATTTTGTCAACAAACATCAACATGTTGCTGTCAATTTGATACAGCTCCAACTACTTAAATTTGTTTTTCTTTATTTTCTATTTTTAAACAACAATAAGTTTCCCACTTTACTCTTGGTTTGCTTGTAAACAATTTACTTTCACTTTTTCTAAAAGATATAAAATCGGAAAGATGCTAAAAATATTAACAATTGTTTTCGAACAAAATCTTTTGGTATTTTTTTTTTCTTGATTTGCAACTGAAATAAATAACAGCAGCAGCAAACGATTGTTGCCCTGGTGTAGCCTTTAACCGCAAAATTAAAAAAAGAAAAACAAAAAACTAATAATAAAAACAACTCAACGTTATGTTTCCTTTGAATTCTACTGGTTGGTGGCAGTTTTGTTTTAGCCAAAGTTTGGTTTAAAGTTCACCACCGCAGCCACCGTTTTATTAGTGATAAAATTTCTATTGTTGTTTACAATATTGGAAAATATTTATTTATTTTTTATAGTTTTGTTGTTATAGGTAACGCAAAATTTAATAATTAATTTTACTGCAATGCCCATGTGAATCTATGAATATATTTTCTATATTTGAATGCGTTGTTAGTTCTGATTGGTTTTTTTAAGTCTTTGTAGCAGATAGATCGAAAGCTGTTATATATATATTATGTTTCAATTTGTACAAATAAAAGAGTAACATTACTTTTTGATTGACCATTGATTATCGCACAGCCGAAGTTCGCAAAGTTAGAAAATTTAAATACTGACTGTAGGTACTCCTTTCGAAAGAACCAATTAAGGGGGACTGAAAAATGTAAAATGAAAAAGGGTTAAAAGGACGCAAAAAGGAAAATTTTGGTAACTTTTAATGCAGGTATCATTTGGAAGAAAAAAATTTTAATTTAAACGTTAAATAAAAAAGGGGCTACATTCCACAGTCTCCTTCTCCCCCCGTGCACGACAGAGCCTGCAGTCATTGCTGGACAGTCGTCCTGCTCTTTTGGCATAAGGCTTTATGCAGAAATGACTGGTTATAATTCTTAATAAAAGTCAACAAGTTCTTCCTCGTCGCCTTTGGGTCATAAGTTCCCCACATAATTCTAAATACTTTACGCGATGTGATACTTTCTCAGACTTCCGCGGATTAGACCCTCACTGCAGAGTCAATATTCTCGTTGAAGAACTAAAGTGAACTAAACAAGTTATAGGTCTTGTAGTCTGGGCAAACGCCCGTCAATCAGCTGAAGATATTCCTCCATAATTACAACTGGCTTTCTAGGCTTAAGTTCACCCACGACGCTTTTAGTTGGGCAATTTTTGACTTTGTAGGTGTTTTTTTCAGTTTGAAGTGAGGGGAATAAAAAGGGTAAAAACGGCCGTAACTTTCCCTAAGTCGGCCTCAGATAAATAAAGTGTACAACTGACCCCCATAAGTTTTTCCCCCGAAACACAGTTGTTGTATGTACTTACCCTGTATCACCAGCTTCTTACAGGGCTGCCATACAAATTAAAAAAATTAGGATAAACCCCTACAACTGCCCTGGAGTCGCCCTTAAAGGAGTAAAATAGATCACAGACACCCATTAGTTTTCCCTCCCAAATATATTCCTAGCACATACTAAGCCCCTATCTCTATCACCCAAGAGGGTTGCCACACAAAATTAACAAAAATTATGTAAAAACGCCAATAATTTCCATAGAGCCGCCCTTAGAGAAATAAAGTATACAGCCAACCCCCATTAGTTTGTCATCTTAAACATTTTCTTAGAGTATATTTATACCCTTTCTTTACCCCCTTAGGGGGCTGCCATACAAAATTTTAAAATATTAGGATAAAAGCCCCTACGACTTTTTCTGTAATCACCCTAGAGAGTTAAAATGTGACATCGGCTCCTATTAAAATATATTAATTTTTTAAATAAAAAAGAAAAGGATAAAAAAAGAAAAATTCGGGGTTTTGAAAGGCCAATGTGAAGATTTCGCACAGCCGAATATAGCGCTCTTACTTGTTTAACAATTTTATGTTATCCACTTATAGGCCTGAAATACTCCCCTCTTAAAGAATCCTTTTCAGTTTTAGAAGTCATATTTATCAAGGCACTCTTCCATCTAAGCTAGAAATTTTTAAGCTCTTATGTTTACAACGTTAAAAGTATAAAAATGTTTTCCTGGCTGCACAAGACAACTCTAAAAGCAATATGAAACGTTTTAACATTCAAATTATAAATAGCCTCTATAACCCCATGATTTGAATCGTATTTTTACAGGTTGTCTAGCAACAACAGGCAACAAGGTTATATGTAGAGATGGGTTTAGACCTGGGTATTTACCCTACGCTGGGTATTTACCCATTTATACCCATTTTCATACCAGGGTATTTATCTAATTTCGGGTAAATATCATTTGAATAACAAACACTCATTGTTACATATTTTACGCACTTTCGAATTTATTTTGAACATATTTTGTTTAAGCGCATTTTGTTTTTACATTTCTTACCGCGTTTTGCTCAGATAAGGCAGTTTTGACTGCATCAAACCGAACAACAATTCTTAATAAGAACCTCTAATCAGCGTGCTTATGGCATTTAAATGTAATGAGTGGGAGCGATGACAACAACAATGCTGAAGCAACTAGAAAGATTAAAGTTTCGAAACGAAATGATTTCATTTGTTATTAAAAAATCTAATTCAACATAAAAAATTAAATTCTTTTAATTTAGTTAAATTTTTCTTTATTCTGATTTATATCCACATTTTGGGTAAATACCCAGGTGCTTGGGTAAATACCTGGGTATTTACATTTAAATACCCAATTTACCATTTGGGTATTTACCCTTGTCCCATCACTAGTTATATGCAGTCTGGCGGTAAATGGAAGAATCATGTTAAGCGACATTTTGAGTATGTTTTTTAAGGCTACTTAGACAATCATTGATGGATAACTTTCGTGGCTTTGAACTGTAGAATTTCCAAGCAGATCGCTAACAGATTTCTTATTTTTAAACCAATTGCGTGTTTCAAACACGTGGTAAAAGAGCTGCAAATGGTGATTTCTCTGAGTTGTCTGAAGATAAATCCACCGAGGCCTTAAACTAAAAAAATTTTTCGGATATATCCTCTATGGTCCTCACCTCTTTCATTTCATTAAAAAACTATTGGAATTTGTAAGCTGGGGGAGTTCAAAGTATTCTCAAGTTTATTATATTAAACAAGTACTATTTAGCAGGTTATCGATAGTTTTATTTCACCAACCTTTAAGACTGAAAGATTTAATATAAGCCCCGGGAGCGGCTAATTAAATCTAACATAACTGGACGACTCGGTTTGATAATATGATATTTAGCTTTCATTGTTTCTCTACTGTTTTTATTTCAATGTGAAATTCGCATGCCAAAAACATGGCTGACAGAAGAAACGTCATCGTAAATAAGAAACGTTCATATTGCACCTCTTTATAAACAAAATGAAAAGAAACTTAAATTTGAACATGATCAAACTAAATTTATTTTAAAAAAATTTATGAGATGCAATTTTGCACAATTAATTGAAAGGCATAAAAATAATTAATTAAATCGAAAATGATAAAAAGAAAAATAAATGTAAAACAAAAAGAAAGTGGGCGTTGGGAGAAACAAAAAGGCAGGAAAGTGTTAAGGAAAAAAATAATTAAACGACGAAATGAAAGCGATCTTTTCTAATGTGTTAATTAAAAAATAAAAGAAACAAATACATTTAAACACATAAATAATTGAATGCTGCGTAGAACAGCAAGATTTTTGTGTAAACTTTTAGGAAAATAGAAACATTTTTCAAACAAAAAAAGGGGGAAAAAACACGCCAACATAATGAGCTAAATTAGCAGCCAAGCTTGAGATTCTGTTAAGCGCCAACAGCGCTGAAAGAAGAATCTCCTAAATGTAAGATTGTGGAAAAAGTTTTTTACAGCTTAAAAAACAAAAAAATTTTAATCTTTTCTACATGCTCTAAATATTCATTCAATAGTGCAGTCTAGTTAAACATGTGTAATGTTGTACCGACACTGCATCATCAACTAGGTCCATTGCAAATGTGCAATTAAAACAAACTAAAATGTATAAATTTCTTAGCCACGCTAAACATAAAGATCAGTTGCATTTTGTTAAGAAATTGAAGTGGTTTATTGGCTAAAACTAAGTTAAACTAAAACAAGAGCTTAAAACAAAGGAATTTAAGAGAGAGAAAGCCAAAACAGTCCACAAGGACTTTTCAATTAAATCCAAGGACTACTTTACAATTTTACTGAAATAAAAAAAAAACGTATTAAAAATGTGTGGCAAATTAAAGTTTTTTAATTTATTTATGTTAGTGGCCTTGTGCAGTAGGTTAACAAAGGCAGAGTATGAAACAATTTCAAGCCATAGTGGGCGTGGCTTAATAAGCGATAACGGTTTAACACGTACCGTACATCACATACTAAATCAGTGTTTAAGTAAGGACGATGTGATATGGTGTTTTAAAGTACAAGGAGCCAAGCTGTTAGGTCGAGCCCTGAAATTTCATAATATTAATATCATTGAGGGCGTGGCCTTGGTGGAAAAATCCGACAATGATCTGAGATCAGGACGTTCGAGTGTTACGGACTTAAAACTAAATAACAGAGATTTGGAGAATTTATCAAGTAAAAGCTTAGATTCCTTGTTAATAGAAAGGTTTCTTACTTTTATTCGTTCGCGACAACTGCAAGTAAACATGCCACGCCTACTGGCTTTTGGAAAAACCAATAGCCAGGGCTTGTGGCAAACAATTATGGATTTCTTTAATATCAATAGTGACGTGCCTGAGGAGTCAGAAGGCCGTAAGAAAAAAGATGACAAAAAATATTTGGGACCTTTTATAGCGGCTGTAATGCTTAAAGCAGCCATTTTGAAAATGGCCTACCATTCAATTGCCATAGTGGCTGGCAAGGCCTTAATAGTAGGTAAGATCGCCTTGATAATCAGTGCTATAATTGGCCTAAAGAAATTAGTATCGAGTGAAGGTGGCGAAAAGACCACCTACGAAATTGTTAAACATCCTCAGGTCCAGCAAAGTCATACATACTCCTCGAGCCATGCGGGTGAATATGAAGGCGGTCATGAGGGTGGTTCCTCCTATCATCGCAGTATGGATGATGAAATGATGATGCAAGATAAAGCCTACAATGCTTGGGTGCCGTCTAGTACATAGATGTGTTTAGGGGCCAACTAAGCTTACTTTTGTGGCTTAAGAAATAATACAAGAATAGAGCGAAAGGAAAAGAGAGCAACAGAAACGTATTGTAATTGTTTGATAAGACTTTAAGTTCAATTTAAAACGGAATTTTGTTCAATGAAATAGTTAATAGAATTAACTAGAATTTACATAATTGTAAAACAAATTTTTTAAACGAGCTTTTGTCCTGTTCATAGTATCAGAATGTTACCAAAAAGTGTAACAGGTTTACCGGATAATAAATTTGCTCTAATATTTTTTTCTTGACTTAACAAATTATTAAAAAAATTTTATTTCAATTGAAAAATTTAACTGAAAGAAACTTGGCCTTAGGCAAAGTATTAAAAATAAAATTTCAAATACAGCATTAATTATAGTTAATATCAAACTTAATTCTTTTCTGTTAACAAACATATATAGAAGATTGAGAAGAAGAAAAAAAATCTATAAGAAACCTATTAGCGATATCAAAAATAAGCCCCAAACATATTTGCATAAAAAACTAAACTGTGAAAGTTTTAATTAAAAATTTTCTTATTCAGTTCATATCATTAATTTTAGCATCATAAACTATATATTGAAATCCTCTTATTAATTATTTGCACCAAAGATATTTGTGTTATTCAAACGAAAGTAAACAAAATATTTTAAATTTATTTTCTTTTTAAATTTACTTACCAAAGCGAATCATTTAACCATAAATAGCGTGTACTTCATGTAGCATGAAGAAATTATAATCTAGTTTATTTTAATTATTAACTTATTATGTTTTTTTCGTGTTGTTTGTTAGTTTAAGTCAATAGAAAATATATAATTTATTAAACATTTTAGTTTTTAAGTTCAACCAACATTTAAATTAAAAAATACAAGTAAAATAAAACAACTAAAAAAAGGTTTTCACTTTATTTTTTTTATAAATGTACTTTATTAAAATTATTTATTTGTTTTGGCAGCTGTTGTTCTTGATTTCTTCTTTTGAATTCATTAATTTCGGCTATATCGTAAAAGTTTGCCGGTGTGACAAATTTATGTTCATCGGCGGCTGTTATTTCGAGTTTATTAAATTTATTAGGCATTCTACGATTCCAGCCAAAGTTTTCGTGACTGTGACCGCCGCTACCACCTCCAACACTTCCCGTGAAAATGACATGCTCCGTACTACCACTGCTACCATGAGAGTTCTTTTTGAGACTACCCTGAAATGTATGCACTCTTAGATGGGTATTGTTTTGAGGAGTTAAATATTATAAATAAAGCAATGAACCATATTTAAAAATCATTTGTAATTTTATCATTAATGTGTGGCATTTGGTCGGCGTATTTGTCCTGTTACAGGTACAAGACATGAACTGGTCCCTGCACATAAACATACATCTGCTTATATATACACACACTCACACGCATAAATATCAATAAAGAAGATTGAACAGGATCTTAAACAATTAATTCAAAAGTTGCTAATACAGGATTTCCCTATAACCCGTTCTGAGGTCTTAGTTTTGAACCGATTTCTCCCTCAAATGACAATGCAATGTAAAAGTGACAGGTTCTCTTAAGAACCGTTCACGTCAATAGTCTTGGACCAGTCCACTTCCCCGTATGAAATTTATACACATAATTTTAGAATTTGATGTATATTATTTCGAATTGTTTTTCTAGCTACCGAGGCAACTGTTTTTGTGCCAATACGATTTGTAAAACTTACAATATACCTAAGGTTAAGCTGAAAATAGGAAGCCCTTGAAGCCTTGAAAAAATTATATCGGAGAAAAAGTTTAAAGAAATTCGGTGATGCGCTCTAATTCCCTCGACCGCCCTTAAGCGAGCCACATCCTGCCAAATGTCAGAAATAAACATCGGACTTTGGCCTGTGCAAAATCCGGGCATCATTTCGATGTCCTCCCTGCATGTTCTGCACTTGCTATTCTGCAGAGCTCCCATCTGATGGGGATGTAGCCGCAAGTTAGAGTAATTGATCAGCACACTTATCGTCTTGCTTAGTTGAAGCTTCCCAAGCTTTAAAATGCCCCTAATCCTGACCTTTTTGGGTCGCTTCAGGTCGCTAGTCACTTTGTTAGCTTTCTCAGTGATCCATTGCACCCTGTGGGAATCTTTCGCCCACTCTTTCAATTCGTCTTTCTTTGCAGCAAATGGCCTTTGGCTTATCAGTTCAAACTCTCGTCATCTCCTGTCACTAATCGCAAGCTCATTCGCCCGTTCGTTTTTGACCATCCTCTGATGACCAGGCAACCGTTTTATGCAAACCTGTCTCCCAGACATAATTTCCTTGAGCTAGGCAGATGTTCTGGGATTTCCAGGACCTCCGCTGGCAGAAGTTCATCTTGGCTTACAGGTTTTTAGCAAGGATTGTCAGTCCCGCTTTTTCCTTTTCCTAAAGCCATCCAAAAAACTACACGTTGGCTCGGACATCTGCCGCTTGAAAATGGCTACACTTAAAGTGTTATGAAATTTACTAGGCCGAAGCTATGCTTATTTTGTAAGAAAATAGCTTGGGCTACTGAAGAGCTACCCTTTCTTCTTATTTCTTAAAATAATACTCACGCTTTTAACTCATCACTCTCAAGTCATCTTAAGGATATAAAAAAGATCACTTGCTATAATGAGGAATTTGCGATATCTCTATCTCATACGATTTCTCAGATATGTAAGAAAGTTTACCAGATTTTTTTGTAATGATGAGCAAACACAATGTTTTTTAATGTTATTTGAGTTGCTTAATTTTATTCCCAAGACAAAGGACCTAAAGGCAATCCGTCTTACGCTTACGCCTTTCTTGCTCAACACCTTGGAAAGGCTGATTGACTTCAGGGCATGACTCTCCAATCATGGGTTGGTTAGATCCAGAGATCTCTTGAATTAGTGAGCTATACCAGGAAGTAAGTGGAGTGCACAAAACAAGTAATCTATTAATGCAACGACGAAAATCTTTTTCACGAACAGATACAAGATTCCTTTTTTTTATTCCTCCGGTATTGAACGGAGTCCCCGAAAAATAAGTTTGCTTAAAGCTCTGTCGCAAATCGTTCAAAAGTTGACCAATAGTGTGCAATATGGAGTTTTTTATTACTGGCGAAACAAGATCGACTCCGGTTAAGTCGGTTGTTATCCTCCTTAATTAGCATCCAGTGGATGTCTTGGCGAGGATGATGTCACTGAATACTGCCATAAGACTGCCTGTTCTAGGTGACAGGGAAAGGATACGCAAGGGTTTTTGCAACAGACTTTTCCGCTTCGGGAAATTTTTCTTTGGTTTCCTTAAGGCAGAGGTGGATAGAATAACCCTCTTGGGACCTGTCAATCTACTAATATATGAAAATTAATTCCCTTACTGATTTATACTCCAAATCCCAACTTGCCCGCGAACCTTTGGCATCCTTGAATTGTGTGGCGATGCATTCTTTTTTCCCTCTCGTATGAGTGCGAGGAAACGCGATAAAAGTAGGCAGCCTCGTTGCATTCCCACTGGCAAGGAACGGCGCGAAACTACACGATGAAGTGATTTGCTATTTCTTTGAAATTTCTTTCTCTTCCTGCAAACTCGGTGTGGACTTATGCACTTTTGCACATTAAGGACTAACGAACTTAAGTAAACCCAAAACTCCAAAATAACCTGGTCCAAGCTTGGTCAAATTTTGCTCGAGTAGTTTTTGTATAAATAAAAATATTTAGACATAACTTCCCTCAAAAAGGTCCTTTATTTATTATGGGTACCACATTTGTAAGTCCACTCCCAGAAGTCATATTACAGACAGACGTTGATATCAAATAAAAAACATATATTTAATATGATGTAGAGTATAACAAAGCCAGAATTGACTGACTATTACTTCTATGTGTGCTTTTTTGCATAACTATGCGATTGTTTAATTTTCTGGAAACAAGTATTTGCTTTAAGGAAAAAAAATCCTCCAGTTTTCATAATGTAACAACTACTGATACAACTAACAAAAAAACATGAGCCTTATCACTTAATACAATGATATTCAACAGTTCATTAGAAAGAAATTTATTTCTATAAGAAGGCACTTGTGCAAATTACAAAAACATTTACTGTCGAATTAATCTCCTGTTTATACAACACAATTTATTACCTTAATCCTTAATGATATATTTCCAAATTATCCCAAACTCAATATGATACAAACTCAATTGGAAACTACTCACCAGTACTGATATGATTAAAGCAATTTTGGCCATAACAAATGCAGCTCCAGCTATCAACATCACTTTACCCAAAAACATTTGTGCACCCATTGCTATCATCGCCATTCCACCCACCATTGCCATGTTCTTGTCCTTGGCCTTTCTCCTGCGGCCTTTTTTTTTAGTTTTTTTGTTTTTGTGTTTATATGTAGATTCATGTTTGGGTTGAGATGTGTTTTCGATTTCAGTTTGTATGTTGTCGTTGTGGTTGGTGTGTTTGAGTATATAGGTGGGCAGGGGCAGTGCAGTAAGAGCAAAATCGAAAGGAGAAGAATAAGAGGGTTTGAGTTTTTTAAAAGGTTTTTTTCGACCAGTTTTTTTTATTTTGGAAATTTTATCATCAACAAGACCATTCAATATACGATGCGTACCTTCTTCCTGTTCCAGATCTAAAGTTTTCTTCGCTACCTGGGTATTTCCTTTGAAATTATTCAAAGGTGAGGATTTGCTTTGTCTACTCGACAAATTGTTAACAAAAGCTGGTAAATGGATTTTTAATGAACGCGTCTGAGCCAATTCTAGTATTTTTAAAGCCAATGCGTCACTTAAAGAGAGTTTATTTTTTGAATTTTGTAATTTGTCATTGAACTCCACGATGCTAAATGGCAATGCGGATGTGTTCTTTTCAATTATTAAAAAATCACTAAATTGCCAAGTAGAATTGTCGGCAATGGCTTTATCTAATGTTTCAAGTATTTTATTTTCTAGACAGTTGAGTATGTCGTTTTGGCCAAAACACTGAGCCATTGTCTGGCCCATTTGTCGAGCAGATAAGGCGCTTTCTTTTGTCTTTATTATGGCATTACTTAAACTAAAGTTTAACATAAAAATCATAAAAAGTACTAAAACTATTTTAAACATTTTACACAATTTTTTGCTGCACTTAAATATCCTTATCTATGGCTTATTTTAACTTTTTTCTTTAAAATTATCCTTGTTTGGTAGTTACTTTTCTGTGACATCTACACTTTATTAATTACAAAGTAAAACTAAATACATATTGTTGTTGAGAACCGTACTTTATATTCAAATATTTTCATTTAATTGTTTTTTTGCGTCTTTTTTTTGATAATTTTAATTGCCGGGAAAAATTAGTGGTTTTTATTTTCACTCTTTAAGAAAGACACTGGAATGAAAGAACTTTTCAATAAGATGTAATTAAGTTGCTTGACAAACCTTTACAAATATTTTTTTTATCTATAAATATTGTTTTTAATCTTAGCTCTTACCCAGTAGACAGTGTTTTTTGAGTTTGTGGGAAATAGTGAAATAAATTTGGAAAAAAAAATTTAAATAAACTTGCAACAAATTTTTATTTCATCGTTTGTTATAAGGAAAATAAACACAATTATCAAGCCTTTTTTCCATATGGAGTTTAACTTTAGTTGGTGCTCCCAAAAAGACTTTAAAACCAAAATTATAGTGTTTTGTGAAAACCGTAACTTAGTGCTTACTTACAAAAATGAAATTCCGTTTGCTTTTTTCTATAACATTCAAGTTCAAATGGTAGTTTTTGCTGCTAAAAACTCTACCACCTTTAAAAAAGTACTGATGATGAAAATCCGTATCTGGTTTCGAGAATGCATTCTACTTGGCTAGTATCGATAGAAAAACTTGCCTTCTTACACAAAGTTGTTTTCAACATTATCGAAAGATAGATTTTTTTCAGTAAAAAGAAAAAAAATTAAAAAAAAAATATTTAAGTTAAAATAATTTAAAATTTTTGTCAACTGGGTTATATTTAGCCAAAAATTTTTTATTTTAAACAAAAAACCACAAAACTAATGCTTGGTTAAACATCAAATCATAGATATTTTATTTATTTAACTTTTATAAGGTTTTCTTAATTTACTTTAAAAATTCAGTCTAGGGCCAGCTGTAGCACGAGTCTAATGACACTTAAATACATCACGTTTTATGTTCCCACAAAAACTTTTACTCTTAACATAAAGCCGAAGCGACAAATAGGGTGGGTTATTGAACTTTGTAAACGATGTATTTATAGTTAATAACTCTGAGTGTTCTTGCCTCACTTGTATACTTTTGGTGCTGCTGCTTCAAAAAAGTTTCAACTTAAGTAAATTTCAACGTTATTTCTTGTGGTGTTCGAAAAGATCTTTAAATAAATAAGGCCAGTAAATTTATTATGTACTGTTATAAAGTGTTTAGATATTATTGCAATTATAGAAATAATTTCTTGTTCATAATTTTAAGTTTTAAACAAACTTTATTTCCAGTCTTAGATTTATTGGTTTAGAGCAGAATGTTAGCACAATTACTTTAGAATGTCAAGATATTAAATTTGTTTAGTTTTAACTTTAGTTAAAATAAAAGTAGTTTAATTAAATCAACACTTAAATGAAAAGCGTAAGATAAAATATGTGAAGCCTCGCTAACTAGAATGGAGGGATCTAAAGGGCTGCTAAAACTTAGTTGGACCCCAAAGTATGCGGAAAGCCATAGAATACATAAAAGTAATACAGTCGTTGAAGCTAGGGATACAGCTCTTTTTGGCCCCTAACTCGGCCTCTTTGTGTTACCTGCAGTGAAAAGTTTAAAGAGTGGAAATAGGAGGTAAAGTGCAAAAAAGGCTTAAAAATAAGGTAAAATAGAATAAAATAGACTAATAGGGTTTCTGGCAGGAATAGGGGCCATGACCCTCGACTGCCAAATTTGTACAATTATTCTGTATCATACTGGGGCATCCTAGACATGAAGCCATAGTATTCCATTATTACAAAGCTCGGCCGCAATACCTTTTTAAAAGCAGTTTGAGAAGTGGTTCAAAGTATTTGCTTACTCGTATTATGCTTCAAGGTTTACTTCGGATGACAATTATTGGGTTAAATCTATGCACAACCTCTATTTTTTATCTATTTTTGGCCATGCTGCAGAATTCATATTTTTTTAGAAAAATAGAAAAATATTATAGAATACAATCGATTATACATATATAAAGATATTGATGCTTATGGTTTCAATTCAAACAATGTGTAATAGCAAAAAATTCTATCGGGATTTGTATATCAAAAAAATATTCACATATTTTTTTCAATTAAAAATTTTACGATTTTAATTAAAAAGTTAATTATCCCAATTAACTACTCAACGGTATTTGAAAACTCAGTGCTTACAATGATGCTAATTTACAAATTCTCAACAAAAACCATAATTTTGCATAGAAGTCTTACGCTTTTGTGCACTCGTCTTTGTTAGTGTGAAAGTTTAAGTTAAGTAAACAAAACTATACAAACTAACCTTAACGCTAACATAAATAAGATTTTAGATTTTATAATAACTTGTCGTGGGTCTAGTGGTAGGTAGAGCCTCAGCCTGGCAATTATATGGTGTCAGGTCCAATGCTTGATTAGGTCAATAACCTTTCTATTATTTTACCTTGCTCGTCGAGTAAGTTTTTTTTTATATAAAACTTGTTAATTCATTCAAGCAACTAAATTGCTTGAATTTAGCATTATTTTCATCACTTCAATTTTCAAACCCTAAAAAGTGTTTAATTGGGAAGAAATCTGTTTTTTTCAGATTTTACAATATTCTTTTTTTGGGATAATCCGAATAGGATAAATGCGTATGTATAAACACAAATGCGTTCTAGTTTCAACATGGTGGCGTGGTGCAATAGTTAGAGCGCTTCCATGCCCGCAAGCAGCCCAAGTTCAAATTATAGCCGAGCACGAAAAAAATTAGTTTTATTCTGTTTTCTTTTAACTTGAAAATTCCTTTCTTCTCTCCTACTCTATTTTTTATCATTTTCAATGACCTTTTATCTCAGACTTAAAATCCTATCTTATTCCTTTGCAGACGACACATTCAATACTCATTTGACTACAGGCCTTGCCCTTTAAAGATTGAACCTATGAGGCAGAGTATAAATGAAACACTTAACTGTGATTTGAAGCGCAATCCCCTAAGTACTGGATAATTATTAAAAAAATCCATTGAAATATTTAAAACATTCCTTATTTTGATCACTTCAGTAATCAATGTATTAAAACTGCCTAATTTTAAATAAAATCACTATTTTTCAGTTTTCATAATTCTGGTAATTAATATAATCATTTTGGTAAGGGGACCAAATTAAATTTTTTTTTTTGCTTGAGTGAATTGTTTTGGAAACTAAAATCATTTTTTTAGGTTTTTCTGTGTATTTTGTCATTGGTTTAATTACAGGCGAAGTAGTATCTGCCTTTTTCTAGCCATAAGCGGGTCCAGTACTCTTTATTCTGCCTTGAGGGTTTTACTGTCCAAAACATGGCCGACTCAGTTTGATTTTAATTTTTAAACTTTTGAACAAATTGGCGTTTCATATAAACCTTGCAAAGATCACCGTTGGAAACAATGTTTGGCCAAAAATATGAAATACTTTTCATAAACAAAGAGATACTTGCAGATATTGTATGCCACTTGAAGAAGAGTTATAGGACCCACATTCGTATATCAGGATAGAGCAATACTTTGAGGACAAAAGGTGAAGCTTAGTATTAAACGAAATTAAGGTGATTTGCTTGCTCTTTGCAATGGTGTAAGTGGATGTTTGGCTTTCCTTATACGTTGAGCAATATCATAATGCGAGCCACCTATGACAAATATTTGCTTTCTAAGTGGGAAAACGAATTTAGATTTTTCAGCTGGTTGGTTGTGAATTTCAAAAGATTGTTGGTTCCAATTCGCTTATCAGTTTTTTGCAATGTTAATAAAAAGATCAACACCATATGCTTATTTACAGATCCCACAAAATTTGTTATGTGCAAGAAGACAAATTTCATTACCGTAGGCAAGATCCTATAATTGATCATTCACACCCTCTTTGGAGCCTTTTATAGTTTTACAACACTCTTTCATGCAGTAAAAGGATGAAATATATTCCCCACATATGAATTCTGTGAATAGTGTCGAACTCTTTGACGAAATTGGTAAATATCAAATACAATGGCGTTCAGATTGTTTCACTATTATTTGTAGGCTATTTGTAAAAACGGTTTAAGGGCGAACACAACCCACGCGTCAAAGGTTCGTGAAAGTTATGATCTTTTAAGCCTTAAACACACTTTTTTGGGAGTTTTTACT
Source organism: Melanophora roralis (assembly GCA_963583895.1). Classification (NCBI taxonomy): domain Eukaryota; kingdom Metazoa; phylum Arthropoda; class Insecta; order Diptera; family Rhinophoridae; genus Melanophora; species Melanophora roralis. Next base: position 23,139,469 of record OY757187.1, on the reverse strand, counting down.
TCTTGGTGCTCAAAACAGACATAGAGGATTAAGTCATACAATTAAAGGATTTTAAAATATTTTGTTTAAAACAATAAGATAATAAAGTATATTTAAAAAAAATTAATTTTTAATAACTAAAAAATAAATAAATCAAGCCAATTCATACTCATAAATTTACAACTTTCCATCCGGAATTATCACTTGTTTTAAAATGATGGTTTGGGGAAATGCTTATTACACCAACCGCTTCTACGCCATCTTCGCCGTAAGCAGAGGCTTCTATTTTATCATTTAACTGACGCAATTTACTATTATGATCTTGCAACAAAATCTGATTTTCATAGTCATAGAAATGATCAGAGGCTAAAGGGGCTATTACTGGCTCAACTGTTGAACGTATGTTTTTATTGTTGTTTTTTCCATTACTAGCATTAATGCGTCCAGAATTTTCTCTTGGTTTTTCAAAGATCACTTTACGATCTTGACGTTTGTATGGTGAAATATGATGCAATTCATCTTGTTCATATTGTGAGTAGACAGTATTTTTGCCAGGATACACCCCTAAGGTACCGCCTATAGAAGCTCCTTCATATGCATGGGCAGGATGAGCATGTGGTAAGCCACCTCCCAGTCCATAACCGCTAAAGAGACCACTCAAACCACCAAGTGTGCCCAAAGCACCAGCAACACCACCAATGCCTAAAATACTGCTAACATAAACAACCAACTTAGCTATAAAGAGTGATTTCTTTAGCAGTACACAAATAACAGCAAATAGTATTGGCACCAGTGCTACCAAGTTAAATTTAAGCCCAAGCAAAAATGGTAAAATATACTGTTTAGTTAAGATCCGTGCTGCAAAGAGAAAAGTATGGTTGTTGCCTTAGCTAAAATGAAGCTTTTTTTTAAAGGCGCTTTAGAAAATAAGCTTACCAGTTGATGGTTCTTCATAATTATAGTTTCTTTCAATCACATTGGGATCCAAGACAAATTGCGCCACACTATTGGAATCAGACGAGGGGCCAATTTTAAACATTAAACCTGGATATATTGCATCCATGTGAAATTCAAGCGATCGTTGGCTAAATATAGCACCAGCATTTTCTAAAATTCCTCTAAAAGAAACAAAAGTAATTTTAGACATTAAATTTTGTTAATAAAACAGTATGTGTAATAAAAATTAACATAATTTTAAGCTTTATATTTACATGCACGCATACATATGCACATGTTTCTATGTTTATTACTGTTTTTCTTAATCGATACAATTCAGTACTTTTCTTTTGGGTTCCTCGGTACTATTTAATACTTTAAAAGTTGTTTATTAATTGGAAAACAACGTTAATTATTTATTTAGATGAAAGTTTGACTTGCAGATAATTTAAAGAAAAGTCCTTGTACCATGTACGTATACTAAGAGTATTCTACTACTACCTTACTTTGTAAAATATAACTACTTTGTAATTCAAAGAGCTATTATGAGCATTAAGAAGTGAAACTAGCATGATTCTAAATACAATATTCTTATCGAGTCTCCGATTTTTAATTTCTAAATGAATACAATTTGAATGTTGTTTATATGTTACTGTATAGTTTTTTAACCTTAATCTGGTTTAAAAGAAGATTATTTAATAACTTGCATTTATAAACAAAAAAATGACAAAAAGCCAAGCAATGAGATAAGTGCATATTGCCCTCCTCTAACATTTTCCAAATAAATCTAGGTCAATGGTCTTTAATCAAAAAAAAAGCAGCAAGCTTTCTTTTTCATTTACTACATCACCGTTAATTGTCATCAAAAACAAAAAAGTACCAAAACGTGAAAAAGTACTATTTGTCCATTTAAACAACGTTTGGTATCACCATGGCGGTTAAATAATTCTACATTTGATACTTGGGCAATTCCATGATAACGGCTTTGACCATTTTACTAAAATATTCTCTTATTAATCAAACAAACAGAAATTGTTATTTAATAAAAAGTACCCATTCCCATGATGAACATGATTTCTGCTTATAATGACCACTAGAAGACTGTGACGGGTATGACATTACACATTTGAATTTTAAAGAATATTGACTTTAAGATCGTTGGTGGAAACTGGATTTTTTTTTTATAAAGTCGGTAGTCAAAATTTTTTTTATCATATTTAAAACACTTTTTCCACAAAAGATTTTTTTTAGAAAAAACCCCAATAGATGGCACTTTGGACTAAGTAAGCAGTTTAAAAGTAAAGCCACTTCCCGACAAAAAAATCACTCTCTACAAGACACTGATACTACCAGTACTTATTTATGGTTCTGAAGTATAGGTACTTGCGAAAGTAGATGTGGCAGTGCTTGAAGTTTTCGGAAAATCTATGGCCCCATCTGCGTAGCAGGAAAATACCGGTGTCGTATGAACCGTGCGCTGTATGAGCTGTTTGCCGAAATTGACCTAGTTAAAGGCATCAAAATTCAACGCTTACTTAGGCTAGGTCATGTTGTGAGAATCATTCGCTTTGAATGCGAATCTGGTGACGAAAGAGAAAGACCAAAACTCCGATGGAAGAAAAAAGTGGAAGAAGACATCTCGAAACTTAGTGTCAGAATATGGAAAAGAAGCGCAGAAGATCGAAACGCCTGGAGATCAATTATAAGTGCTGAAAACATTTCCTAATTTTTAAAGAAATATAAACATAAATATTAACGAATTTTAAACTGTACGGAAGAGAATGCTGTAGTTGTTATATTTATCACGATATCCATCAATGCAATTATTTTTTTAATTAATGCTAACAAACAATTAGGTACAAAAATATTCACTTTATTTTACCAAAAATTGATTTTTTGATAACAAAAAATTGTGGATAATTATTTTGAACAACTTAATATAAAAAACTGAATTTTAAAAAAGTGTCGAAAAATTTTTTGATACCTTGATACCCTCTAATTTTTCTCATATGATTGCCATTTATGAAATGGGGATATTACGCATTTTTGCAGAATATTTTCTAAGTCATTAGAACGATGTCCGCCTGTTCGCCCGGAGAAAATTATATTTTTACCAGATTTTAGTCCGTTACTAATCATACCTTTCACAAAAGGCCTGTTATAAATTTTTTGTAAAGGAAATTATAGCAAAATATATACATCCTGATTAATATTCCATAATACACCCAGATCTTAAAAGCCCCACGCTTCGATAGCATTGGATCTGTTTATTATACCAACGAACGAAGACTAATTTTGTGACAAATATTTCCTTCGAAAATTGGGTCTCTCGTATAATTTGTTTTTGAGAAAGGTGAAGATCTTACTAAAATTTTAATTTTTCTCTTTATCCATAAGGTATAACTCAATGCCGCTTTCCGTTAACTTACAGGTGTTTTTTTTAAAGAATTTACGGGATGATTCTATATCCTTGCCTTGAATATCCTCAAAATGTTTTATAAACTTAAATTTTTTTAGCAAAACTACATATGCCGGGAGTTCGGTAGATCAGTGAGTAAGTGCTCAGGTAAGTCGACTAGTACCAGTTCAGTTTAATTCATCCTTTTACTGTTTTTCATCCTTCTCCACACTTTAGCTTTACACACTTCTATTTTTACTATTCTTTCCCTTAATTGCTATCTGTTCTATTTAACTTAACCCACATTATCATTAAATTTTTTATTAAAGAGAGGTAACACTTTTTGTGCAAAGGCTTTACAGTAAGTGTCTTTCACAAACTGCTAGAAAACGTCAAATACCTTAATCGAATTAAAATTCCCGCATAAAACCTTAATAAAATACACTTCCGTGTCATTTGCTCTTACCGAAAATCAACAGGATCTGTATCCAAAAAGTTCACTAATGACCTCGAGGCCATATTATCATCACGCGAAACAATAACACTTTCAGCTAATGTATAATTATCCGTTTCATCGAAATGTTGTAAAAAACTTATGGCCGTACGACCCACGCACTCCTTTAAATTAGGATGTGTTGACTTCTGCAAACAATATTGAAAACTATTAACGCTATCACCGCGCTCTCCACTTTCCGTTTTTATGGCTAAATTAATATTCAATGTTTGGAATAAAACTAAAATAAACAACACACTTTGAACTCCGAACATTTTACCGTTTTGTGTTTTCATTTGAACTTACTTAACCAATTGAAACAACTAAAACAGTTTCTAACAAAAATGCACAAATTTATACTAACGCCTGCCAAAGAAGATAACGACTGCTAATAGCAGGCAGCAGTTTAATTTTGGGAAAAGTAAATCATAACAGACATTACCTGAACTAAAAATTAAATAATTTTATAAAAGTTTATATAATTATCGTTAAAACTAGTTTAAATTTGTTTTTTTTTTCTTTGTGAACTTTTGTAGCGTTAGGTGGGTGTAGATCAATGTGCGAGTGCAGCAAAGCGTGAATTTGGCTTTTTGACCGACGGAATTCGCAACTTGCAAAAGCCGGCAAAGTTAACAAGTTATTGTTGCCAAAGTTAAAATTAGAAATCTTTGCTCATTTTAAATTTATTTTTATGCCCTTCACATAGTCAAACGGGTATATATCAGCTTGGCAATCCATTTGTCTGTCTGTCCGTTTATGGAAACCAAGTTTTCAGAGCAGAGTCAAGTACTGTGAAACAGGTTTTGATGTCAAACGATGAAAAGTATGCCTTTTAAAAACCAGCAAGTTCCATTTGCCAGGAACCAAAATAAGCAAGTATTTGAGATAACGCAATTTGGAAATATATGCTTACATCCCTGTATGTACATCTTATTAACCACTAATAGCCACTGTTGCCACTAAACTTGGCACAGACATTTTAAAAATTGTAAATTAACCCTTAAGAGGACACCTGGGCCTGGCCAGGCATTTTCTGACTTTTTTGTACTTTTTTTTGTATAAGTACTGCAAATATTTTAGTGAAACTTTATGTATTCCTCGACTGAAGTGTTTTTTGCACGAAAATCAAAAATAAGAGTAAATTTTAAGACCGAGGGTGTGGCAAATAGTAAAAATCAATTTCTTTTCATATACATACCACCTGGGCCCGGCTAGGCCCAGTCAACTTTTCTCCTAATACAAATGACAACACAGCAACATTAGTTTAAAAAGAAGCCAAAAACAAAATCTGTAACTGAGAACAAACAAAAGCACACAATTTTGCCTCTTTGCAAAAGAACTTTACTCTTTAGGAACAAAAATTTATTTTAGGTGAGTATAAAATGCATACTCTTTTTCATGGTGGAAACATTTTAGATGATTGCAGTTTGAAGAGAATTATGTGGTGAAATTAATTATGTATGGTATTTTACAATTGTAAAGTAAATTAAATGAGAGATAATGTACACAATTCTGAGATATGGGAAGTATCAGCTGATGAGCATTTTCTCTAGTAAGACCACCGTAATAATTCCCCAATGCTAAACATCAAGGTGGATTTAACAAGGTGGCCGCATTAGAGATAGAACTACAACAATGCAATGTAAAAACGTTTATGCTGTCACAACCTCAGACGTGAAAATTGTTTGTGTACATAATGAACGAACAAATATAAAGAAGCAAAAAATAATCAACTGTGCTAGCGAGGCCACCTTGCGTTCTAATACACCTTGCTATACATCAAGAATAGGCAGTTATTTTACCGTTAAAAAAATAGAGATTGATTTTGTTTGTTCAACATTTCAGTTTATTCAGTTAGTTTTTGTGTTGCAAGTTAGTGTATTACAATGAGTTGTGAAGTTGACAAAGTTTTGGAAACGGTTTCAAAATCTGATCCTACATATTATGAAAAATTAGCAGAAGCAATTGCTAATGATATTGAAAATGAATGCTGCAGTGAAGATGAGGATGCAAATATGGACGGAGAAGCATCTGATATTGAAGAAGAAATAGAAATTGATAATGAAATGGCAGTGTCAAGCGACAGCGAAGATGAAAGTGAAAACGAAAATGAAATGGAAAACCATACAAATGGTTTTTTTTACGGCAAGGATGGAATGGAGTGGTCGAAGTCACCACCAGCTTTAAGAAAATTTGCCACACATAACATATTGAGAAGTACTGGAGGACCAACTTGCAAAGATTTAAATAATCCATTGGATATATTCAATCGTTTTTTTACAACTAATATAAAAGAAATAATAGTTACTGAGACAAATAGACATGGAAAAAAATTTTTTGAAAAAAAAAATGAAAGTAACCCAGGTAGTGATCAAAAGTGGAATCCAATTACTATGGTGGAGTTGAATGCTTTTGTGGGCATCTTGATTTGTGGCGGAGCAACACACAACAACACACAAGCTGCATCTGTGCTTTGGAAAATAACAAATATACCAATTTTTAGAGCAACTATGCCTTTGAAGAGGTTTAAGCTTCTTTTGAGACTAATTCGGTTTGACGATAGCCGTACTAGATCTTTTAGGTCCGAAACAGATAAAGCAGCTCCAATAAGAGATATTTGGATCATATTGAATATAAACTTAAAAACAAATTTTAAACCATATGAAAACATTACGGTCGATGAACAACTTTTTCCGTTCAGAGGAAGAACGAAGTTCACTCAATATATCCCTTCTAAGCCAGCTAGATACGGCATCAAGATTTGGTGGGCATGTGACGCGAAAACTCATTTTCCTTTGGAGGGAAATATATATACAGGCAGAGAACCAGGTGAAGCGAGAGCTGAAAAACAAGGAGAAAATGAGGTAATGCGCCTTGCAATGCGATACAAAGGTTCTGGAAGAACAATAGTTGCCGACAATTTTTTTACCACATTTGCTCTTTGCAAAAGGCTAATGGATATTGGGCTCGGATATGTTGGAACTATTAGGAGTAACAAACGATGCATTCCTTTGGAAATGAAAAAACATCCAAAAAGAGAAGTGCTATCTAGTGAGTTTGGATTTAAGGATAATGTTACTATTTGTTCTTACGTCCCAAAGAAAAATAAAGCCGTAATTTTACTATCTACCGTCCATAATGATACATCTGTCGTTGGAGTAAAGAAGAAACCTGAGGTTATCCTGCACTACAATAAAACAAAATCCGGTGTAGATGTAATGGACCAGATGCTTACCAAATATACTACAAAACGTCGAACAAATCGCTGGACTTTGGCATTTTTTTACAATATGATCGACACAATGGCCTTAGCAAGCTATATTATATTCGATGAAAATATGAATGTCAAAAATAAAGAGGGTGCAAGAAGAAATTTTTTATATCAGCTTTCTGAGCAACTTGTTCACCCTTGCGTTGAGGAACGTAGCAAAAATAAACACATTACGTCAAATTTTGCCAGCAGATCTGGAATAGAAGCTTTTCTGAATGAAAAAATTAAGGTAAGGCAAATTAAACCAAAAAATTATTGACAGTTAAAAAAAAATTATTAAAAAGATTGATGAGTAAATAAATAAATACAAACACAATTTTTAAAGCCTAAGGACTTTTTTATAAAAAAAAAACTGGAGAAATGAAATATTAACAAAAACAAAAATTATTTTTTGTTATAAAAAAGACATCTAGCTTATTAAGTTGTGTTTAAGTTTATTTAAAAAAATAAAAATCTATAACAATTAGAAATAAGTAAATATTTTTTTTTATTTACAGGACGAAGTCGAAACTGTAACTACTACTAAAAACGGACCTGAGTTTTTAAAAAATAAATCTAAATGCCAAATTTGCAAAGAGAAGGACAACATAAGACGAAACACCAGATACTTTTGTAAAAACTGCAAAAGTCCTGTTTGCCTTCAGCATTCAAAATGCGAATATGTTTGTTTTAAATGTTAAGTTTGAAGACTAAAATGAAATTCACAAAAATGTAGCTAGTCATATCACTTTAAGTTTTTTTATACTTGTTTTTTTTTTTAATTAAATGAATTCTTTTTGGATATAAAACGTTATTTTATGTTTTTTGTATTAATAAACATATATTTTATGGAATTATTGTGTTTTTATTTAAGAGGTTTAATAGACTACTATACATTTCCATTGTAAATACAAGCGGTCCCAGGTAGGACCAGGTGGCCATTTGTGCCACCTTAATTAGGTATCCTCTTAAGGGTTAAACTTAAAACTCTCCTACAATTGCATTTTTTATGAAAGACGGCAGTCAAGTTGGGGATCAATTCAAATTCGTTCAGGCAGGGGAAGAAGTATCTCCCTATAAATGGAACTATAACTGGGAGACTATTACAGGAATCATTTTTAAACCTGCTAGGGAGAAGTGATAGAAAAATGTGTACATTTCGGAAATAGATTTGTTAGATAGGATCAGGAGGAATGGCAAGTTATTTGCAAGTTATTTAGAAGCAGAAGGAGCTGAAGCTCTGATACCAACAAGCGCTTTTTATGAAATTTTTGATATTCTGTATCTTCAAAACTGTTACAGCTTTAAAATAGTTTTACAGGAAAATCTACATTTTTAAGAAAAAGTCAAGTTAGACAGGAGCAGAAGGGCGCTGTGGACTGCTTACCAACCAACCAATTTTATAAAATGTTAAATACTTTTTATCTCCAAAGCTGTAACCATTTTAAAAAAATTTTTGATACTTTCTAAGTATCTCCAAAGCGGTTAGAGCTATCGACGTTAATTCTTCTTACATATTATGAACGATGTAAAAACGCCCATAACTTTCCCAGAGTCGGCCTTAGAGAAATTAAGTGTACGCTCTCCACTAGTTTCCTCTCCCAAATATATTCCTACAACATATTTACCTCCTTTCTTTGCCGCGTAAAGGGGCTCCCATGCAACGTTTAGGAAATTATAATATATATCTCCCCCTACAGCTTCCAAGGTACCCGTGAATAGGTCAAATGTCAGACTGATCCCATCTCATTTTTCCTCGCAAAGGTTTTCATGGAACAAATTTGCCTTTATCTCACCCCCCCTCCCTCCTCCCCCTTTAACGGGGTTGTCACAGGCAGCATCAAAATACCAGAAAACTCTGCGAGCAAATCGCTATTTAAATCCAAACAAAACTCCCGATAAGTGATGAAGATATAAGTCAAGACTACTTCTGCTTATTTTTCTAAAGTTCGTTCATAAGAACCTCTACAACTGTTATTTGTTTTTTTGAAAACATTTTTGTTGAACATACTCACACTCTATCTCAGGGTTTCCATACAAAGTTTAATTTTTTAAATTTTATTTAATCGCTCCCACAGCTCACACGGTGCTCCTACAAAGGTCTAAGTAAGATTGACCCCAATTAATTTTTCCTGCAAAATATTTTTGCTTACCCCCTATCTCCAGCTTCTTACAGTGTTGCCATACAATATTTGAAAAAAGTATGGGTAAAAACCTCTACAACTTTCTAGAGTCGCTCTTGGGGGAAAAAATGTATCACAGACCCCCAATAGTTTTTCTTCCCAAACATATTCCTAGAACATATTTAGGACTTAACTATCACCATCACCTAAGGAGGCTGTCATACAAAATTTACAAAACTGATGTAAAAACGCCCATAACATCCCCAAAGTAGGCCCTAGAGAAAAAAAGTGTAGGACCGACCCCTATTAGTTTCCCATTACAAGCATATTCCTAGAACATACTTACCTTCAATCTCCATCGCCAAAGGGGGTTCTAATGCAAAGTTTGGGAAATTGTAATTTGTCCCCAGCATCTGCAGCTTCCAGGGTATAAGTCAAATTTAGGACTGGTCGTTACTTATTTTTCTTAGCAAAAATTCTTCTTAAACATGATTCCTATCTCCACTTAAGGGAGTTGCTATACAAAATTTGTTAAAATTTTCATAAAACCCCAACACGTTGTCAAAGGTATATAAGATTCGACACAGCCGAATAAAGCGCTCTTACTTTTTTTATATTTACGGTTTAAAAACAACTTGGCTGGACCAGACGACTGAATATACAAGGATACAAATGTCAAAGGTACAAAGGATTACATAGCGCTCTTACTTATTTTGGTTTGACATATAAATTTTGTAAATAACAAAGCTACATTTGGATATAATAAAGTCCATAAAACTTGGCATACGTGTTTAACTTTATGCCGCCAGCTAACTTTCACTTGTCTTCATATAATCATTACGAGTCCAAAAATGCATTGTTGATTTGGCTTTCCCTTTCTTCCGTTGCATGAGGGAGTTTTGTCGCTTCGTAGCGTACGTGGGTTTTAATTTACTGAATGTTAAAATTCACCTTCAATGTATTAACCATAAACTTAAACGTTGGACCTTTTAAAGGATTTGCATGTTGCACTTCCTGCCCATTGATTTCCACCATACCAATCGAGACGCAGGATATAACTGGTCTAACCGCACTTGTGTATATCCAGTTCTCCATTTTGGACTGAAGTTTAATTTTAACTATAAATCGCTTCTACAGAGCGCCTAGCATTGGCAAGCCCACACTGCCTTCTCCTCCAAGTCGCGCTCCCAATTCAGTTTCCGATCCAGGATTACCCCTACGTGCTTTGTCCTGGCGGATACCACAAAAACCCTACCTGAGAAACGAGGAACTTAGTAATAAGCGATTTTTGGTGTACTGGGGAAAAATTAATTATCGCTATTTGACTTAGCTCCTCCCATAGTATAATTTTCCCCGAAAATCAAGTTAACCTCAGTCATGAAAGTTACCTTAATTTGCATATAAGTTGTGCCTACTGCGGTACTTAATATATCTAGTGTTATATAAATTTTGGTCTAGGGAATGATATGGTTGGGCCTAACCGGCTATAACTCTACAACCTAGTTTTTGTATGTTATTGGTTTTAACAGTTTTTTATATAATTTTAGGAGCTTTAAGACAAATATAAAAATAGGCTTTGAAGGCGAAATGGATTTTCAAATGCAAGATATGCAATTTTTCACTACTTTAAAATTCGGGGGCTACTGTTACCCCTGTGAAAACATTTAATTTTATATAATCTTATTAAGTTATATTGGCTTTCTACTTTTTGAAATCGGCAAGATTTTGTCAAAACAGTGGCACCTAATTCCCATCTGACAGTTCATATGTAGCAAAATAACATTGAAACTAACTGCTTAGTGTAGTTGGTTTCAGCGCTTGCTTAACTGTTTAGATAAAATTTGCATTACGGTCGCATACTCCATTGACATGGTCAATGAACACATTATTTGTTTTTTGTGTTTCCATTGTTTTTTCTTACAATTTCCCATAGTGTTATTTAATATTTTGCCAAAATGCTTTTGCATTCCCTTTTTGAAAATTATATAATTTTATTTTAATTATTTGCGAAAAACTTTCTTAAAACATTTGTTGACCATGTCATTCATCGGATGAAAAGTCTAGCTTTATGCAACATTTATGTATATTTTCTTAACTGACACGCTCCCTTTATTTTCACTCTCTTATGACTCAACCATGTGTAAATAAATGGTTTTTAACACAAAGTTTAATAAAACATTTGTTACTAGAATTCCTATATGTTATTCATAAATACTTTAACATAAAGTGTAAGTATTAAATTGCAAATAATTACCAAAAATAATTTACTTTTGAAATGAATTGTCGCATGTACTTTCACGTACATAAACAATTTACGCCAATGTAAGCCAAGAGTGTCTCTGAGGGGCGAACACCAATCAGATTTTACATGATTGCAACACATAACAAAGAGAAAAAAAGAAAAGTTACTTAAATACCGGGAGATATTTAATTTTTTATAATAATAAATACAGCGAAAAAGCACCCATACATTCTCATAAGCTTTTCTCTCTCGTTGGACAGTGCTGATTTAGACTGCCCAATAAGCACAAATTTTTTGTGAATTCCAATGTTGGAATTCCGGTGTGAATCCAAGCTTGAATTACATTTAAAATCCATCCTCTTTCCAGTCTGTTTGAAGTTTATTAAAAAACAACAACAAATTTGTTTGAAGCATACGTTATTTATGGCACAGAGTTGATGGAAAATCATTGGCGGCGGTGAAGATGATGATTTTATAATTAAATTTTCAGATTCAAGTTCGGTTCAACTTGAATCACACCGTTATTAAGGCTGGAATTACACTATAAAGGTACTGTTTTGTTCGACTGTAATTCAATGGTTAATTTTGCTGGATTCGCTATTGAATTCAACTGTGTTTCAACTGTAATTCAACACTGGAAATTGGAAATTGTGACTTGATTTCAAATGTAATTCCACTTGAATTTCAGCCAAAATGCTTATTGGGTGTTAACTATTAAAGGCAATTACAACTTATTACATGTGTATAAAGGTGTAAAATAAACTTTCTTTGATCGCGAAAATTAGTTGAAATTGAAGCATAAGTAAATTGCTGTTGAAATTTATTTTCTAAGGCACTTAACGTTGGTAAAAAACTTAATTAGATTAAAGTGTTTGTTAAAAATATGGTGTCAAAAGGTAATGGAAAATTTTTCAAATAAAAGTCTTTCTTACAACAGTTGGTTAGCAAAATTTAATTGACAAATGTTATTGCGCTTAAAGCTATTTTTAAATAATTGTATTTAAAGTTATAAGAAATCGTTAAATAAGGACGTCCTTTGAGAAACGTTTTTTTTAAGTCCTGTAAAACAGATTCAAATAAGGGATTTTTTTTTTAAATCTAGCCTTTTCAGCTGAAATTTCCATACCAACGCCTTTTCAAGACACATTATCAGGATTTTTATAAAAGATGATCCTTTTTTAAAATCTATATCCTGCTTTTGTAGAACTACACTTAGCGGCTTAGTGACAGTAATCCGTAAATAAATTCAAAAGTGCGCAGAGAAGTTCTTAATAATAAGGCTTTTGAAGGCTTATCCCTAGCTCTTCACTCAGATATCTTTTCCAATGTCCCTATTATGTGCTTTATTCCTACTGAAAATTATAGAATGGAATCATGACGATCTATCCATCGTGTTTCACATAATGGAGACAACTTTGTACCTAAATATTTCAGAAAAAATTCATTACTCTTAAGATGATGTTTTTTAAAAAATTAATTTGCTGGTTTTTTTTGTTGCCTTTTAATATTGAGGGGTTAAGTCGCGTTTGTTTTGTATTCTTTGCGGTTTCTTCTATTTTTTACTGCTCCATTTTCTACCAACATCAAAGTCCACACGTCAGTTCCAATCCCTACACAATTTTCAAAATCAAGACCAACGTTTTTCAAAGCTCTTAAAACTGCTGATTATAGTGTGTTCGCATTAGTTGATACTTTGACGTCATCGCCAATATCATTTAAAGCCTCTTCAAATGCGCCGATAAAACCGATGAATTCTTCTTTTGCCAACTTTTCGTTTACCGTAAAATATTTTAAGGTTAAAAAAAATTTAGATTTTTCCTGATAAATCAGTGGTTTCGTCAAAAAATAGTCGAAGAGTATTTAGCATCATAAATATTTTTTTAGTATAATTTTTTAAATAGTTTATCAAATTTTGAATTGTTTTCGATATAAATGAAGCATCTAAAGAGCAAATTTGAAAATGGTTGCCTAAAATTTTATCTCCAACATCTACACCAAATCGCAGAAATAAACCAGAAATACCTTCTGAGCTTGTTTTTTCAGGGGTGGAGGAAATCCGCGTCTGCATAAATCGTAATTGGTTCAAGAAAAATCCGTATTCACCGTAGTGTTGACACCGATACGTTTTGATTTAGGTAAAGATAACTTGGTTTATTTTTTGTTTGTAAGCACTTCGGTCTTTTGTGCTTCTTCTTTAGTTTCTAACGTTTATTTTGGAAAGGTTTTCCTAGACTTTATCTTTCCAACGGTGTTTCGGTCTTTCTAATTTGTGACATAACTTGAACTAATTTGTGCCTTAATATTACTAGTGTCGTCACACCTATTTTCTCGAACTCTTACTTATTTAACCCTATTTGAGCAGTAAAAAAAGTCTTTTAACATTTAGGTCCATTTATCTTAAGCCAGGAGAATAAGGGTTAATACACTTTTTGTTGCTAGGAAAATACTTATTTATCTAGCTTTGCTATTATGTAACAAACGTTGTTAAGAGAAATTTTCTAAAATATAAAATAGTCCTGAAAATTCGTACAATCAGTACTTTTTTTCAAAAATCAGTAAACTTTTATACACAAATTTTTAATCAGCACAACAAATGACAAATCAGTACAATGATGAAATGAGGGTGTATGTACAATAACAAAAAAGTATATTATTAAATATCTAAAACTTTTTTAAATAAATAATAACAAATATATTCAACTAAATAGTTTTGAAAAAATTTCTTTCTTACAAATACATAATCGTTTTTAATCCCTTTTAATAGAAATTATTTTCCTTTATTCATAAAATCGAAATAATAAATTTAAACAAAAAACAAAACTGGAATTATATTTTAAATTATTTAAAGTTGTCATTACTTTTTCTTGTGGAATTTTTATAGCAGCCAGCCTTTGCTGTAGTTTTCAAAAATTCTAAAAGACGTACAAATTTGCTACACAAAGGAACTATTTAGCAGTAGAACTTATTTTAATATGTAAGAATGTACCCACACACAAAAAGATGATATAAATAGCTTTAAAAATAAAATAAAATGTGAAACAGTATCTGAATTTATTTTTTTTATATAAGATGTTCCTATAATATAAAATCTTTTTTTTGTTATGGTTTGTTTATACATTTATAATAAATAATATAACAAGTAATTCCCTTATAAATCTTTGGGCCTTATTTATTTGTTAAAGGAGACATAAAAAAAACATAAGAATAATGCAGATTATTTTAAACCTCTTTACAATAATTTAATCTCGAGCTTTTTTTTATTGAATTGTCGTGGCAACTCTGCTTAAAGCCACGCTATAGACGCATGGTATTACAAATATTTTGTGGACATAATAAAATTCATAGCATACCTTAAGGCATAATCAATTTTAAGAAGATTATTAATTCTGTTATGCCGCAAAAAGTAAGACCTTTTGTAAAGTTAGGCACCGTGTTTAACAATGAATTGTGTTTTCAAAGAGCTTTAATAATTTTCCAAATAAGACGGGTAATAAAAATAAATGTAGTAAATATCTTTGGGGCTCTTGAAGTCAACCAAATTTTAGCTTATTGCTTAGAATTATGAAGGAAAAATGAATTATGCAAGTAAACAATACGTTTGAAATTATTTGTAACGAATCATTTAAAATAATATAGAATTATTTTATTGTAACAAAATAAATACAAGGTCAAAAGCGCCCAAGAACTTTTGCTATTAGGTATAATGAAAACCGGATCTAGTGATGATATACATTTTATTCGCCAATAAATTTTTTTTTTCTAAATGAAATGCTTTAACTACTCATGTGTAGATATTCATGGCCATGGTTGCAAAAAAGCTGTAAAATATATTAATGCTATAAAATTGTAATTTCCAGCATTCATAATATCGATAGAAATACCCGAATAATAACAAACAAAACCAAATTTTTAATAATAAACAATTTATGGTAAAGAAAATAAATATTGCAGGAATTGACAAACTTCATATATTCCTTTGTCACTTGTGTTAAAGTGAATAAAAAAAAGTGATAAATGCTTCCTTAAATCATTTTACAAAATATCGATTTTCCTAAGCTTGTAAATATTTTTTCCATAAATAAAATGGCAAAGAAACTTTTTCTTTGATATTTGGGATAAAAATTTTAATGCCAAAAAAATTATTTTGCGTAAATACATACATGGGTAAAAAGATTGCAAACTCGTAAGCTTTGATAAATGATCCCACAAACATGAAGGTTTTTTTAATGAAAATAAATCGAAGTATAAAACTTTTATTAACCCTCTACTTCGTAAGCACAGTTTTAAATAGAACCTAAAACAAGGTGTTAAGACTTTAATAATGTCAAATTGGCAATGCTTAATCAAGATTTTAAATATGCATGCAAAATTTTTAATTTGGCAAAAATTTTAATTAAAAGTCATAATTTTAAAGCAAAAAACTTATCCGTGCTATATGTTATCAAATTATTTTAAAAATTGTGGCCTGTTGTCTAATCATAAAGTTGAGAACTATTCTAGGTTCCGCTTTACGTATTTTCACAAGATTTAAACCTTTTATTCCTTGATTTTACTTGATTTTAAGCATGGCTTAGTACATATAAGGCATTTTTTATGACGCCAATTTGTGACGTCACATATCAAGTATGCACAGGAAAAAACTAAAAAAATGGTTTCTATTACCAAAATGATTGAATCAAACAATAAAATGTTTAAATTTGCACCGATAATTATAATGATTATGTCAATTACCTTAATTGTAAAAACAAAAAAGTTTTTTTTATCTCAAAAGCTTTTAAGATTTTAATTTCTGAAATGATCAATATTAAAGCTTACTTCGAACACTTCAACTGCTTGAAAGAATTAACAAGTTAAAAGAAAAAGAACAAAAATTTGTTTGTGCTCGGCTGGGAGTTTAACTTTAACTGCTTGTGTGGTGTGCGACCACTGTAACCACTGCGCCACGCCAACATGTTGAAATAGAACCCATATACTTTTATACATATTTATTGTATCAACATTATATTAAGTGTAAAAAAAAGTGTAAAAACAAAAAAATATTTTTTTTTTCTATCAAAAACTTTGATTACTGAAGAGATTAAAACAAAAAATGCTAACAAAAACGTGCGGTAAACCCAATATGTCTTTGCAAAATTTTTAAAGAATCAAAATTATAATCATTGTTGGCATTTAATTTTCAAATACAAATAATTCGTTGATTGAGGCAGTTAATTTTTTAATTAAAATAATTAAATATTTTAAATGATTGCGTTAATTGCAACAAATATGTGAAATTTTTTTTTCTGTGTGTGACACCAAAAAGCATTTCATAGGTTTATAATTGACCCGGGAAACTGGACCAACTGACAAACATATATAAATCGACTTCCCTTTTTTAAAGTTTTTTTTTAAATTTGAATATTTTAATATTAACTTTAAGGTTTGGGGTTTTTAACATCAGCCAAAGTCTCTTCTCCAATAAACTTTATATATACAAAGTGTCCCAAATGTTCTGCGACAATTATTTTATCTCCATTAAGGTTTTTTACAACTTTTCTAAAGTGAGAGTTTTATTATTTGTGTCATGGTCACAATGATTGTTGTTGTTATTGTGTTAAGGATTGTAATTCTTGTCTATAACCTCAAGTAACTTTATAGACTGTAACCAAACAAAAAACAAAAGTTTAACTGAAAATTGTTTGCAACGAAAAGTTTAAAGAACTCGTTTGTTTGCCAAATTGTCCATATCATTAGCATCACAATTTGTTTAATAAAGTGTGATGGTGGGAATGTGATTAACGTTTCGCTTGACTAAAGTTGTAATATTTAATGTGTCGCTAAAGGCTTTTGGAGAAATGAAAAGTTTTTCTTTGATAAAGTTTTGTTTTTTGTTTTAAAAAAAGTTTTAATAAATACAAAATTATATCTTAAGGAAGGCACTTAGTTGTTAGTGCATATATTTGTTGGAAAGTAATAATAGATAAGATTGTAAAAAGTCTTGAGTTTTGTTTTCTGTAATAGATAAAGTAAAAGAATTTGGTATTTAATACTGTTGGAAGGATGAAAAATAGGTGCCTAAAAAAAATCTATCAGGCTCAAATGTGCAAGTGCTAAAGATTAAAGGTTACATTGGCAGTATAGAACTCTCCGGCGTCTTTTAGAAAGAAGGCTCATCATTTTGGCAATAAATTTTTAATATTATCCAGTCAAGCATCTCATTTTATGTGAGTATATGGATAGTATACACTTATCGAAAATAAAACTAAATATAATTAAACTTTTATATGTTATTGTGTCATTCTATATCAAAAAAAGCGTCAGTAGACCCCATTGGAAATGCAAAACCATGAAACTACATTTTTTTAAAATCCCTTCCTGGAAGCAACTATTATCCTAAAAAATCAAAAGAATGGAAAAAATGGCGGCCCCTAATGCTGGTGACCACCGCAAACGATATAAGGGCCACTTTTTACAAATTTGAACTTGGAATACCTGGATGCTTTTTAGAGCAGGTGCATTGATTCAACTGGCAATCGAACTGGATAAGAACAAGTCAGATGTTACTGCCATCAAAAAAGTGTGATGAAATGAGCATGGTATCATTGAAAAGAGAGATGTGCCTTTTACAGTTGTCATTTAACCAGACGCAATTTGAATGCAGCATTATGGTAAGCAGTTAAATGAGGCACTGGTCTCCCGATTCACTGCAGTATGTGACCTAGTCGCTAAAATCCGCTTTAAGGCGAAAAGCAGTGGCATTTTAAAGAATGCTGTTTCTGATAGCCTGAAAGAAGTACATAATCAGTGCCCAAGTTATGATGTTAGCACAAAAATAGGAAGGTGGAACATCTTTAATTCCACACTCGGAAAGCTTAGTCCCCATGAACAAACTACCGATAATCGCATAAAACTGATCTCCTTCGCCGAAGTTCAGAATGTGACAATTATTGGCAGAAGGCTCCAACCTCGAGATATTAATAACGCGACCTTGTGCATACCTAAATGGTCAACAAGAAACCAAATCGCTGTTGTCGTTACGGATGGGTGACACTCTTCAAGCGTGTTAAGCATGCGGATGGTCGACTCGGATCCCTAACTTGTCGCACCCAATGTAAGGTAATTGTTATACTTACCCCGGTACATCGATAAAAAAAATGAATGACATCTGTTTAGAAACTAAGCAAAGAGTTAACCTTTCTTGGCAAAAAAAAGCTCATATTACTCATACTACTTCAAGGTGCAGAAATATAGCCACTTGTTTAATCAGAAAAGGTTTGAGAGGGTGTTTGGATAAAAAGCTATTTCGCAATAAGGCAAATCTGCGAAGGCGATGTAAAGCGCTACGATCGAGTCTTCAGCAATAAAATTTTGAAACGTTAAGAATATAAAAAATTTTTCAGTAAGGTAATATGCTTAAGTATATCTGTTGAAAAACACTAAATATACGTTTACAACTTGCAGAAGTTTTATTCATTATTTTTCATGTCTGACTTTTTAAAATTATTTGTAAGCAAATGCCCTACATACACATATAAATGAAGCAAAACTTATTCCAGAAAGTTTGTTTCAATAAATGATAAAGATCTTTAGATCCCTTTGGGACTTTAGCTCTACCTCATTGAAACACATAAATATTTAAAACAACTTAGAGAATTTCACGCTGATAATTTTACTGGCTTTTGCAAGTCAATTTGCGGCTCTCTTTAAGTTACAAACTTTAATTTTCATTCGTATCAAAAGAAAACTCCTTATAAAATTGTCTTTTATTTTTGCATTTTATCTTACTTAATATATTTATGTGTAGCCTTTTGCAAAGTTTATAAAAAAAGAAAAAAAGACGAGAGATAAATGAGAAAAGTTTAAAATAAATAACTTCTTGTGTGTTCATGTTTGCTAGTATGTAAGAAAATTATGCAGCTGTGGCACATTTAAAAAATGTTATAAGAAGCAGCAATGAAATTTCCAATATATCAATGTATTCTCTAGCCCGTTTAATTAACAAAAGTTATTAAGCTACATTATGCTAGCGGTTAAAACTCTTAAAAGTAAATTCCATTACAAGCCTTTATTAGAAACCCCTTTAAAGTCAATAAAACAAGTTCTGAGTAGATGTCATGTCAGAAAAATAAATGGCCTCAAACAGTACTCCTTGCCATCATAACTCTCACAAAAGCTAACGATGTATTGTACAATCAAACATTGTTCCCAATATTTTATTTGGAGAGGCTAGTTTATATCCACGTAAGGTTGACTCCCGATACCCGTCTATTATCGGACTGCAAACACGTATTTACCAAGAGCAGATCAATGAAATAGCAGAGTTTAGAAAGTAATTATTATGAACATGCCTTAATCCATTGTCCATCACTGACGCCTTACGTGAGATGGGGGTTCACAAATCTCTAAATAAACTAATCTCCAACCTACTGAAACATAAAATTATAGGATTCACGATGGGATGAGCTGGCATCACAGGGTTAGCAAACATTGGAACTCCTTATTGTTGGCTCTTTCTTTATAGCTGTGGAACGTGGCTCTTGACATATTTCTCAAAAATATAGATCCAATGAAACAAAAGATCATCACCTTTGCGTACGACATGGTAGTGGTAAAATTTGCTGTTCACCTGGGTACTATTTTAGTCAGAGTATACCTCACAGTGATTGGAGCGCCCGAAAAAAACGAATCAGTACTATTTACAAGCAGATACAAAACTCCTATTAACTATGTAATAATAAATTGATTGGTACTGACTCTTCTAGAAAGTACGAGATGTCTGGAAATTTTATTGGAGAGGCAACTGGCCAGTGCGAAGGACACGGAGGTGAGTGTGGCAAAGGCTTAAGAGGTGGCATATGCGTTCATATGCTATAAGCAAGAGCTGAGGCCTCAGTCCCCGAAACGTTAAATTGCTTTATTAGTCTGTAAAATAACAGAATTTCTTCTGCAGAGTTGAAGTATAATAAAAGGATATAAAATCTGCCGAGAAGGCGATAATGAAAGTGTAAGTTCCTATAACAGGCACCGTAAGGTCAAAATCGAATAAGTAGATTTTTACTCAGTTAGCTTATGGTGGATCTCCTGGAAAGCAAATTGACTATAAAAAGCATAAACGAATTGCATATTGCAGGCGAATGAAAAAAAGAAACACGCAGTGACACAAATATTTTTGCAACGGTTGATCTTGTTCCCAATTTGATTGACTGTTACACACTGGCATCTTGCATCTGCAAGGAATTTACCTTCGATATCACAGGAAAGACAGGTGAATTCACTTTCTTGTGACCTGCCAATCTGGAGGTATATACGGAGGGACCTAAGTATGGACCTGGTGGGAAAAAAAGGTATTTTTTTTTTGACAAACATGACCTAAACTTAATAATGACTACCCTGTTAGTGCAGCACAATACAGGCTTAACTCAGGTTATTTGGTAAAAACCATTTTTTGGGATCTTGACTGACAGCCAAACCGTTATTAGGTTCTTCATTGTTGTATACTCTTAATTACATTTTTTCAGCAAATGCCGTACAAATTTAAGGGGGATGGCCATTAATCAATCAATACAAGCAACTGTGCCAATGGACAATTTCTTCGGCACTTTCTCACCTCCTGCAAAATCTGAGTAGATGCATTGATTGGGGACCAGATGAACTAACGAATCTAGATGAGAAATAACTAGAGTAATCTGACAAATACTAGGGGCATTCCAAGTATTTCCTCGAATTTGCTTAGGGGATTCGATACATTTGCCAGTAGAACAGGAAAGCCTTTTAATCATTTTTTAGAAGATGATAAAATGCAAAGGAGGAGGAAAGTATTCTACCCCTCTTATGCTTTTGTGCGGCACCCCTGGAGAAATCAAGACTACTCCTTATATGCGTGTAAAGAGTACTCCACAAGGGATCAAGACTAGTCCAAAAGTAATCCAAATATATAGGAAAACATGCTCTATTTAACATTACAATGCCCTAGGAGAGGACTATGTAATCCAAAAAAACATTACGTCAGAGTAAGCCAAAAACTAGTCCAAGTGATTACTCTACACATTATTAACACACTTTTAATTATTCAGCTTGTCAGAAAACACACTAAATAAAACATGGCGTAACAGTGTTACCATAGTTGTATTTTTTTTAAAATCATGTATTGCGAGTATTGCCAAATATCTTTTTTTTAGTCATCATGATCCATGTTTGCATTACATCGGACCATGTTGTAACTACTTCTTTTTACTTTAAACGAATCATGTACTCCAATAATTTCGGGCCAGGTACTTTGGGGTCAGCAGTCTGGACACTTCGTCAGATGTAGCTAATATATCCTTTTTAAAGGACAGTGGTTGGTTGCCACAAGGACGGAGCAAATACTGTCAATTATTTAAGTACTTAAGCATCTTCCATCGACTTTTTAACTTTCGTAATGTAAATTTTGTTTTGTTTCTCTCTCTTATCATACTTAAGCAGCTGCCTGTTTTTTTTTGTATCTAACATAACTTAACACAAAAACAGTGGTTGTCCAGTGTTAACCATTCCATTTCAAAAATGAAATCCACACAAAGTACATATATATATTAAACTCCTTGTTAAGAAGACTGTGATAACGATTAAAATGTTAAAGCATGACTGTACCTGAAGGAGTTACTTACCATTAATATAACTGTCTGGTTTTTATTAACTTTAGTAATATTTTTTGCTTTAAAAAATTTTCTGTGGAAATATTTATATACAATTGTACGAGTATGTATGTACACACATATGATAAAAAATCACTTTCACCACCAATGATGTCCATATGGGGGCTATAAAATAAAGCGCAACATTGCAAACTGCAATACAACTTACACTGATTTATTTGCAACAAAAGTGGTGCTAACCATTACCATTTTCTACGAATACAATTAAGTTTTGTTTATCAAAAACGTTTTTTGTTTTTATTTTTCAATGGAAATTTTAAATTTTCTTCTTTGAAAGAACATTTGCTTATAGTTAGTTCATCGCCTTAGCAAAATAAAAACTTAAGAAAATAATAAATATTTTTACAAACAAAGAAAATAAAATAGTTTTTTGTCTTTAATATGATACACTTCAGTAGGATTGCTTTTTAAAAAATGTATTTCCTTTAATATTAATCTACCTAAGACTATTCGCTACTTTGTATGCATTCGATATTTTTAAATAGAAGCTTTTAATTTCATATGTCAATATCAACGTATGCGTGCACTTTGTGAAAAGGAAATAAATAAACTTATTTTGATTTTGGCCAAAAATTTTCTAAGTTGTTTTTCAATTTAAATATTATCTTTCTCACAAAACAATTTTTAATATTAATACATATGCAGTCCAAATGCACATTTCAGTAAAATATTTCCAACAAAATTATTACTTATTTACCATATGCCGTCTTAGCAGAAAGATGGAACATTATAGCAGAAATCTTTATAATTACACATATGAGAAGAAGCTCTTAATTTAAGGAAGTTTACTTCTTGTCTTTTTTCTAAACATAAACTGCCTGTGACTGTCTTAAATTTTTAACTTAAAATTTTCCTGTGTTGCGAATCTAAAATTTGCTATTTTTATGGCCACTTCTTTTAAAAGCTCTGTTAACAATCCATAAAGAAGGTCACTGTTGTTACTTTCAGCGTTATTAAGTTTTTAGAGCGATACCGGATATTTTCTTTTATATAAATTGAAAATAAAGCTGATATCAGGACTTTAAAAGATTAAAATTGTTTTTTACTTGGAAACCAGGCGGTTTGTATACAACTAAGGAGCACCAACTAAAATATAACGGTCTGAGGTGGGCTTATATAGGCGCACACCCAACTTTTTCATTTGGGGAGGAAGTATTTTTTTTAAATTTTTATTAATTTTTATTTTTTTTAATGAATTTTTTTAAATTGATAATTACATATTGACAAATATTATTTTTTTTTGCATAGAAAACTTCATATTTTTAAATAATTGTTTGACGCTTTTAAAGCCAGTGCTTATACTTTTACTCTTCATTTGAAATATAACGACTTTTGTAATAAGTTCTCTTTGTACATGGAAAATAATCACAAGTTTTGCTCTGAGTGGGCACAGTTATTAAAAACATTTAATTATAATTTATATATTTTATATTTTAATTATATAGAAATCCAAATAAAAACCAGATCATAATAATTATTTCTGCTCAAAAAAAAATATAATTTTTAGCACTTGAAATTCAAAATATTTATTTTCCTTTGAAAGTTGAAAAATAATTATTATTTTCGGTCCCTGGAAAATATAAAATATAAGACAAAAATATAACGAAAATTTTATTTGGGAATCATGAACTTTTAACTATTTTTATATTTAACAAGAAATTACAACTAATGGAACTATGTATAAGTTGATATCATTTAATACATTTATTTAAGTGGCACAAAGAAATTGATTTTTTTACGTCTGTTGCATGCGTGTTCTATGGCTACCAATTGACACGAATATATGTATCTAATGCTGCATTTGGGTCAATTTCAATATCTGGATGGATTTGTATCACTGCTAAGTCATTTAGCTTTTCTTTACTTTTTGTTGATCTCCGGAGGAGAAAAATATTATTACCCGGAGGGTGCCAATATCAGTTGCGTATTTAGGGTAAAGGGAGGAAAGGGGATATTTCCTCCCTCTCAAAACATGCAAAACAAAAGCCATGATATTTCCATAAACTTAACAACTCAATTTCTAAAGGTAACAAGGTACCAATTATACAAAAAATTGTATCGTTTGTTAAAGAAACCGGCAAATTTTTTTTAGAACATCATCCTAAGCGGAATGCAGTTTTGCCTAATAATATCAAGGGACAAAGCTTAGTCTATTACGTGAAACAAGATGGATGGATCTTGCTGATTCAATTTTACAATTTTTCAAAAAAATGTAGTTAAAACTTCTAGTTAAAAAGCTCATTTAAAGGATGCCAAAGTATACTACTGCATCGAGGGCTACAAACCTTTAACTGAATCTGTTTTACTAAGACTTAAAAATACGTTTATCAAAAGACGTCCTTTATTTGCTTAACGTCCTTCAACTTCTTCAGAATATTACTAAATTAACTGATTTAGACATCTTAGTTCCACAACTTGCAGATAATTTTTTAAAATTTTAAAAAATTTGTGTGTAAGTTTAATTTCAGATATTTCAATTCATCTTACCTCAAAACGTCAAATCTTAGTTACTTTAATAAGTTACTCAAATAAAGATGAAAGGAGAAGAGAGAATCTAGCCCTAGCTACGCCGGTGTTATGAAAAGAAAAAAAAATACACTTGCAATGTCGTTAAGCTGATCATGTTTCTTATTTCTAAAATATTGTTCAAGAATGAAAAACTGTTGTTGGTGTTTAAACCCCAATTTGGTAGATGATAAAATGGAAAAACATATAGACATGAAAAAAACTAGTTTCATAGGATAATGTCTAACTTAGATTATCTAAGATTTAGTACAGCTAAGTACTGCGCTCTTGTTTAATCTAAACTATTATAGTTATCATTCCTTTAAGTTTCTGCATTTGATTGCCATTGCATTGTGTGGCGTACAGAAGCATGGGACAATCAACAGAAAACGTGTGCATTATTCTTAATTTTTGTTAAACTAAAAGCACCCGTACATACCAGCAATTGCAGTAAAAGTTTTTAAATTTATTAAACAAAATTCAAACAATAAACACACATACACACGCGGTATAAAGTTGTCTAATATCAAATACTACATTCTTCTTTATGGTAGTCGTTTGTATTCATAGAAGTGCTGATGTTGGTGTTGGCCAGGTTATTGTTAATAATGATGATAATGATGTTGCTGTTAATGGTGGTATAGAAAATAAAACCACATTTTAGCACTGTTGCGTGACCAGGTGTAGAATTTCTAATAGACATGTGAGTTGGTTTTTAGAAGAGTGCGTTTAGCAAAAAGAAAATGCAAATGAAAAAAAAAATAAAAAATTATACGGTATTAATCACCTTTTTGTTTTGTGAAATTTCAAAACAACACATTCATGTCGAGTACAAACAATTAATTTATAAATTTTATTAAAAAGAAAATGTTGGTTGCAAAACAAATACCTAACGAAGAAGAAGAAACAAAATCATGTCTACCCTGTTCTACTAATTGGCGAAAATAGGCACACGCATACTTATACGTAGATATCTGCACACACAAACATACAGATAATAATGTGGTCTTATGTACTACATGTTCTATAACTAATTAAAATGTTAGAAAGCAAAAATAATTTGGAACAATATTTTTTTACGGTTTTGGTCCGGAGCCTCTGAATTTACTTATGGAAACACACTTTTTGAGCTGTAGGGATCTTGAGAATATTGTAGCAACAGATATTTAGGAAGTTTTGTACTGAAGAAAGAATGATCGTTTTTTTACAATACTCGGGGATCTTTAGAATCGACATTAATTGCGTAAATTCTAATATAACGGAACTATTTCTTTTCATTATGAATTAAAAGGTCAAGAGTCTCGGGATTCCAACTCTTGTTAGAGGTGTGAAAAGTTGCATTGGAGACTAAATATCTAAAGTTAGTCCTTAATAACAAGCTATCACAAAAGAGAAATGCACAGGAGTCGGCCATAAAGGACCTAAGTGTATCAGGAACTGTCATCTTGTAGAAACGGAACTAGGATTTTATGGGTTGGGGCACTTAGGGCCCGGGAACTCAATTGGATGTAATGGAAGCTAGTATAAGAGGCTTAATATCTTGAGTTAGTCGTTGATAGCAAACTATTAAGGGAAGAGGAATACTCAGGAAAGTATCAAAAAAATGAAAATATTTGCAGAAGTTCTATAGGAAGGAGCTTAGACTCGCAAGGGTAGTAAACTATTTGGCGAGAGGTGGCAGAAAATCACAATATGATGCGAGGTGGCAGAAAATGGAAGTTTTTCACTATGGTTCAAAAATGGGCTTCACTTAGCACCGCTGATGCATTGGACGTCATTCTCCATGCGATGCCTATTTAGCACTATGTTAAAGAAATGGCACCAAGAAGCTTGGTCAGACTAGGCGAGTCAGGATTAGAAAAAAATTCTTAATGCGGTCTACACCAGGGTAATATGGAAAATTGGTCTTGAGGGTCTTAGTACGAGCCAGGGGCCCATAATGGACTATAAAGTCATAGTGGTCAAATTTTGAAAGGGATTGTAAATTTAGATCCGGTAGTCTGTGGGAAAGGTGTGCATTTGCTTTTGACGGATATGGTGGATATAGGCACCAAAGACTGGGTCTATATATCTAAGATATCAGACTGTGATATAGACTATCTGATGAGTGTAGTATGTGTCAAATGGAGGTGCTGGCCTCGTAGTGGATTAGATTTCTAGAAAGAGTGGGTAATATTTATGTTGACAGTATGGCAGCCTTTAAGGCGTTAAAAGCAAAATGCCCCAGGTCTATGTTGATAAGAAATTGTATTAAAGCCCTTGGCTGAATTATGGAATTTTTTAACTTTCATTTGAGGAACCGTTTCACAGCTATGGTTGGTGCGGGGAACACAGGGACACTACTCCCCTTTCTAAGTTGAACTTCTTAAAAAAAAATATCTGGACAGAATCAAAATAAATGTGTAAAAATCTACTTTCTAAATACTCATATCAGTTCTCTTCCCGAACACCAAAATTTCCCCTACCTCTTGCATAATATTGCCAGGGCTGGCATTGAGAAAAATCGTTTAGTACTGGCATTGGAAAAATGATTTTATTTGTATTTCATGTCAATTTAAACGAATATTTGCCAAGTGTTTACTTAGTCGTAGAAAAACTATTGGTAATAAAACACCAATGGCCTAAAGTGTGAATGCTCATCATAATGACTTGATGACAGCTAATGATTTTACCATTTTCCTGTTCTTTAAACTTAACTTGCTAAAAATATTAAAAGACAAATCAACTTCAATCAAAACCATTCTTTATTATTATTTTTTATTTTATTTTTATTGTCATACATAAGGAAAGTGAAAATAAATATCTTAAACGTAAACTAAATGCAAATGTTTTAATATTATCTCTTAAAACAAATGGAGAAACTATTTGTTTGATGTTTTAAGCATCTATTGAACAGATATACAAAAGTGGTCTTAAACATTAATATTGTAAGAAAAATAAACTAAAATAAATTACAAGTTTGTAGTTTGTTTTAATAATGTAAGAAGAGAAGAAAGTATTGTAGAAGAAATATGTAAAACCCGCTTCAAAAAGGAACTAGAAAATTAGAGAAGTTTATCAATCAAACGTAACGAGGTGGATTGTAAAGTAAAAGTTGCAGATAAGTTAAATAAAATGTTGCAGAATGAATAAGTTTTAAATAAGAAAAGTAAAAGAGAAAAGTAGTTATTTGTATTTGTTCTAAACATTTTCAAAAGGATATCAGTCAAAAAAGAAAAGATGTATTGAAACAAATTGCTTAAGACATTCATTACCTGTTAAAAGTATTTTGTAATTTTGAAAAGGTTTTTATAAATAGTTTTGGTAAAAACTTAAGGCCCTATTGATTGATTGCAAACATCTTAAAGGAAAAAGTATTGAAATAAAAGAAATTCGCAAAATAAAAAATTTGTTTAAATCAATTTAAGATCATTTTTTTTCTTGAAGTTGTTTTCTTTTGTGTCTGTTTTAGGCTGTTTTGAAATAAGTAAATAAATAAAATAATTAATTAATAAAAAATAGTTTTTTTCTAATTATTTTTTAATTGTTCTAAATTAATTAAATAAAAAAATAAATAACTATTGTACATAAATACGTTATAATTTTTGTTTTATAAATTAAATCAGGTTGATTTGCACTCCCAGAGGCTCTTAGAAATTAACATGGAAATCATTAGAATATATTTAAAGGAAATTTTACATTAAATTCAAAAAGAACACAAACAATGAATATCTGTTAAAATACTCTTTGTATTGAGGATATTATAGAAACTTTTATATGTTTTAAGACGACATTGTTCATTGTTTGTAGGCACTGTAAGCTAAGTTTTGAGCATCAAGTAACGCACGTCCATAACTGTG
The DNA here is from genome assembly GCA_963583895.1 of Melanophora roralis. Lineage (NCBI taxonomy): Eukaryota > Metazoa > Arthropoda > Insecta > Diptera > Rhinophoridae > Melanophora > Melanophora roralis. Next base: position 23,111,031 of record OY757187.1, on the reverse strand, counting down.
TTCATCATAGTGCGCAGCATGTGGGTGAGAAACGACTTCATAGTTTTCCTTCTTCTCCAACAGCTTTTTCAAGCCGATGATAGAGGCCAAAACTAAAGCAATCTTACCAATTACTAAAGCCTTGAAAGACAACAGTGCCAAGAAACCAATGGCCAAGGGCAGTAAAGCAGCCATTTTTAGTTTAAAAAGCAACAACAGGGGCATTAAGTACTTCTTTTTTTCCTTCTTTTTCCCGCGAGCTACAATTGAAACAAAGAAAGTAAAGAAACCATGAAATGTAAAATTGCTTAAAGTTTAAAATTATTGTGTAAAAAAAAATATATTAAATAAAAATATATTTTCTATCAAACACATATAAAAAATAATAATTGTTTAAATTCCCAGCAAAAGCTTGGTGGTAATAAGTCATTACAAAATCACTTACTTTTCAACGACTATTACCAGTGCTGTTATTGGGTGCCTTTCGGGTATTTTTGGTGCTTTTTGCTTGTGAAGTGCAGTGCTTTTAACAGCTTTTTTAGTAATCAAGAAAAATACTTTTTTGGACTTTGTTATTTTCATATATGTGCAAATATTAATTATTTCACAAATTTGCAAAAAAAAGAAAGTTTAGGAATTTTTTTGTACAATAAAATATTAACCATTTATTGAATGGAGTCTTAGGAACAATATTGCTGAATATAGTTTGGCGTTAAAAATCTGAATCAGCTATTGAACAAAGACTGATGACTTCTTTTTTTGAGAGGTCCACTGATTTTCCAAAACCTAGAGACTCATAAAGACTCAATCTCAATTTAATTGTTAAATCGAGCCTATATTTTAAAATGAATAAATTGTTAAAAAGGACCTTTTTCAGGACTTTATGGCTTTTTTGGGTGACCGGACACGCTCAAATTGTATTGATAGGAAAATACACAAAGGTTTTGAATGTTGTAAGTAAAAATTTTGGATTGCCTGCAGGTTATTCCAAATAAGGTTAAATTTTTTTTTTATTTTAAAAAAAAAAATATATTAAAACAAATATTTTTTTCCATAAAATGTAAAATTTGCTTTTATGAAAGCATTAGGTACAATATTGCTTTATAAAGTTTGGCGTTATAACCAAATCTGAATCATATCACTGATTTCCGGATAGTTTTGAGCCCCATAAAAAGAAAATGGTTATCAATTTCACCAAACCTATACTATCCTGTCTGTGTTGCACAGTGTTATTATATGTTTCTGTTCGCTTTATTAAAACAAAAATCAACCGGCCTTAATAAAAAAACAAGTAAGAGCGCTATTTTCCGCAGTGCCGGATCGTATATACCCTTCACAGTACACACAGCCATGTGATCTGGTCGAATGATTTCGCACTAAATATTATAATAAAACTGCTTTGTGCATATCTACTTTCTATTTTTCCTTCCGCAACAAATTACGTTTTTGTATGACAAGCACTATTTATATATTCATATTGTTTGGCATAATACTAATAATAAATACAAGAAATCATAATAAGTACATACATACATACATATGCTTGCTTATTTCGGCACACGCCAATTTATATGTAGTATGTTTGTATGTATGTATGTACATTTAAATATATAAACAGACATACATGTGTACATACATATATATACATACATATGTATGTACCTACATACATTCATATGACAATAAATACCTATGTCCAAGCATTCAACAGACGGACAGATTGACTAGCAGACAGACGGATATGGCTATATCGACTATCTATAAGGATCCAGAATGTAGTATATACTTAATGGGGTCTCAAATAAATAATTAAGAAATTACAACCAGATTGACAGACTGATATGCACCCTTATCACTTATTTGAAAGGAATAATAAAGCTTTTGTAATTTTTTCGTTATCTAATATCAATAATTACCCTTAAAATTATAAAATGAGTTTATAGACGCACAAAAGTATCCCAATTTTATGTCAAAAACATGGTCCCATTAACATTATGATGTCCTAGGGCCGGATCATATAAAACATCTTTGTATTACATCAGAGTAGTTGTCAAATTTCTCTGCAGTAACTACAGAGGATTAGTTTTACAACCACGACAACTCAATATGCGATCACTCAAACACGAACGCCTGCCGTTTAACTATAAATTCTTGTTTTGAACTTCCATAGTCCAGGTCCAATATTTTTTGCAAAAGGAAAGGACTAGTTAGGTTGGTGCTTTTTTACCCGCAACTTTTCTAATTTTTACCCTTTTTGTATGTGCTTTGTTTTGATGATGCAAGAATTAGAAGTTGTCAGATAGTGTGTTATTTCTTATGTGACACAAGTTTTATAATTTTTTAGTCTTATTTAAGTTTAATATTTTCTAACAACATAGTGGTAGGAATTTAATTTGATGCCTCTAAAGCAATAGCTTATTAGCCCCTCTTTGTTAGCGAGCGTGGTAAGTACTTGCCTACAATGTAATCACCATGTTAAATATATTAGTTAAAATGCTAATAAGTAAGTAGGGTCGATACGGGGTATTTTAGCATTTTAATTTATTACAAAACAACGTAAGTTTTTGCTTGGTTGTTTCTGACGGGCTTAAAGCGCAAACCGTTCAATTGTTTTCTTCTACATCTAAATTTACACATGGTACTCGTAGGTGAAGTTTAAAGCGTGAAAGAGGAATGTGGAAATAACTACACTAACAATATTAATATGTCTATAAACTAAATGAAAAATTTCTCTTATTGAAACATAAATGCAGTAAATGCAGCACACTTTCTAAACGTTTAGTTTTAAAAAATGTTTACCAATAATACACTTTTTTTAATTAATGCTACTCCATATTTGCAAGACATGTATTCCACTTCATTAACTCGTATCACGTTTTTAGGAATAAATATCACCAACATAATTAAGAATGCCAATCACGTTTAGCTAATTCATATTAATCAGGATTGCCAGGGTTGTTGTATAAATATTGAAAAAAATCATGCTTTCATTTTTTTAAAAACATTAATCTGATATGATTATGTGAATAAAAACCCAGTAAGACGCTTCACATTGGTCTTTTTGGTTACCCAGTCACCTCATCTAGGCAAATTGTTTTCGAACCGTAAATAATATAATTATTTGTGGTGGGCTTAAAGTACGTATCTATCATAGTTTTCGATACAGAAAACTTGCAACATTCAAGCAATTGTATTGGTTTCCCTATTTTTAAGGATCCAGAATATATATATATATATACTTTATGGGCCGAAACTGGATATTCAAAATATTATAAACGTAATGATAAACTGATATACATATATACTTACCACTATGTTAAGGGTATTACAACAGTCACACAACACACGCACACATTGGCTCTTAAAAAAACAGAAAACAAACTGAAATATATACCCTTAGAACTAGCCATCTGCATGAATACATTCATTTGATTGCTTATACACAACAAAAAAAATAATCATTCAAACATTTTTCATTCTATGGGATATAAATAAAGTTAAACCAGTAACAACACAAGAGAGAATGTATTGTGTGTTACACTCAATGATACAAGAAGAACACATTCATTTTACAGTTTTCGTTTTGAATGTGTATAAAACTCACTTGAAAATACAAAAACATAGAAAAGTCTCATTACAGTTAGACTTTTTATAAAAACATTTAGGTGTTTTTTTCGAGTTTATGAATGTTTTAACAACAATAATAACGACAAATTTGCAAACACAAATGAATGCGCTCAATAATAATTTTTTACACCAATCGTACAACAATGTTTACACATTCTATTCAGTATTTATTTATATGAATGTATGAGTAATATTTTGTTTTCGGTTCCAGTTGTTTTTTATTTGCTTTTTCTTGTGGGTTCATTCATTTAGTTTGTTTAACGTTGAATGAAAAACACTATGTGGTTGAAAAACAAACGAATGTATTTAAACGGCTTTTGAGTGTAGTCACGCAGACGTCTACTTAGTACTTTGTAAAGGGAAAAACAACAAGCACACCCACACAATGACTCTTAAAAACACAGAAAATAAATTAAGCAAAAACAATATACAGGTATGATACGATATACATATGTATTCTTAAAAGCATTGCCATTTAATTACATTTGCTAAATTTTTTGTATGGATTTTGTTTTAAAAAACTGGAAAAACTTGGACAATGGCAGTAGTGTGCATATATAAATAGAAATCATCTCAGGGATATTTCTGATAGTTTGACACGAATATCTGGTCCGTAGCATCAGAAACAAACAGCCGGACATGGCTAAATCGACTTTCCTATCTTTAAGAATCCAGAATATATATACTCTATCGGATCGCAAATGGATAATAAAGAAATTACAGAAGGGTATAATAAAATAGAAAGTCCATATTAGGGTTGAATCTTTAAGTTGTGGTTTTAAAAAATTTCAGGCTGAAACAAAAAGGTTTTCAAAATTTAGAGCACTAGTTGAAAGTAAATATTTTAATATACAAGGTGGGCCTAAAGAAGTCATCCGACGTTGTCTGCGATGCGTTTGGCGGTCGACAAGCAGAAGCTGATGCACGGACAGGATTTTTTACGTGATCATGCACCGGTCCTTGGCCAAAATTCGCCTTAGGGATGACTGGCTGATGGTTAATTGCAAGGCACGGCGTCTGGTCGATGTTTCTGGCGACAGCTAGACATCCTCAACAACAGCGGCGATTTTTTCAGCAGAACGGGCGCTCCGGTGCCGGCCACTTTTGGTAGCGTCTCGTGTGTTCCCATACTCTTCAAGGTTGGTGGACAAACGGTGCAGTGTTTGCGTAGTCGGTGCCGGACGACCGGGTAATTGTCGGCGGAATTTGCGATGCGCCAACACCACAGATGAATTATAACGCAAAAAAATAAACACGATAATTCCGCGTTATTGGGGAGTGTGTCACTGGTTTTTTTGTATTCCACATCTGTCTAGTTTACAAATGTCAAAACAGATTTGACATTGGCCGCCATTTGAAAAAATAAGAGCATCTCCCAATAGGGTGATTGTAAAAAGTTATTTAAAAAGCAGTAAGTAAGAATTTTATTAAAATTATTGAAAAAAGTGATTTGAATTTGTTAAAAGCTTACAATTCAAAACTTTCTTCGGAAAATTTTGTGTAAAAGGAATCGCAACTTGTTTAAAGTTTAGTACGTAAATAAATTAAATCGAGATATTGACTCTATAATGAAATATATTATTGCAATGAATTATGCCATAACTAACTGACTTAACTACCAGAAAAAAAAAATTAATTTCAATTAAAACAATTGTTGATTTGATTAAAAAAATTTTATCAACAAATCCACCTATTCAATTAACCACTTTCTTACCACCTAAACGTACTACCTTAATTTCAAAAAAATAAAGCCCTCAAAAAGCTATTGAATTCTTGTGATGGAATTATTGTAATATGTCTATTAGAACACGTTTTAGTTTTTCGGTATATCTTCGGCTTTTACAGTCGGATCTTGAAGAATAATGTGTCTACGAATTTTTTGGCATAAAAATATAAAAAAAAATTTTTTGAAATCTAACTTAAACAGCCGTAAATAAATTAAATTTTTACCAATGGCACGACTGCAAATGCCTTATATTTCTTAGGCCTTGAAAACAGACTAAAAATTATTCTTGCATGAGAATGTCTAGTCGAACATTCAATTTCTTTGGTCATTGATTTAAGTATCCCGTTTAAATGATGCCACTTCATGATTTGTTTTTAAAAGGAAATGGCTCTAATTTGTAAAATATAAAACTGAAATGATGAAAGCGTATCATACTTTACGTCTCCAAAGAAATTTTTATTTTTATTTCTTAGCATAAAACTTGTTAAAATGAAAGCAAAAAAAATTATTTTATCCGTTACGCTGACCTCAAAAATCTCTGCTTCAATATGTTGCCGGTTTAATATATTTATGTAGCAACAGCATCAAAAAGTTGTTTACCAAAAAACCAGGCTTTAAATGTAACGTACATATGTTTAAAATGCTTTAAAAGAAAATAAAGTGATAAATTATAAATGAAAACAGGATTTTTTTTAACCTACATAAGCATTTTGTAATGTGTAAGACTATTGGCAAACAAAAAATCTCTCACTCTCTTATGACGTTAAAGTTTTTTGCTCTTTATATTTTTTTTATTTTTTTAAGATATTTTAGTTTTGCAATTTCTTTTTTTACAGCAGTTTTTTGAAAACCAGCAACCTGTTTTGTAAATAAGAATCATCAAATAAGCGCTGTCCCGATTGTCAAAAGTCAGAACATTTAAATTATTGAAAAAAATAATTCGACTATGACGAAATCGAGTCCAGCATCTAATTTCTATACCAAAACAGAATCAAGTAAGAAAGCCAAAATATTCTAAAGCCATTCCGGGATCTAAAAGTCAACTTGGGGAACCATCCACAACTTGGGACTAATGCTTTAGTAAAAATCAGATGATGGCCCTGAGTTACATCTGAACCCTCTATAATTTTACCAGAGCTTGTATCTGGTACTTTTCGAATCACTAAGCAGCCCCCAGTACTTTATTTCTTTCTATTTCTAGACTCAAGTGCAAAAAAAATATTACAAATGCTATAAAATATCCTACTTTGCTGACCTCTGGCCTCAATAGGGGTAACATACCTATATTTAATTTTTAAAGAATCAAAACCTTGAAAAATGCTTAAAAGTACAAAAACTGTACATAATTCGTTATTAAACTTTTCTGATTTGTTACCCCAATTTGGGTTAATAGCCTCTAATATAAATATTTAATACTTAAAAAATGCAAAAGGTATCAGAAATGTAAAAAGGAACTTTTTGCCAATCAACAAGAAAAATTTTTTTTAAGACTTCTCGAACGCAGTTTAAGTTGTGTTTTTATCTTATTGGCTTAGAATTAACAAAAAGTACCATAATTAACTATGTACTTTTTTTACCCATCAGAAGTCAATAAAAAATGGTGACTAAAAAGTCAATCTCTTTTGTTTTGGGGCTGTCTAACGCACAAAAAGTACTAAAATATATCGATACATAATATTTCTCATATTTATTAGTTCAGAAGTAACAAAATAGGCCTAAGCAGTGTCAAAATATAATTTTTACCAGTTTTACCCTTGCCGTTCAAAGTTCTGAAAAAGTACCAGACATTTGCCCACTTAGTTTAGGAGAAAAAAACAGTTTTTTTAATTTTGTTTTTATCGTGTTTAGTTAAGAGCACATCTACCTACTACCTATCCATCTTTTATGACCAATTTTAAAAACTTCCAAAACTTCTTACTGGATCTATACATAAAAAAAGGTGTGAAACGCTTAATAGTCTTATTAAATAAATGCATTTTTAAGGTTGACCTTGTTCGTATCAAAAACAAAACTTCCCCTAATTATTCTTTCGCTTTTCAAGTCATCCCATTAAATTTTTGTAGTTAGAGTGACCACAGTTACTGAGTTTTTGTCCTAAAAAATGGTCACCTCGAATTTTGGCTTATATTTCAGTCCGCAAGTGACTGATTTGAATAATTTTAAACAGCAGTTGTCTTAGTGGCATATACGATTTTTTTACACTAAGCCGGCTCTTTTCATTACAGCAGAGATAAGCATGACTTGCTTGCGACTGAAGATGACGATCGCTTTTAATTTTTGAGAATCCCGGAATTCGGGATAACCTAATGGGGATTAAGAACACCTTGATTCGGGTTAACGCTCTCAAGTGATAGAAAAGCTAACAAAAATATTTGTTAAAGAATATGTTTGTGCTTTAAATGTGAACTTATTAAACCTTTAACATATAGAAAAAACTGTAAATTTAATTTTTAAAATAAAATTGTTTCTGCTAAGCACCCCCTCAAATATTAAGAAGAAATCCCGAAAAATCCGGGGAATGGTTTTTATGAACTACGGGATTCGGGATTAGCCGATCCCAAAAAACGCCAGGATTTCGGGATTTTCCGATCGATATCCCTACTTACGGCTACTACTACTAGTTTATTATTGACTCAAAGCTTAACATTATTTCAATTTTAATATATATAGTAACCTTTAATTTAAACCTACTTTTAAAGTACTTTAAGTATAATACAGTTGCTAGGTTTTATTAAAAACTATAAATTGCACTAGTTTTAACTAAAGTTGATTGCATTAAAAAATTTATCTAAACTATTTACTTACATTCTTCTAAGGCGCGCTGCATATCCAAAATTGAATCTTTGGGTACTTTAAACTGTAAAGTGTGTGTACCAAAGAAACGTGCAATGCGCTCAACTAACAACGAGTCAATCTCATTCTCCCTCGCTTCAGTTTCTTCAGGCAAAACAATTTCATTAAGCGAACGTCCAACAGGAATATCATCAGTTTTTACCAGCGAAATGCCGTCAGTCAATGTTACATCACCGTTCTCGCTATCAAAGTAATGAAGTGCACGTTCCTGTAAACATATGCCAATCCATCAGCAAATAAAAGATAAAAAGGGAAAACAGTTAATTAAATAAATTCAAATACATGTATACATATAAAGAAGAAATTTTTATAAATATATTTTAAATTCAATACTTCATTAACCAAGTAAATACTGCTCTATACACAGAAAAAACTGAGTTGTAGAATCAGTAACAAATTTCAGAGAATCAGTAAATATTTTGTCTGGCTGAGGACCTACAACGAAAGTTGTAAATTTAGACAAAAAATTTTGCAAGAATTTTAGTTTCTGTTAAAAAATTTTGCTGAGCTGGTTAAATATTTTATTTGTCTAGGCGAAAATTTTGTTTGATTTAAAAATCAAATAAAAATATTATCAGAGACTATTAAATAAATTGACTAAAAAAATAAATTATTTTGAACAAGAATTTGTTTGAAAAATTTTTTTTGTAGTTTTTTGTGTGTACTACATTAAATACATACTTCTATGTATAAATTTTCCTTTTAAATTAATTAAGCATCTTTCATAGAATGAGAAATTAATTGTATTGCTTTTTGATTACAGACATATACAATTAACCTTTATAAAAAAATTATTTTGTATATATCCGTTTAAATGTTTTATTTGAATAAAACGGAATTCTCCTTGAAAGCAACAGCCATTAATTCATAGCAAAAATATCTGATAAAAGTTTGTTGGTAAATTTCAGAAATGTAAATTATAAAAAGGATTTTTTGTTAAATATTTCAATTTAATTAAGATCGTTTGTAATAAAACATATGTACATTAAGTTTCCATTTAATTTTCCGTTTAAAAAACAAATAGCAATCCTTAGTTGATAAATTGTCATGCGAGCTCTTATTTGGCGCACAGAACAAGTAAGACATTGATTAAATATGTTTATGTATCCTTTTTCACATCCGAAATCTACTTTTCGGTATCTCAATAATATAAGAATACCCATATTAAGCTCCAAATTTTTTATATCTCTTTTCAATAAACTGTGAACTTCTTGTCACAGTTTATTGGAAATTGTTGTTTTTCACGTTTCGATTAACGTTAATCGGAACAAATATAATAATAATAATAAAAATAATAATAATAATAATAATAATAATAATAATAATAATAATAATAATAATAATAATAATAATAATAATAATAATAATTATAATAATAATAATAATAATAATAATAATAATAATAATATTAATAATAATAAAAGATTTTATTTTGTCGTATTTTAAAGAGAGAAAATTTTATTAATGTTAAAAATAATTAAGTACGGCATCAACTCTTAATATCTTTTTATATATTGTTTTAGAATTTATAAAGGTTTTATTCAAAACAAATATTCCTATAGGTGTTTGTATATGAAAAGAAATTTAACGCGAATATTCGTTAAAAATTAGACATAAATTCACTTTGGTGTGCCGTGAGTCATATAAGAAACCAGACGACAATATTTGTGCTCATTAAATGCGGATTTACAAATTCTACAACCAGTTGCGTTGTTTGTTTCCGTAGATAGGATTGGGTGGTATATGGGTAAATGATATTTTTGCATTTGTTTCGAAAATGTTATTATATTAACAGGATTAAGTTATATATAAGTGATAGGTCTTTTAAAGTATTAGGTAAACTTGGCACATACTTGGTTTTTTGACAGATTTTAGAACGCTTACTGTGGATGTACGATGAATAATGGCCTGATATTTACAAAATTTGGCAGGGACATTTACATTTTAGAAAGATTAAGGCAAATATTTTGTATTTCGTTACCATTACTTATTCGCAATTCATTTCTTTAAAAGTGATTTCCGTGAGCAGAACAATATTTGTATGGGTCGATTATTATCAACTTCAATAGCCCCTTTGGTTCATATACTCTAAGAAAGTTACCTGTGCCAAATTTTGTCAATATGTTTCAAAGATTTTGACCTGTATTCTAGTTCTAGAAATTAATAGACATCCAGCTAGAGGGAGAACGGCTATTTACTCAGAAAGTGACTCTGAGACAATCGGTATAATGAAATGTGGATCTCAGATTATTACTTTTAGGCGTAACAAGCCTTAACATTAACCCATAAATCCCCTATTAATTATTTGGTGTGAGTAGACTAGATTATGTCCTTTCATGCATCTGGTTGGGGCTCATATATTTCTTGTGATCAAACACAGGTTGATATTTTTTTTCCATATCCCCCATACAAATGTTTTCTCGGTAAAAGCTTTTTAAGTTATTGCTGCCTCGAATTTTACTCACTTTCCACAATGTTTGGCATGATCTCTATAACTGTATGCTATCAAAAACTATATTGAATTTGAGTGTGATGGTCTAATTTCTTCCTTATACAATTGCCATCCCGTATAAGCATTTTGGCTTTAATAAACACTTTATATTCCCAAATTAATTTTTGTTTAATATACCCTTATAATTATTAGTCAGTCCATAATTTACATGAAACCCATGCTTGGTCCATTATTAACTGCAACTCCCACAGTAGGCGTTTACCTAAAATCATGCCTGAATACACTTTGAGCCTAATTAAATTAAACTGTGGTGTTGGGCATAATTTGGTCGGCTAAAACTTTCTTAATTGTTAGTATTTGGGCAATTCCCCGTGTCTTGGGGAAAAAAGGGAAGATGAAAATGATCGAAATAAAAAGAACTTTGTGCTTATATTATTTAGGCAAGAGTTTGCGACGACCATATATTAAATAATCTGCACTTCTTGCTTTTATGTTTTGATGAAAATCACACATCCGCCACATTTTCTAACAGGCTTTCTTTTGGAAACAATTTCTTTTGTAGAAATTGGGCTTACAAAACGGTCAAAAATACTTTAAGCCATTAAATGAATACAGAAAATTCTGTGTGTTTTCTAGTGCCTTTTTCACAATAAAATATTAAAGTGTGGTGTAAAGCCCCGTCAATTACAGTCACCATTAGGAGAACAAATCTTGGTTTCGAAGTGTCTACCTAAAAACATAGCAGGTTTTGAAACTATATCCTCATTTTAAGATACAACTTTGAATTTCTACGACTAAAATAAAACCCCTTACAATGGAATGACCCATATGAGGTTTATTCTCCACATGTTACAATTTTTAGCATATGAACTCTCAAAGATTTGCTTTTAAAAAATTAAGCCAAATTAACCAATTTTTTTGAACTAAATTAGTATTGATTATTTTTTAATCAAACTAATAAATAAATTGTTTAATGCAAATAAGTTTTTAATAGCAATTAGAAGTAGGTTTAATTGATCCATTCTTTTCTTTTTGTAATTTTAGTTTTTTTTTGTCTTAAAGCAAAAAACTTTTGATGCAACTTCTTTCTAAAATAAATTAACTATAATTACGGGTATTTTTTATTTGGGGCATTACATTATTTAAGGCACATGATGAAAAAAGAAAATTTTTTATTAATTTTAAAATAAATATAATAAATATTTTTCAAGACTGAGTGGTATTTTGTCCTGCGAGTTTTTTTTAAAAGCAGTAAAAATTGTTTTCCTTACTGTCAAGTAACAGGAGTTAAGGATTTTTGTAATTTAATAAAATCTTTTAACATTTTTTTTATTTATTAAACGTTATGTGGCTTCGAACTGTTGTATAACACCTCTTTTATCCACGATTAGTTTAAAAGAAATAAGTAAATACTTTGTACTTTTTTTCAAAATTTTAAATATTTTGGGAGGAAAAATAACTTATGGTCTCTTTTCAAAATTTATTAATTTTTTTGCTTAAATTAGTTTAAAAAACTTCTTTTATATTTTTTTCTTTAAACATTTTTTTATCTGTAAATTAACTTTAATAATTTGCTAAAAAGTTGTTAAGCTTTTTATTCATTTCAAAATTTTTATTTCTCTATTTAAATAAAAGCTTTAAAAAAATTGCCGCACAAATTAAAAACATTTATTTTTGCCAACAGCTAAGCCATATTAGACAAATGATAATATTTTTGCAGTCAATTAAATAAACTATATTAAAGTCTTTTTTTTTACTTTTAATGCAACTTTTATGGATTTCACTTTATCCTTTACCTTTAAACACAAAACCACTGAACGATCACCACAATCTTTCACCATTTTTAGGGCACTTGTTAAGAGACTGTCAGCCTCGGTGCCTTGTTGGCTAGCGGCAGCAGATGTTGCCACTAGGGCAAATAAACACATAAATTTAAACATGATTTAGTTTGATAATAAATTTTTATTTAAAATAATTGTTATTTATGTTTTAACAGCTCACTAAATATCCTTTTGTTTAATGTTAGTTTTTTTTTTTAATTCCGCTTGAATAGTCAGACTATTTTAAACCGATCAATCGATCGTTTAGAAGGCAACCGGTAAACTGTGACTAGAAGACGCTCGTTGATCGAGTTTTATTCCCGACTTACAACTAAAATCGTCATACGCACTACAAACACAAAATCAAAGAAAACAATTTTTATTAAATAAAGTAAAATAAAGACACACAAACAGCCAAAGCTCAAGCTAAAGTCAGAGTCACAAAACCACACAAAAACAACAATCAAAAGTCAAGTTTAAGGAAAAAGAAAGCACAACAGAAATAAAACATTTAGGGTATTCATGTCACGAGCTTAGGTCTGACGAGAGTGTTTGATACTTTCAACGAACCATAGCAAACAATTACGGTTGTGAGAAGGAAGTTTGCATATAAAATGTTGTACTTTTTCATAATGAATTAAGTCTAATTTTTTAATTTGATTTTTTTTTTCTGGGGGCAAATTTAAATTTCTAAATTCGATTATTTAATAAAGTAGTAAATGTTACGGAAGGAAGGTGGCTTCGTTAGAATTATCGATTATGCGGATTTGTCAGTCACGATGTAGCCGTGGTCAAGTGAGCATTGCGCGTTTGCTGTGGAGATATTTCTTAAGAGTTATGTTCCTTATGTACTTGTTCGTCGACAATTTTGTTCAAAGTTGGGTATTCGGCGAATACGTGATAAACCGAGTGTAAGTTTAATTCGTTCATGGGTGCACATATTCCGCGCAACTGTTTCGGTTATGAATGTTCCACGACCAGGGCCTATTTGATCGTCAAGGCCGTTAAACTGGTTAAAAGCAGTTAACGTGAAAATTCACGACTTTTAATACGGAAAAAAGCAGCCTTACTGGGAATTCCAAGAGCGAATACTCATGAAATTTCCAAATTCAACTCGTTAAAGAACTGAAAGAAAATGACTGATTTACGCAAAATTTTTTGTGAAATGATGTTGGAACGTTTTCGCACTGTAAATCCAACATTTATAGAGAGACGAGGCGCATTTTTACTTAAATAGCCATGCCAGCAAGCAAAACTGCCGTAACTGGTCCCCAGGAATCCGCAACCCTCGAGTGAAACACAAAGATCCATTGCATTGCCCCAGGGTTACTCTTTTGTGTGGCATATCCACGCATGGACCATTTTTTTTTTTGCAAATTCTCGAGGCCAGACCACAAATGTTAGCAGTGAGAATTATCGACGCATGATTATGGAATTATTTTTGCCAAACATGCGAGCTCATCCATCGTACTCTGCAAACACTTGGTTTCAAAAGGATGGGGCGACTGCACACACAGGCAGAGTTTCGATGAATTTGCTTCCGGAAAATTTCCCCCAAAAACTGATCAGTCACCTTGGGGACATCCCATGGCAACCGAGATCGCCCGATCTAACTCCCATGACTTTTTTATGGAGATACCTCTATGAGAGGCTTTAAAATGTGGCTTAAAAGGAAAATATTTATCAAAAATCAGCTCAATTAAACCAAGTTTACTGGCGCAGAACACAAAGCTTAGTTTTGAACAGTGTGCTCAACTCAACGGAAAACATCTGAATGACATACTTTTTAAAAAATTAAGTCCGCTTTTCCATTCTATAGTTTAAAGCTTTTAATAAAACTTCGTGACAATTATTACGTCTCATTATCTTTTTTTGCCTAGAAAGATCTGTTACTTGATTATGATTTTTTAAGGATGCAATCCCGACTCTGCGTGATTTTAGGAGATTTTGGGAAATGAGGGAAGCTCTCTTATTATTTATACAATTCCAAATGCTACTTAGCACTTGGTTTTGATAAAGCCAGCATCAAAAGGCTTTTAGAGCCGCCTTCACACTAATATGGAAGTTTTCGTGGCAAAGATGACTTCTAATCCCGTGAAGGGCCGTTCGAAGATGAGTTTTACAGGCCTACAAGTATGTAGATATATTTTAAAAATTTGCCTAAAGCCAAGCTAACTTTGGTTTCAGATGACAACAATTGCATTCCCAGTGTACATTTGGTCTTAAAAGAAATAATAATTCTAAAAAACAAGCCCACAGATTGGTAGAGAAAAAAATTATTTCTGCGCTTTTCGTTGATTAGGTAAGACTTGAAGGTTCGTAAACTGAACTAAAATTCAATTTGCCTGTGAATTTCTATAACTATTAATAAAGTTCATTACATCTTTATTTGGTGACTGAAAAAAGGATCACTTCAGTGGTGCTGAGCCAATTGAGCCTGGCGTACTTTTCGATATTTGGTGATGATACTGGTTTCTCTAGTACTAATAAAGATTCTAAAGAGGAATTGAATTCCTAACAGCATTATGTTATCCAAGTGAAGAACTTACAAAACCTATGGGAAGAAAAAATTAAATAATTGCCCAAACGTAACTTTTACTTCACACAGAAAATCGTGCTCCCGAATCATTTTTAATAAACATATGTGAGTTTAAAACGTATGATATTGGAAGCAATATTAATTCGTTGGCTAATTGGTAGAAACTTTGTATTTTTTTACCAATTTGTATTTTTTAACAAAATTGTACGGTTGACAACTCTGCTCCTTCAAAGAGGAACTACCATAAAAATGCTGACGTGAATACCTTTAATGTTTGTTGAAGTTGTTTCCATATTAATGTCAATTTAATTCAATAGAAAACACAATGAACAGTTATTGCCATGTACATAAAACAAGCTTAACGTTGCACATGCTTTCATACATGACTACATATGTACATTAATGTAGTACAAGAAATAGTGGCAACTGTTGCCGATTAGCGCCAGAAATTTAACAGCAACGATTGTAAACAATATGGCCTGCCATTGCCATTACTTTTGCTTTTTTGTATTTGTAAACAATTTCTGAACGATTTCTTTAAACCTGCAATTTTAAAAACTTATTTTGTTCGTTCTTTCAATCCATAAAAAAAACATTTAACGTTCAATAAAAAAACAACAACTTCGTTGATTTGAATTTTGTTTCTGTTAATACATGGTGCCCCAATTATTCTCACTAGAGTTTTTCAACAGTTCAGAAAAAAAAGTTACGCAGTAAAAAACAAACGTAATGTTTTCCTGATAATAGATTTTTTTCACTCATAACGCTTGTAGTTAAAAGCTGTGCATGGCGTTTAGCTTTATGCTGAACCCTGGCTTTGTTTGTCACTATAGACGGTTCAGTTTGGGCAATAGTAAACGTGAGTTTAGTAGTTACCTTCATAAATGCGTCCCAGTTTTGCATGACTAAGCGCAAGTTTGGTTTTTAATATATTCGTTTAGGCAAATAAACAAATTTAATTTGTATTTATTTATGATTTATCTCATGGTTTGTTTGAAAGTAGATTTTGACAAAAAAGGATCCACCGAAAGTGAGTATTGGGTTTGAAAGCACTATGTATGTACTTTCAAAAAAACCAATATCAGAAAAATTCGCAAGACGAAATCAAAAGTTATGATGATTTATATTTTTTAAAAGGGTGTCCCCTACAAACTCTCAAAACAGAATATATACAAACAATTTAAGGCCCCTGCTGCCTTAAGCCATTTCGGCCATTTAGACGTCATTCTGGCTAGAATTGGTTCTATGGTATCTTCATGGTTGCTGCTATCGGATACCTACAGGTGAAGGAAATGATTTTTATATATCTTGACTGCACTATCTGTAGCAGTCATCAGATTACCTTTATCATCTTTGCAGGAGTCTTCAGTTTAATGTTTTACTCTTTAGTAAAACTTTCGGACTACATTTTGATTTGTGGACATCGGGATATGTTCACACTCACGCCTTTATATTTCTCTATTCTCTTTTTAAAATAGACGTTGCTCCCCTATCCTTTTGTCCCGATACCTTTCCTTTGTAAGACGTGTTACTACTGACTGCAGTATTGCTCTATATGCCGCATTTTTTGCTTCAGTAGAATTACGCCACTCCCGGGTTCCTTGGGGAAGGCTTTTGGTACCCAAGTACGGATATTGCGGCTTCTTTCATGGAAATGGCAACACTTTGTCATTACCCTGCAATATTATTGGGACAAGGAGTGCTTTCTCAAAGTAATGTGATTAACCGAGGAGAGTATTAATGCATTGGTTTTTTTTCAGGGCTTATAATCCCAACACTTTATTTTTCCGTTGTTCTCGCAGCGCATGCGAACAATAATAGGTTGTATATTTAAAAAATCGTCTCAAATGCCACTGTTGAATTGTCCTCATTGTTCTGTTTGTTTCGAGGCAAAAAAATATAATGGTTAAATAGTAGACAACGGTCCTAATCTAGCAAATATTTCAAATAAAGTGTTTAATTGTACTACTGCAGCATTTAATTGTTGTTATCAATTAGAATCGTGGAATAATACTTATGCACATACTGCCCAGAAAACTTTTTTCGGCGCCAATATATTTAGAAAAACTCATTTGAAAGTAATTTTATTATTCACTTGCGACACTATTGACTATTGACTATTGACTACTATTGACTTCAATAGTTTTTGACATTATTTACATACTTTTGTATTTTATTGCTTGTTTTTACTTGTCTGCAGCTTTCATTATGTTTATTGACACGTTTTAAAAAAATTATTGGTTTTCTTTGGCGTCATAGATGAATTTTTTAAGTAGTTGTTGTCACCAAGATTAATCAATAATGCGATAATTTCGTGCAAATTTCAACTTAATACTGATTATGCGACGATGCTTCATCGATGAAAATGTCATAATGACAATGTCGCTCAATTACGCTACCGGGTTGTTAACAATTTAACACATTGATACATATACAAAAACACATGCGCGTACAGGCAAATGAAGACAAAGGGACGTATAATTAATATTAAAAATTAAATATCAACACTGGGTGTTATAGATTCGATGTACGAAATTATTTATTTACAACAACAAAAACATAAAATTAATTACTTAAGCAAACACCTGCATAACAAAAAATGTAAGAAATTAATAAATTGAAATTTTTATTTTTATTAATTTTAGGGAGCATTAAGGAATTCATAAACTCATTTGTTATATTTATAATAAAAACTAGAAGTAAAATGGCAAACAAACCATCTGCTTAGGTAAAAGTTTACTGGGGAGAGTTGTAGAGTTTTAAATTCCCTTCCATAAATTATTATGAACAATTCATTTATATTTTTTTTTTCTGAAAAATTTATTTAAATATATTTTTTTACCAAGGTTTTTATACTTTTAGTAAATTGTATTGACAATCTATAACGTAATGACTGACTATCTTATTAATCATCGTAAGGCCCAAAGGCCTACAAGCAGAGCCTTGAAACTTATACTGCGGTAACCTCGCCCAATGGTTGAAACCACTTAAAACGGATTTTGGAAAACTCGTCACTTAAAAGGTAATATTAGATTGGAAAGGGAAAGATTTGTTATGTGAAATTACTTAAACTATAAATGACAGAAATAAAATTCAAAAACCTTTGAAGTCTATTTGAAAAATCAATTGACCAGTGACTGAAATTTTTTTGAAAATTGTAGCCATAAAGAGCAAAAAAGGGAAATAATTGTAATTGGTACCTTCTAGGTACCATATGTTCTTTCTTAAAAAAAGCAAGAAAGATAATTGGAATTATGTCTGAGAGCTGCAGCATGTAATTGACGTATCAAACGGAATTTGTAACCCCGCCATCTTTTTAAACTTTTAGGCTTATTTTTGAACCAAAACTTTTTCTTAAATATCTGTTTACTCTTGCATTTTTTAAGCTTATGGTTTCAAAAATGTAAAACAGGAGTTATCGACCCATAACAAGGTCGAAAGTGAACTGAGCAAACAAATAATGTTTTAAACAAATAAACGCGATATATTTGGCTATGCCGAATCTCATATACGTATAGGGGTTCTTACCCTAATTTTTAAAATTTTATATGGCAACGCCCTTTGGGGGTGAAGAAAGGTGGAAGTATATTCTAGTTAAATGTTTACAAGAAAAAATGAATTGCGGTCAGTGTTACATTTGACCAATCCACGGCCACCCTTGAAGCTTTAGGGAGGGATTTATTAAAGTTTTAAAAACTTTGTATAGGAACCCCCTTAGGCAATGGAGATAGGAGGTAAGTATGTTCAAAGCATATATTTGGTCCGAAAACTAAGGCATATTTTTGGGAAGAAATAGGCGTTTTTACATCATTTTTGTAAATTTTGTATGACAACCCTTTTAGGTGATGGAGATAGGGGGCAAGTATGTTCTAAAAATATGTTTGGGAGGAAAAACTAACGGAGGTCTGTGATACATTTTATTCCTCTAAGGGCGATTCCGGGGAAGTTATAAGGGTTTTGGCTTAAACCCTTTTAAGGGGCTAGATTTAGGGGGTAAGTATGTTCCACAGAAATATTCGTGAGAAAAATTAATGGGAGTCGGTCTTACATTGCACCCATATAGGGGCAACTCCGGGGCAGTTGTAAATGTTTTTATGTACAAGTTTTTGAGAAATAAACAGAGGCAGTCGCGGTTGCTGGTCTTTATCTCTGTCAGTTATCGGGCAATTTTGCTGGATTTCAATAGCAAAACTTTTGCAAGTATTTCTGATATTTGATAACACAAACAGGTCCGAGAAATATCAAGGAGCTTTAGAAACTTTATTTCAACGGATTAACGAAGAGACAGATGGACATCGCTATTTCAGGAAAATTAATATTAAAGAAATTGCAAACGGAATGACAAGCTAATATTTACACTTATTCCTAATGTAAAGGGTATAAAAATATTTATAGTGGTTTTTGGTATTTTTTGAGTTTATTAGTCTAGAAATATTAAATTAGGCACTATTATCCATTTTAGACATCGGAAGTGAATAAAGTGAGCACAAATTACATTTTTTTTAACTTATTTTTACTTTTATGATATTAAGTCTAAAAATATGAATTTAAGCCCTTTTGGCCCATATTGAGGTCTTAGTGCACCGAAGTAGCAAAAAATATTTTATTACATTTTATATATTATTATTCCAAAAATATTTAATTGAAAACTCATTTATAGGGGTAAAATCAATTAAGTGGGCAGAAGTACTTTTTTACATCTTTAGAAGTTTTTTTCTTTTTTGTTTCTATGAGTCGAGTCTATTTATATAAAATAAGGGACTCTTACCCAATATTGGCAACGAAAGTCAACCAAGCGGAAAAAATACTTTTTTATTTTATTGTTTTAAATTAGGTAACTAAGTGGGCAAAATGTACTTTTTTATATATTTGGTACTTTTTTTTAATAGTTGATTTAAGGTCTATAATATGGAGCAAAGATTTTTTTTTATTTTTAGTAACTTTTTGCACGGTTTTGATATTATGAATTTAAAAATATTAAAGTAAGGACTTTTAATACATATAGATATCAAAAATCAATTAAGTGGACAATAAAGTACTTTAAAGATTTTGATTATTTATTTTTTTTTTATTCTGTAGCAAATCAATCATCCGTTGGATTTATTTTTGTTAAATTCATAACGACAAACTCTAACAAACAGCAAAGAACCTTTTCAGTTCTGTTGAGAAACCCATTCCTTAGTAATTGTAGGATTATGCACTGTATTTTATTGTCTCTCTGACAATTCGATTGAAGCTTAATACATAATAAGCTTTAAAATAAGATTTACAGATGCCAATAAAGAAAATCAAATAGAAAAATGCTGCAAACTGAAATTTGCTGGCATTACTTCTAAATAAAGACTCCGCTAAGAAGATTAAGAATTTACAGAAAAATCAACAAAATTACTGCTTTTAAATTTTTAATCCAAAATGTTTTAACCAGAGATAAATTTTTTCTGATTTATTTTTAATTTTTCAATAATGATTCTGTCATTTTATGCAATTTCTATTTATGTTGAAAAAAAACACATTCCAAATTGAAATTAATCTTTAAAACAAATTCTAAATTTTTAATTGTAGATTAAAGAAAAGCTTTCTAAGGTTAAATTTAATATAAATAAATATAATAAGGTTAAATTTAATAAAATATAAAATAAATTTATTGTTAATGTATCAAGCATAAATTTAAATAATTTATCTAAATGACTTTATTATCTATTGCGAATAGAAACAAAAACACTTTAAAATATTTTCATACACATTCCTAAAGCACAAAATAAGTAATAAAATTTAATATATTTAAATGTTTTTTCTCTTATTTCAGTACTGGGGCATCAACAATTGACTGGTAAGCTTAATTCATTACTTATTTGATTTACATCTTTAGTATTTGTAAATAAGAAAATTACATAAAAATCTGATTTAGCCATTAAATAAAGAGAGTTCTAAAAGAATATTGAATAAATTTTGTCGCTGTTGGCAAAATTGCATAATATTTTTAACATAAAGAAAAATATTAAAAGAAAACTTTGTGTGTTTTTACATTTAGTTTTATAGACCAAAAATATCTTTATCGCCACGTTTATTAAAAGTGACAGTTGTTGTCATTGATTTTGCTTGTTGGTGTTGTTAATAATGTTCCAATTTTTAGACAAAGTAATTTAATTTTCTTAAAAGCATCATTTGACACCAAATACAGTCACGTAATGGAGGAAATTTCGTTTAAATATTTCTTCAACAACCACGAATTATGTTTTCGATGCCGACGGTCGTTGTTACTTTTATTATTTTGCTCAATTTTTGCGCAAAAGCTAAACTGAAAGCGAATTTATAATTTGTGCACAACATACATGCATATGTACGTAAATACATATCGCACAGTAAATCAAAAACAGTCAGTTCCCAAATTTAGTCTGTGACAACAACAAAAGTTTTGTTTGTCAATCCCATTCTTCTTTGGATTATGCTGTTACTGTTGAACCTAATTTTTCGTAAACGTAAAAGACCCTCTCAAAAATTAATAATTTTAAGTTGTGACATTTTTAGATTTTGTTTGCGATATGTATGCACATACATACCCTGTGGAAAATGTCAATAGTGAAACTATAGTTAATTACAATTGACGTTGTCACCATTATTACTGACAATCTATACTAAAGGCAATGCTTTTGGCTATAGACATTTAACATTTGTGTGCCATTGGAAATTTCCTCAGGGAAATGTTTTTTCTTTAGACATTTAATATGTGTCTATCATTGCCCTGCAAAAAATGTGAATAGTGATACAGTAACGATTCACTTCTGAAGTTGTCACCATTATTACTGACAATCTATACGCAAGGCAATGCTTTTTGCTATATCGCCGATACGTTATTGCGTTTGGCAACGAGCTGAAGCGGTATTTCAATCTGCCTTATAAGCTCCTTAACTTGAAAATTTTTCCCCATTAATCTTCTAATGAAAGTATTTCACTTTCAAAGTGTATCTCATATTAAACGCACTCCTTACTTTTCAAATACTTAATGCCTTTTCTATTGTTTTTTTTTTTATTTTACAAAAGTGTGTGACACCAGTTCAAATAAATTTTATGTATTTTTTATTAGCAGCGAGTTACTTAGTGAGAGCAAGTGTAACTAACAACCAAATAAACGAAAGAATTCATGAAGAAAATTTTAATTATTTATTCACATCAAGTATTTTGGGTGATGAATTATTATTATTCTTCGATTGAGGTCTTTGGGAATTTTTTTTCATTTAACTTCAATCGATAGCATTAACTGCTCTGCTCTGCTCCTAAGCTACTTAATACGTGTTGTTTGTATTAATAAGTTGTTAACAGGAAATTTTACTTTAAATTAAGTAAAATTTAATTTTTTTCCAGTAAAACAACTGCCGTGAAAAAGAAATTTAACAAATCTAAAATTGTTTCACGCATTTTTTTAAGTATTTATTTTAGTTTTATGAAGGGTTTTTTTAATTGAAAGTGTAAGTGAAAGTTACCTTAAAATTATTTTGAATATATAACAAGCAAGCGACCTATATTCGGCTGTGATGAATCTTGTATACCCTTCATATTATTCGTTTTATTTGCTCAGTCACCTGATCTGGGCAAGTTGTTTTAGAGCCATATATATTATAATTATTTGTGGTGGGCTTAAGGCCTTCGTAGTTCTAAAAACACGAACTTACAACATATACACAATTGTATTGATTTACCTTTTTTAAGGATCCAGAATATATGTATATACTTTATTGGGTCGCAAATGGTTATTAAAAAAAATTACAAACGAAATGACAAGCTGATAAGCCTTACCACTATGTAAAGGGTATAACAACAATTACACAAACACATACACATAATGGCTTTTAAAAAACAGAAAACAACTTAAGCTAAAACAACATATGGATTGTGTTCTAAGAAACTGGGAAAACTGGAAAAATCGCAGTATTTTGCATATATCTAGGTCCGCAGTGAACCGATCTTGCTTGTTTTAAATAGCGATCATCTCAGGGTTGCTTTTGATAGTTTGACACCAATACCTGGTCGTGTTTTAATTGATTTCAGAAACTTGATTTCAACAGACACGCAGACAGACAGTCGGACATAGCTCAATGAACTTCCCTATCAATAAGGATCCAGAATATATATACTCTATCGGATCGTAATTGAATAATAAAGAAATTACAAACGGAATGACAAACTCATATACATATACCCTTATCACTATGTGAAGGGTAAAATATATTTTTAGAAATACAAAAAATAAATGGTAGCAAGTCGTATGTGCTTTATTTTGCACTTTATATAGACACTAAGGACAGATCTTTTTTTTGATAAGTAGTCCATAGAACTTTTTAATGTTAAATATTTCTAAAATAGCTTTGTTTACACTTAAAACAAACAAACGAAAAATAAATACTTGCAGCCATGTGTGTCATTGGCCGACCAAAGAAGGGATTTCCAAGCACTTCGCTTTTGTGTGCTTCTTATCTAATTCGTCTTATATAGTCGTCTCCTTTTAAGTCTTCCCACGGGATCATATTCCTACGCTTTTTTCGCTTAAGCATCTCAATTTATTCGAGCAACATGTCAGAGCCAGCCCAGTCTTTGGATTCTTACGCGCTTAACTGCATTGATGTCCGCATACAGCTCATACAGCTCTTGGCTTATACGATACCGACATTTTCCACCTACGCCGATTTGTTCACAATATTTTGACACGTATTTTTTCCCCAAACACTTTTAAAGCACCTTCATCAATCTAAAAAAAGTTCTCGTGCCTCTGCGCCGCATACAAGTGCGGGTAAAATAGGCATCTTGTATAGTGTGAGTTTTATGACGAGAAAGAGCCATGATCTTAAATTGTTTGCTTAGTTTAGAATAACATCTATTGTCGTTCGTTTATTTATGGTGGCTACAACGTATACGGTTTCCTCTACTACTTTCAACGTGAAACTACCAAAGTTCACAATTTGTCCCAATGTCATAGACTCTCTATTCATTAAAGCATTAACTTAGTCTGATCTGCGTATACTGCTAAGCTCATTTTCGCGAACTCTTTTTCTATATTAGCAAACGCAGTAGTAACATCTTGTAATGCTCCTCCCATGTAATCGACATCATCAGCATATGTGATCGGCATGTGCCTTTTGGTGAAAGTTGTGCTGTTTCTATATATTAACAGTTACATTTTGCACAATGTTTTAAACAATATCTTGAATATGTTGCAGTACAGGCTGTTACCTTGCTTGACGTCACGTTTTACGGTAAACGGTCCAAAAAAATTACTTACGATTTTCATGGATAATTTTGTATCCGTAAATTCAGCACAATCTAGGTATGCTGAATTCGGACAGGGCTTCAAACACCTTTGCACGAATCAAACTACCGAAAGTGGCTTTGTAATCGAAAAGAAATTGTAACTTTCAATCTGTGTCTCATAGGGTTTCACCAAGATTTGACGTAGTGTAAATATCTGGTCAGTGCTGGGTTAACAAAGTCTTAAACAATTTTTCACTCGTTGAGCTCTCAGTTATCCGGCATGCGCGTTTTCAGACAAATTTGGCAAAGAAGTTATGCATGCTTCCAGCCTTAAACAGCTTTTTCGGTAAGCCACCAGCTCCTGTCCTTTTAATATTTTTCATCTAGGCTATTAATGCTGCTGGCATTGGCCTGCGGCAATTAGGAAAAACGTTTCTCCCAGATTTCCGGATTACACATTGGTAATGCGCTTCTGGGATTATTGTGACTCCTGTACATCTGGATCTCCTCATACTTATCTCTTTCTGCTTCTCTTTTCCTTCGTCATAGAACACGTTTTTTACTTTATTATCTCACGACAGGGTGCCCCGGTCAAATAAATGGTAAGTGAACGAGTCTAGCAGTCTGGGGGTCGTGGGTTCGATTCCCACCAGAGACCCTGGTAAGTGTGCTTTATCCTACTTTTCTTTCTTGTCCTTCTCTCAATTTCTTCTTTCTCCACTCTTTCTATCTGCCTCTCCAGGTTACACAAAAAGACAGAATTAAGCGGACCCAAGTGAGCTGTATACTTTCTTTAACGGCTGCTTGTTCTACCTAACCTAACCTAACCTATCTCACAATGCCTGCCCCGCGTACTAAGAATGGCTACTGTTTGCAGATTTACTTGGTATATTGCTCTTCGCCATCAATCGGTTTCCTTTGAGAGATTTCTAGTAGCCAAGCACGGGTTTTACGCACTTCCCATGGAGTTTGCAATACACTGCCAATGATTTTAGGGTCTTGGGTGGAGTTGCGATCGTACACCTCGCTTTTCTCCGTTATTACGGCGTTTGCGAAAATTGCCTTGAAGTCAATTGTAGCGATTCTCTCACTTACTGCATTAAATTGGAAGTCCTGGTGCCGCACACACCCACTTACTTAAATAACTAAGCCCAAATTCTAATAAATAAACCTGATATTAAGTTATACCTTTTAGCTTCTTAGTACACTTTAGCTTTTAGATGGATGAGCTAATATATAGTCGAAAGGCCATGAATTTTTAAAGTTTATTAAGAATTAATTATTAAGAGCATAAAATCTGGCAAAATTTAATCATTTAATGCCATTTTAAGCATTTAATGCCACTAATAACATTTAATTAAAATTTTAACTAATTAGCTCTTAAGAAAATGTTGAGTTTTAAAAATCATTTTAATGGCTTTTTGTGTGGTTTCGTGGTTGAAAAGAAAAAGTGATGAACAAGTGTTAATTGAATTTAAAGTTCAACCCATTAGCTTCTCGTTGTCTGTGCCAAATTTTTTTTTTATTTGTTATAAAATTTATTTTATATTTTTTCTTAAGACAAATTGTCTTAAGCTAATTAAGATAAAATATAATACTTAAACACACAAAAGGAACCAAGTGAAACTGTCAACTAACGCATTGCAAAAAAATAAAAATTGGCATTTTCATTAACAATAACGACACTTAAGTTGTGTTTAACAAGTTACACCGGACACTGATGTTCAAACAAAAGTAAAATTCACTTTTACCTACAGATATTTGTATAATATCGTGTACATATGAGTAAACATTTAACCATATGTTATTGTGTTAATAGGAAAACCAAAAAAAATTGCTTAAAATAAAACAGAGAAACAAGTAAGAAACTTATGGTCGGCCTCGACTAAATTATACCCTGAACAAAAATGAATTTTATTATAGGGCAGTATTTCAATCGGTAACAATATTTTGCAATTTAAGGTTGGTAACGTCATGAAGGATGCATAAAACTGTTTTTTGTCGTATTTTGTATAATTCTTATGTTAAAGCTAAATGCCCTAGTTATTTGGTTTTAAGATGGTTTAAGTGCTAACAGACTTTTAAGTTTAAAAGTGTGCGTTGATCATTGATCGAATGTTGATATTTCACCATTTATTGTTCTTGGCTTTTCTATTCTTTTGACAGTGTCTTTCTACTAGCATAAATAATGTAACTGCCTTAATAAAGGGATACATGTTAGCTAATTTGTAAGTAAACATCGTGGGACGACAAGTAGGCAGAACTCTCAAACATGTTTATACTTGCAGCAAAAATTTTAGTGCGATGTCCGTTGGTGATCGACTGGCCAGTGAATCGCACCACGTATTATAGAGAACATTTCTTCTATAGTCGTACAGTTCGTTTGCCAAATAAGGATGTCTTTCCTGTCACAGTTGATTTTAATAGATAAAAACCGAATATTTGCAAACACGAACGCGAACATTTTTCCCGTAGCCTATTTTTCTGAAATCAGGGTTATTCCCTGAGTGCTGGTTATATTGATAAATGAAATAATTTACGTGTAATTTTAGTTTTATTATAAGCGCGGATCTCTGTGACGCTTCACCTTGTCTTGCTTTAAGTTGTACTTAATTTTGTTCAAAACTGCCTTGCAGTAGTGACTATTGCATTCGTCTATGCCAAAGACATTTATTACATTTTTATACCCTTCACATAGAATAAAGTTTGTCATTCCCTTTAAATATTCTACAATATTTACTTGCAAGATCATAAAATATATATATTCTGGATCGTTATAGACAGGAAAGTCGATGTAGGTATGTCCGTCTGCATATCTGTTGAAATGAAGTTTTCAGATTTAAGTAAAGTACTAGGAACCGCGTGTTGGTATCAAACTGCCGAAAACATTCTAGAGACAATCGACGTTTAAAATCAGCTAGATGGGCTAACTACCGATCGAGATATATGCAAAACACTGGGAGTGTCCATTTTTTTAAGGACAAAGTCCATGAATATATTAATATGAATTTATTTAAGTGAATACACAAACTGTTATAACAAAGCTTTTATCTCGTAGGAGCTGGGGAAGTGGTAGTCCTCCTACAAACAAACCATTTTTATGAAATTTTTGATAAGTTTTAAATCAGAAACTGTAGCAACTGATGACTTTAAATTTACTACAAAATAATTGTACTTCAATATCTACACTTTGAAAGAAAAATTTTGTTATACAGGACCACGGAAAAAAGCACCACCCATTTAAATGAGCCAATTTTGTGAAGTTTTCTTTTTAAAACAAATAGAAAAGAAATTGACTGCAAACCCTCAAAAAAATAATTTTATTATGATATTTACGGTTTGAAAACAACTTAGCCGGCTCAGATGACGTGGAGTGCAATTAGAGCAATGTGAAGGGTATATAAGATCCGGCACAGTCGAATATAGCGCTCTCCCTTGTTTTTTTCTTTTTTTTTTTTGTTAATAATTTTTGCAAGCACGTATTTAGTTACTGTAATAAATTCAGTTAAAGTTAATTTTATATGAATTTCTATTTGTATATGACAAATATTTTGTACGTTTTAAAACATAAAAAGGCACATATACACTTAAACATTCACTCCTAAAATTAAAACATTTGCATACTTGTGAGGAGTATCTGAACGTTAACAATATTTGTGGTTAAATATTTGTTTTGCATGTAACCACAACAAATTAAAATTATTGTCATGCTTATGTTTAAAGTATTTTCTTTTCGTTTTGGCTTTTTTAGGAAGGCACACATTCCTTGATGAAGATACAAATGTATTTCTGTATGTAAGTATGTTTGTTCAAAAATAAGTTGTCAGTTTTAAATAAATACAAAACATTTACTACCGTTGCTGCCACTGAAGATTTGTCCCTCTTGCGTATAATTTAACTTTCTTAAAGAAATTATTAGAGTTTGTAAAAATGAAAGTAAATAAAAAAAAAAAATATTAAGGTTTAAGTTACAGTTGGTCCCATCCTACCACTAAATGGCCTAATGTTTTTGGCAGCTCGGCTTTAAAACCAATCATTAACGGTTTTTTATTAAATTTATTCAGGTTTTTTAAACGTTTAGAAATTTTCAGGAAAAGTTCCAAAATTAGGCAAATTAATTAGAAAATTTTCTGTTCCTCCTTATGTATGTGAGTATGTGCGTATGTATCTGTGGCCAACCTATTTAGCGTAGAAATTACTGTAATGTAGTATTTTCTGTTATTGTTAAATACAGGCCTTTACTTTTAAAGGACATTTTAAATGTTTAAGACTTTCCTTTTAGTTTGATGTTTAGAAAGATGTCATTTGTTAGGGAATTGGGTAAAAACATACTTGAATTTGTTATTATGTTCAAACATTGTCAAATTTAATTAAAAAAATCCGTTGATACTAATATTATAATTACACAGGAAAATTTACGAAGTAAAAAAAAGGTGCAGTTTTTCTAAATATTTATTAAATTTTTTGCATCCCAAACGCTTGTGGCTAAAAACACAAAGGTTCATACACGTGACATCACCATG
The DNA here is from genome assembly GCA_963583895.1 of Melanophora roralis. Classification (NCBI taxonomy): domain Eukaryota; kingdom Metazoa; phylum Arthropoda; class Insecta; order Diptera; family Rhinophoridae; genus Melanophora; species Melanophora roralis. Next base: position 23,082,269 of record OY757187.1, on the reverse strand, counting down.
CTACAGTAAGCAGCTGTTTGAATCAAACTTACGGGTTACACTGTATTTGATTATAGGTGACTTACCACTACGCCATAACCATAACCATAGAAACCAATTTAGTTTTGGTTTTTATGGCAACGGTAATGGTTATGACGTTATGGTAACTCACATAAAATTTAACCTTAACAAGGTGTTTGGCTTCAGTTTGGGCTATAGTAGACATGAGTTAGGTAATTACCTATACGCGTTAAACTTTTGCATTACTTAACCCAGGCTCACCTTTTTATTATATCCGTGTAATAAATTTAAAAAAAGTTTTTATCAGCTTATTACATGATTGTTTTATTTTAATTTACATAACAAAAAATTTTTTGTTATTATCAGGGCAACCAGAAATATGCAAAATCATATTAACCTATAATGTTGTTAATCATCCGTTTCAGAACTTTTGCAACATTTTGGCATCAGTTTGTTTTGGCATACTTTTGCACATTTTGCCCATAACAGCATATTTTTCTTAGTTTTGGTGTTGTTCATTTAATTATTTATTTTAAAGTTAAATCCATTATTTTTATCATCCGTTTCAAAACGTTCCCAAATTTTTACATCAATTTGTTCTGGCAAATTTTTGCATATTTTGCATATTAGTGCTTATTTTGGCATATTTTCCATAAAGAGCATAATTACTTATTTCTGTTACTTCGTGAACTCAACTTAATTTTAGATGCTGCGTTTTTAGATTCTTTGGTAAACGTTTCTATTACTCTTCTATCTCAAGCATGTATTTTTAAATTGTTTATTTATTTTATGTGCATAAAATCCTTTTTTGAGAGCATATTTTTGATTACCCTGCTTATTATATATTGTTGAACTCATTGTTTTTTAAGAAAATTTTTCGTCATTATTTTTATATTTATTTAATTTCTTACTAAGAATTAATTATTAATTAATAACACAAGTATACACGGTTTTGGAGCTGAGCAACTACAAGTTATTCCTAAAGCTATTTGGAGCGCTAAATTCGAATCCGGGTTCAATTTTTCCAGATTGGTTCTAGTTTTTGGGTTTTTAAAAAGATGATGTTACTTAAATGCAAATATCTTCAAAAATATTCGTCGGTTTATGTAATTATTATTTTTTATTAAAAGATTATAAAATTTTTAAAATAACCATGGGTCGTTTGTGAAGATTAGTCAAGAAATTATGGTGTTACAGTGGACACAATTTCAAAGTTCATGAAACATTTTAAGATATTTTGAAATTTTGCTCTTTTCAATTAATTTGTTTTTCACCAAACAATTCAAAATTTTGCTGTTGAATAACATAAGACAATAGGAAGATTTTGCACCGAACAAGACCCAGATTGGTGCAAAAATGGCAAAGCTACAGAAGATTTGATGAGTTAACCCATTTTTAGCTTCCAAATGATTGGCTGTTATATATCGACAGCAGCAGGTTAAGCTTAAAAGCTGTTTTGTTGCACACACCATATTCTTAAACATTAAATATGCATTTTTTTTAAACCTCTAAATAGCCCCAAACCTTCCATTGATGCTCATTTTATTTGATCTTGGTCAAAATTTTACACATTATATCGTAGCATTCCTTCATTTGCACTGCATGAGCAATCACAATGGATGGTTTTAAATCTCCATTGTGTGTCAGACCAGCCTTCAGGCTGTTTTTTGAACCATCTATAGAAAAACGCCATTCATTTACACCTTATATCGATAAATTCATTAACATCGTATTTCGATAAATCCAAATCACGAATCAAGTCATTCAGCATACTTTGCGATATTATATGTGTTTCTTTAATGTTAAAATCTTCGGTCGGTAACGAACAGTTCGTCGGTGATAAACTGAAAGTTCCCCAAAAATTTGCACTCACACCTGGGCAATCTGGCAATGGGTCATTGTTCGTACGTAGAACTGGATTGGACAATGATGACACTTCAGCATATTTATACTTTGATAGTTTTTTTTTGCATAAAAACCGACCACATTCATCAAGCAAAAATAACAATAATCTACATGATTTTTCGGCTCTCTCCATAACATTGGCATTAAAAATGAAAAAAAAATACTCCTTGACCAAGTGACCACTTGTACAGTTTTGTGCTACACGCTTTACAAAATAGTTTCGGTACCCACGGCCAAAATAATAAGAATATGCATCTCTCAGCGCTTTTGATATATTTTTTTCACTTATTCTGATATCATAACAGGCGCAAACATCACAAAGACGCTTAGAATCAACTTTGCACTTCTTTCACACGTTTTTGAACAAAAAATAACATTAAGTTTACAACTGAAATGACGTTTCTACCGATGCCAACAGCCGATTGCCGTTATTACAGTGCAGTGCAGCCAACATACAAGAACCCGAAAACTAGAACCAATCTTGAAAAACAAAAACCGGATTCGAGTTCAGCACCTCAAGTAACGTTACGTTTTGTTCTCATCGGTTCAGCTCCAAAAGTTGACCGGAAATTGTAACCAGCTAAGGATGTTCTCTCAGTAATCTTTAAATAGCAATAGTGTAAACAACATCTATTTAACTTTCAGGCAAACGGGATTGCTTTTTCTCTGTGAGTGAAAATGAAGTTATCAATTTTGAAAGAACTAACTGAAAGTGAAAACTCGTTAAGAAATTCTTAAGGATGTGCTTAGTAATATGTTAAGATACATTTACTAAATTCAATTTATTTTAATTAAATTTTAGCCCAAAAAAACTGTGAACAAAATGGTCATATCTATCACAATGGAATTGCCTATTATCACTTTCGAATACTGTAAAAAGTTCGGCAAAAAAGTTATTTAATTGAACCTCTACTAAGGTTTTTGTTACATAAAAACCATCTGGTATTATTTTTTTTTATTCTTAAATTGATTAACAAGGCAAAAACGAAACTTTGTGAAAAGAACTTACAGCTTTTCTCATTATAATATGTTGTCTAATGGAGAAACCAATTTAAAGAATTAAAGTTGGATATTAAACCTTTAAGGAAAAGTGGTCAAAATTGTTGTTTAACTTTAAAGTTTGTTGACTAAAAAGTTGTGTTTTTTAAATTTAATAAAAATAATTTTTTCAAATCCTAAAAATGCTCTCTTTCAACTACTTTACACTTAGGCCCTTTTACACACATAGAGCCCAAAGCACTTCTGATATTTTCATTTCTTTATTAAATTTTCAGCTTAAACCTAAATGCAATAAATAAATAAAAAATTTTTACTTACAATCTACTTAACAACACACACACAGGTTTTTTTTTTGTATTTTTAAACAAGTAAGTTCCTTCAATTGAAAATTTTTTTTTTTTGATTTTTCCAATAATTTTTTTTTTCAAAAATTTGTTACAACTCAATTATCCCTTTCATTAGCCAAAGTCAAATTTATCTCCCCTGGAATTTTACTTATGATTTAATGACTGTTATATTAAATTAGTTAAGATATTTCAGTACTTAAGTAAAAATTGTTTTAGGTAGTCTTTTTTGTATCTTTTGGTTTCCAACCACTATAGGCCAAATCAAAGTCGCGACCCCAACCAGAATGGCCACCAGAAGACACGACAACCTCATGCGAAGACTCTTTGCCGCCACCACTCAACAATTTCTTAATGCCTATAATCAAGGCCAGAACTAAAGCTAGTTTTGAGACAATTAAAGCTTTTCCCGCTAACATGGCAAGAGCACCGTAGGCAATTGGCACAAAGGTGCCACCCAAAAGCAGGGGAATCATTATGAAGGCACCACCACCTTTTTTATCCTTCTTCTTACGCCCTTCTACAGTGTTGGCAGATAAGGAGTCATCAGGACGTATATCTGGGAATTTGATCTAAAATTTACAAAAAATCTTATTTATTAAAGTTTTGTCTCTTAAAGGCGTACAAGTTAATCTTAAACAAGCCGTTGAAAAAAAACAAACCTGTAGAGTATGGTGCTGCAGAAAACCGGCTAAATTTTTGAAAATCATATTGGTAAGAACCTGTTCTTTGGCCTCCAAGGCTCTAGGTAAATTAGCTTCTAGGTCTTGTTCGCTCAGCAGTGGTTTACTGGGTATTTCTGTATCATCTGCCTTAACAAACTGAATACCTTCCATGATTTTCAGCTTTTTAGCTGAGCGAAAAACTTTTTCCAATCCAGTCAACAGTTTGACCTTAAGACATATTGACAAATTTTCTGCCGAACATTGTTGATACAACCGGTAAACCATTGACAAATCTTTCCAGACATTCGATGGACTCGCAGTAGAGCTACTGCTCGCTTGCGATTGCAGGGTTTCGTCGATTTCTTCAGCAACGCTGTTTGCATGTTGATAGTTGTTTGTATTTGAACTTGTGGCACTGCGTGCTGTTGCCGTGTGTAACCAACAGAATACTATTGTTATCACTGTCACATGCCACACGTATCTAAGCATATTGTGATTGGGATATATATTCCTTAAACGCGTAATATTCAATTACTCACTCTCTGCAAAATAAATGAAAAAAATCCAAACGGTTCCTAACAGTTCATCTATACGACAATAGTTTTTAAATTTTTCTCAGACTTTTTATAAAATCCTTTCACTTTTGGAGTTGCTATAATGCAGCTCCACAAATCCTTTTTTAGTGCGTTAACTGAAAAAATTCTTTTACTCGTTTGGCGTTTGCTTTTAAACTGATCTGGTATTTTAACTGTTCGTGTTTTTTATACAACTTTAAAAATAACTTTAATTAATTTTTTTAAATTTTTCTTTCATTTTCTAAAACTGATTGAATGCGTTTTTTTCGCTTTTTTGCATTTCTATGCCTTTCTGATTGTTAAGCAGCTACTTAAACGATATTTGTTATTAAAAATCAAAATCTCCACTAGACCTTGTTTGTGATAACACAACCAGAAAAAAAGTAAGACCAAAGCTATTAATAATCCATAGCATCTTCTTTGAATGCATTTCGTGCAAAATAATCTAAAATACAAATAAAATCTAAAAGTTTGTTTTACTCTATATCACCTACAATTTAAGCGGAGTGCACTGAAAAAAATCTTTGGTGGCTGTAATACCAAGAAGATGTGCAGTAATCAAAGCAAGGCCATTTCAAACGAAAAAAAATTTGAAATATCTTACCTTTCCAAAGTCAAACACTCAGCGCCTTATCTAATTTGCACTTCACATATACTTTCCTTACAGGGTAACTTAAAAAGATTTAAGCCATGTTGGTTTTGAGTGTTCAGTTCTACTAGGCAACAAGCAAAGTTACCATTGACCACCGCTATATTTTTTTTATAGTTCCCTAAGTACAAATATAGTAAAAATTTAAAAATTCTGTGAATAAAATATTTAAAATTTTTTTCGAGTTCTTTAATTTTATCAAAATAAAGCCTGAAAGTTAGGTTAGGTTAAACCGGTTGATCCCGAACACCTCACTTTAGTGCTACCAAATAAGAAGAAGCGATAACGAGTTTAACTAACTCGATGTAATGAAATCCAAGGTGCTCTACACTCTCTTGGCAAATGCCAGAAGCCCTTACTTACAAGTCCCAGAAATTTGCTCCAGCTTTTGGAGTAATTAAGGCCCAAAACATCTTGCTCTGGACGCTAAACAGTGACACAGAATATGCTCAAGTCTTCCTATCCCCTGGTACAGCACAGAATCTACAATCATGGCTGATGCCATCCAGCTCTTTTGGCCTGAACCGCATATCAACCATGACATATTATCATCCCAATAGGAGTCTAAATTCGCTTCTTCCCAAAGACAAAAGAAACATCAACGCCTTCACATCTTAAGATTCTCATATAATCCTGGAAAATCTACACAAAAAGGTATTCACCCAGGCCTCCATAACTCTGACCCTCAGCGTAGAACGTGTACCCATATTGTAGAGCTGAAGTGGAGCATGTATGTTCATTGCTCTTTTCATAGACAGTTGCTTCTACAGCTCATCTTCTATCTCATTACCCTCAATACCCCTGTGTTACCCTGTTATCACTTACCTCACGGCACACAATCTGCTAGTGGACTCTTTACACGCCTTAATTATTAAGCAGAAGGTTAGGTTTGCGGAGATTGCCTTGATGACCGCTTGACTATCAATAAATATGTTCAGCTGATAATTATCAGTTTGAGAGGACAAGTCATATTCGGCGGCAAATTTGGCTGCTGAAATTTCTGCTTGAAACACGCTGCAGTCATGAGGAAGCTTATGGGACTCCCTGATACCCAGTTCTCGGCAGAAAACTGTAGCTCAGACCCCCATCCTGGACCCACCCGTAAGAAAATTAGAGGTCCTGTGGTCTGGACAAAGGCCCAAAATCCAGTCATATTCCTCCACAGTTACACCTGGTTTCTTAATTAGGAAATGTTTCGGGACTATGTAGTTACTGCTACATTCCACGCTTCCACTAGTTCAGCCATGACCCTATGACGCTCGCGATAATTTCCCTATCGCGACCAGATTAATTGGTTTCAAGTCTAAGATTACATCCAGCATCCCCGTAGCAGGTCTATGTTCAGCATAAGTTATACACAGTCCTGCAAATTTCTGCTCGTTACCCAGGTGCCTGCATTTGACTTGCTTTTCCAGTGCAGGAATTTTAAACTAAAAATTTTAAAGGCAAAAATTTAGGTTATATTGGTTTTTTAAACTTTGTACGCTTAAGGCTCCCAATATGGAAATTTAAAAAAAGTTCAAATGGTGAAAATTCCAATATATTTTTTGCATTCGTTATTTATCTATAAACATTTCAAAAATTAAAAGCAGAAATTTAACTAATTATTATTTGTTATAGGGTTTGTTGCAGGCTAACGATTTCATTGCTTCCTGCACCAAATCATCAGTAGACTTCAACCAAATTCTTAAAAAACCCCATGAATATTCCCTGCTTTTATATAATAACCTCCTAAATAACCTTTGGAAATTGTAATTAATTACTATTATTTTGATTGTATTAAAAATCACCTCAGCAAAAAAGTTTCAAAAATGTAATGGAGTGAAGAATTAAGTATTTTCGAAAAATCGGTTGACAACTGCATTACGGATTCATTTCCTTTTACAAGGCATGAGACTAAAATAATTAAAACTTGTTTTGACTTTCAAAACTACTTATATCCATTTTAAGGTTAATTGGAATGCATCTGGTAATTCAGATACGAAAATTAGTAGCTTAAAATGTACTGCACTATGTGTCAACTTGTTCCAGTTGTAATGTCTTTATTTTACTGGGACGTTGTACTTCTAGTTAAAAATTTATAGCCCTCAAAATGCTCATCAAAAGTTTACAGTTATTGAAATTTATTATCTTTTAAATGAAAAATATTTTTTTTTCGGTGTATGGACGATTTAAGTTAATATCATCGAATTAAACATAAATACGTTTTCTAATACTTTTTGTAATAATTATGCACTTTTAACACATTATACTCTCTTAGTATGAGTTTAAATATATTTACAAAAACATATTTATATGCCTGTGCTTGTGTGTATGTACACATGTAGAAGATTTATTTTCTTTGTTGGTTCCAATCTATTGAATTTTCATGTCTGACGCGAATGCTGTAAAAGATTTTAAAAACAAAAGCTTAAAACTTTAAAAACATGTATTAATTATAATTGCGTGTTTTGGCAACGTTTATTGTATTTTTATATCTTTCACATTAGTAAAAAGGGTATATATAAGTTTTTCATTCTGTTTGTAATTTCTTTAGTATCCATTTGCTACATTTGGTCCCTATAGACAGGGAAGCCGATATAGTGATGTCCGTCTATCCGTAAATCTGTTGAAATCAAGCTTTTGAAGTCCCTCAGATCTGTTTATGATATCAAAACTTTAGGTATACGTGCGAAAATTTTGCCATAACTCAAAAAAATCGCCTGATAAATGATAGAGATATAAGCCAGTAACCAAGGCTACCTCTGTTTATTTTTTATAAAAACAGCTTATTTGATAGGTCAAATGTAGAACTAACCCCAAGTAATTTTTCTTTGCAAACATATTCCTAGAACATACTTATCCCTTTCCTCCACTCTTTTAGGTTGTTGCCATAAAAAATTGGAAAAAATTAGGATAAAAGCCCCTATACCTTGTGAAGGTTATATAAGATTCGGCACAGCCGAATATAACGCTCTTACTTGTTTTATTTCATTAAAATACATACAACTTACAAACAAAAAGTATAAAAAAATACAATAGAAGATGGATAATTAAAACATTAATGTTACAGAAAATATACGTAAATTTTTTTGGTTTTCTAAATCCAAGAAAAGTTTGTTCTAATTGAAGCAATTAATAAATGAAAAGACAACCTTTTTATATGTGAAATTGTAATCAGACCAAAACTGATTGAAATTGATTAAGGAAATTTTCACTATTTATTAATATATTTATACCAATCGGAAAGATTTAGCTTATTTTGGTTAATAAGTATAAAGATTTTGGTTTTTTTTTTAATGATGTGTTTTTTTTAGGATTATTAAAATGTTTTTTTGTTGTTTCTTAGACTTAAAATAGCATGTGTAAGGACCACACACATGTTGTTTGTAAATAAAAATGAAAGTTTATTAATAGTAAATAAATGCTTAATACATATTTAAAATAAACGCTAATGCTAATAGCAATTTTTTGTTAAGTTGTTGCTTAACACAGCCAGCAAGTGTTAAATTCAAAGGCACTTAACTTTAATTAACTACAGTGATGCCAGAAGTAGGGAAAAATCCCTTCATGTAGGATTTTTTAATACTGAAGCAGAAGAGTTAGGAAAAACACAGATTTTTTATATTCGCCAAAATGCAGGTATTTTATTCTCATTTTGCTCTCATTTATTCTCTGTTTGCTGGTATGTTTACTTGAACTTTTAGACATTTATTGGTCAAGTTGAGAAGATTATATCGGCCAAATGGGCGCCGTCACAATAGATTGCCATACGGGCTCCTTTTATGGACTTCTTCATCACTCCGGCGAGAACTTCGGGCGACAGATTCTCGCACTTGTATCGAGATCTATCACTGAGGGTTCCAGGATATCGGGCTTGTTTGTGTAAACACGGGACTTAAAAAAATTCTACAAAAAAGTCTGGAACGGTTAAGTCGGGCAATCTCGCGGGCCAATGTAAATCGCCAAAATGAGGGATGAGGCAAACTGGGAACGCCGCCCTTAGAATGACGGTGGCAGATCGCACAGTGTGCGCCGTTGCTCCATCCTGTTGGAACCAGATGCCCTCGAGTCCTAATTCGTTCAGTAGTGAAAAAATGGTCCGATGACTCCTCCAGCGTGAATAACGCACCATGCAGTCACTTTAAGCGGGTGTAATGGCTCCACGTGCATCACTCGTGGATTTTTGGTGCCAAAAAAACCATATTTTAGCTTGTTTACGTACCCACTGAGGTAGAAATGAGCCTAATAGCTCATTATGATCTTGGTTAAAAAATCTTCTACTTCAACCTCGAGATTGAGGATGACTTGGGCGTAGGTTACACGCATTCAGCGGTCGATAGGCAGCAGCTGATGTACGGACTGGACTTTGTAATTGAACCTGTGCAGGTCTTTGCTCTAAATTCGCTTTAGGAACGATCGGCTGAAGGCTAATTGCGAGGAACGGCATCTGGTCGATGTTTCTGGCGAAAGCTCGACATCCTTACCAACAACGGCGATATTTTCTGCAGAACGGGCGTTTCTGGACCAGCCACTCTTAGCAGTATCTTCTATGGTCCCATTCTCTTTAAGTTTGGTGGCCAAACAGTGCAGTGTTTGCGCAGTCGGTGCCGAACAACTGAGGAATCGGCGACGGAACTCGCGCTGCGCCAACATCACAGACATATTGTTACGCAAAAAAATAGGCACGAAGTATATCGCTTCATGGCCTGCTCACTTGTATTGTACATCCGTCTAGTTAACAAATGTCCAAACAGATTTGACATTGGACGCCATTTGCAAAAATAAAATCGTCTTTCAATAGGGTGGTTTCTTTTGACACAAAAGAATAAAAATGATCGAAATAAAAATATGTGTATATAGCGTTAACATAACCTTTTGTTTTTATTTATTGGCAAGAGCTTAAAATAATCTCATACTGCTCTTCTTTCTTTTATGTTTTTAATTAAAATGTCACATTTTTGAAATGGGGTTTCTTTAAGAAACAAAAAGCCTTGTTTGAAAATACTGTTTAAAACACGATCAAAGCCCCTTTAAGATATGAAATAAATTAAAATAGTAGAGCCCCTTCTTAAAATATTTTTCACAATCCTATACTGAAATCGAAATTCTTTAAATTTTATATTTGTATGTTTGCACTAGTCTCGGTCTTCTAGCGGCCATTACATAAGGTTAAGCGTTTAAAAACATGACACTTTTGGGAGTCATAGCTTTTTTCAAATAACAAATTTTAAATGTTTGAGTTACATATAATTAAAAAAATGTAGTAAAATGTCTTTCACAATCGGATTGCCTACTTTCTAATTTAATAACTTTTTTGCTACAGTTAAATGACTAACCTGCGTAGGATTTTTTGTAAGGAAAAACGGATTTTAACTAAACGGTAATTAACAAAAATCTTCTGGCTGCACGGATTAACTTTTCGTCTTTTTCACATACTAAGTACCTTGTTTCAGTTAATATAAAAATGCGAGTTTTAATTAATAAAGCTATATATGTATGTATAATTATATTTTATTTTTTAAAGTGCTTTAGATTTAAAAAAACTTTAAATTTTTTTTGCAAAACATTTTAAATTATAGGAATGTGCGAAACTTTTTCAACAAAGAGCATTTGTTTTCCATCCCTGTCAAAAGCATTACATTTTTAACATAAATTATATAGCATAGTTTTAGGTGTAGGCAATTTAATTATATACCTTTCAAAAACTTAAGACACAAACTTGTTATACAATTAGTTTGAAACAGTACAATTGAAATAAAACAAAAATTTAAAGCATAAGTAATATCATGTTTAATCCTCAAATAATCTACGTTAAATAGAATGTAGTATTTAAGTCCTCCGTTTAAAGTTTTAAAATGATCTAATTTATCGAATGTTATTTTTTTTTTTAAATTGGGTTAAGAGCCAAATTTTTTTTTGTTTAAAACAAGTTGTAAATATTTTAAATGTCATACAACAGCGTCCTTTTTTAGCAAGTAATAATCGAAACTTAGAATCACTGACTAATGCGTATGCTTAAGAATGTGTATACAAGAAATCCTTTGTGCTTGCTATTCTATTAACTTCTCATTATATTATTTTGTGGTTGTCATTTTGTAGCATTAATAATATGTGCAATAGGAGACAAAATAGCAACACGCTGCCATATTTTTTTATGGTTTCATTATTGTATTTATTATTGTTTTTATTTTCACTTTGCAACTTTATTCAAATAAAAATTTTATATAAAAAAATAATTGTTTCTGTACTTAGTATAAGAAACATAAATGAATAATAATTTAGTGAAGCCTCAATGCAAGTTACTATGTCAGTAATGAAAAATATCAACAAACAATATATGAATAAGAATACATATGGTTCGTTTTATTCAAAAGTGTCATAACTTAAAAACATAGTTTTAAATATAATGGTTTTAAAGTTCTATAATTTTATAATTTCCTAACCACTTTCAAAGTTGCTTATTTGGAAAATAATTACGCAATAATATGTGATAAAAAAGCGCAAAATTTAGGGACAAAACATGAGTTTGACTAAAGAAAGAGCAATTGGTAGTGCTTACTTAGTTTAAAATAAAGCTATTTGGTTTTATAACACTCTTGAAGTAAAAAAGCGATTTGCTTTTAGAAAATTATTCGACACACCATCATATGTATTAAGTCAGCTGAAAGAAATATAATAAATAAATTTCTTATTACAAATACAAAATGTATTCAATTGGAACAGTATAGCAAAAAAGAAAATAGTAAAATAAAAACATTTCTAAATTGCATTGTGACAATGAGAATAAAAAGAAAAAAAAAAAGAAATTTAAAAATTTGATAAATAAATTAGAAAACAAAACAAATAAAACTGATATGACTAGCTAAAGACATGCTCTATTAAAAGCAAAATAATTGAATGGATATGGAATAGAGTTTAAAACAAATACATTTTAAGAAATGAAGAGTAACAGAAGTTTCTTTTAGTTTTTTTATTTTATTTTAAAAGCACTGAACGAACTTAACTAATGTGACAACTGTTGCATGCAGCAAAGGTACTAATTAATATTTCTAAGCAAAGGCTGTAGTATATCTAATCTTAATCAATGCTATTGAATGTCTTGTTTTCTTTTGACTATTTACAAAGCTGAGTTTTATTAATTTAAAAGAAATGGTTTTTATATGCTTTTATTTTATGGAAAATAAATAATGTCTTTTGGCTTCCTGAAGGAACATATGGCGACACTTGACATACTTATCAAAGTTACAATTTTTTGAAAATGTTTATACCTTAGGTAAGGTTAGCTTAGGTAGAATTGTCAGCTGTTTAAGGAAAGGATGCAGTCCCCTTGGGTTCGCTCAATTTGGTCCCTTGGAGCGATATCCAGAGTTAAGATCAGAAAAAAAGGCTTATTTTTCGAAGAAAGAAAAGAAACCTGGAAAGTTCGAGGAGGTTGAATGTATATGAAAACAGAAGTGGCCTTGATAGGATCCCTGGGCTAGGAAAAGCGAAGAAAGATCTGATTATTTGCAAGTCATATAAAGAACGCAATAACTGCAAATACGTGTACTTACATGAGTTAATTACACCCTCAATAATATGTTGGGAGTACAAAAGGTAAGACGATAGCTGTGCTTTACTAGTTTCTGCACTCTACTAAGGGATAACGGCCGAACTCGGGTTCTGAAATGTCGTGCTGAATATGGTTGTTGGGTCGCGACTTACATTGGTTGGTTTCGTGGCGTCAGTCGAGATACATGTGGTGACGCACGCTCGTGCACGGCGGTGGTGTCCCTTGAGCAATGGCGCGCCATGGCGGCTTGGCTTGTTAGGTAGTGATAGATAAAAAAATAATGATAATCTATAAGACGGATAGGCAACTAATACTATTACAATTGTTTTGGTATACGTGCAGTTTTAGATGATGTTAAGCGGAAAACCAATCGGCCGAAACCAAAGCGAAAGACCAATCAGCCGAAGCCAAAGCGAAAAGTATGTTCTTGCCTTGTACTGCCAATGTCCGGTTTGATCAAACGTAATTGCGAGCTATTCGGCCGGCTATCAGTGCTAAGTTGTTGGCGTTTCGTATCCTGTGTGTCTCGCCCGAAGTTAGTTACATTTTCACGAGCCCTGCTTTAATTAGCATGAAATTAAAAATGTTATCGGCCCGAATTTAACGCAAACTAGTCATACCATCACCTACATAAACTAAATAGGAATTATTAGATTATTATCATGTTATACACCTAGTTACTGCATTTGTAAGCCTGCCTAAAAGTAAGCTGGTATGTGTTTGTACGAGTAAGTGTGGTTGTTCATGTAGGCAAGCTGTGTGCTCAAACCTAAAGAAATTCGATGCCAATTTCTAGATGTGATAGAGTATTGATAGTTTGAATGCTTAAGAAGCTGCAGACTTTGATCAATTAAGCAACAAGATGCTTTAAAAGCTGCCTTCATCAATAGAAAAAATTATTTTTTTTTGTCACCATATTACGACTTGACCACTTCTTGCCAATTAGGAGGCTTATCTTAGCAAAAACAGCTCCTAAGCGCAAAAAGGGGCCGTCGAATATGGAGTACAGGTTCATAAAAAAACGTATGAGGAGAAGAAAAATTGCTCTGTGCTATTTATTGATGGACCTCATGCTTTCGATAAAGTATGGCATAAATTCCTGTGTGCCTCTTCTTTGGAAAAGTGATCAACCAATTGATCCTGACCTAGCCCAATGTAGCATTCTAAGACCTGTAGTTAATTTACACAGCAGGCATACCAACTAACAGTCACCAACCATTTCATCAAATTTAGCGGACAATTTTCTCAGAACTCACGAATATTCAAAAGCAGCATCGAACCAAAAATAACATCATATTTTCGGAGTAGAGAAACGGACAAATTTAAAAGAATAAAAAAAAAACGTAGCAAAAGTTCGAAAAAAACATCAATTTAGTGTCATTGTAAACAATACGTGACCTTGCCTTTGTCTTCAACATGCCAACATTGTGGACAGATACTTCAATAATCTGGTAACACATTCAAATCTGGTTGCTCGAAATGTCGTACAACATGACGGAAATGTTCGTTTAAAGAAAAAGAACACTGTTTTCTTAAGCAGATTAACATTGAAATTGAAACTTTATACTCTACCGAGTAAAATCTTTTTGGTTTTGTGTAAAAGGCTCCCATTATTTTATAGCTTACAAAATAATGAAATCAGTGCAACAAAAAAAAATTATCTTTAAGTAGAGGCATCAACTAATATTTAAATTTGTAGTTATGTAGTTTAATATGAAAAAATAGAATATTATATCAAGTTGCTTATTTATGGGCTCAAGGTCAATTGTCCTTCAATAAAACAATTAGCTTTATTAAATATTTGCTTAATGTTTATTTCGATATTTCGAGCGCTATCGGTGCTCTTCTTCAGGAAACAATTTGAGTAAAACCGTCGTCTGTTTACAAACAGTTAAAGCTTACAAATATAAAATAGAATATTGCAATTGATTTTGTATATTTTTTGTTTGCACATTTGTAAGCACGGATGTATTGTACAAAAATTAATTATTTAGTTTTAAGAGCTAAATACATATTGTTTATAGATGTAAAAATTTCATATTAAAAAATGAAAAAACCGATTTTCTGGCAAAAAAAAAAACGATACAGCTATTATATCACCCAAAGCCCCTTTTATTTTTGGGTTTTAAAGAAAATTTTAAATGAATGCAAAAAAATTTCATTGTCACTAACAACACAGTTTTTAGTGCAAGCACTACATGCAACAAGTTTATTTACATTAGAAATCATACAAAATATTAAAACTCCAAAAAAATTGAAGCCAGCAACTACAGCCACTTCCTTTAAGCATGCAACAGGCAACATTGCCATACAATGCAGCAGTTTTTTTTTGTATTTAATAAATGCAATATAATCAAACATGCTGCTGCTGGATTTATTAGTAACTACAACGAGTAGAGTGTGACGTTGAGAAAAATAAAATAATAAAATAACTATGTCAGTAGATCAGGAATTGGGTAAAAATCGAAAAATAAAAAATAAAATGAAATAAAATAAAATAAATTAATATAAAATAAGATAAAATAAAATAAAATAAAATAAAATAAAATAAAATAAAATAAAATAAAATAAAATGAAATAAAATAAAATAAAATAAAATAAAATAAAATAAAATAAAATAAAATAAAATAAAATAAAATAAAATAAAATAAAATAAAATAAAATAAAATAAAATAAAATAAAATAAAATAAAATAAAATTAAATAAAATAAAATAAAATAAAATAAAAAAAAATAAAATAAAATAAAATAAAATAAAATAAAATAAAATAAAATAAAATAAAATAAAATAAAATAAAATAAAATAAAATAAAATAAAATAAAATAAAATAAAATAAAATAAAATAAAATAAAATAAAATAAAATAAAATAAAATAAAATAAAATAAAATAAAATAAAATAAATAATATAAAATAAAATAAAATAAAATAAAATAAATTAAAATAAAATAAAATAAAATAAAATAAAATAAAATAAAATAAAATAAAATAAAATAAAATAAAATAAAATAAAATAAAATAAAATAAAATAAAATAAAATAAAATAAAATAAAATAAAATAAAATAAAATTAAATAAAATAAAATAAAAACACAATTTAAATTTACTTTGCAGTCGTACTATATTTTTATCCCAAAGCATACATGCAATTACAAAGCTTAATTAAAAAGAACAGATTGTCATCCTCTCTCTCGCTCCCTCTTTTAACGCAAATTTAACAAGTCAGCCAAAATGGAAACATTGTTAGAGGTATTGCGGTTTTAAACAAATGCATTTATATTTTGATTCAGGAAAGAAAGATCGTTCTTTGTAATCACTCACTTTAAGATTATAGTAAGTTAAGTC
Organism: Melanophora roralis; assembly: GCA_963583895.1. NCBI lineage: Eukaryota > Metazoa > Arthropoda > Insecta > Diptera > Rhinophoridae > Melanophora > Melanophora roralis. The sequence continues at coordinate 23,066,256 of OY757187.1, read as the reverse complement.
ATAAACGAGTGCGTCCTACTACCAATTAAAACTTTCCACAGTTATAATGTACAAAAGGTCAATACATTTTATCTGTATGACGTAAGGTTGCTGGATGATTATTTACTAATTTGCCGTCCCAGACTTTGCAACAAAACTAGAGCCACTAGAAACCAAGTCAGCGATTAAATGCACGCAACGTAGTCTACGTTTACACTAACAAACCATAATCACAACCGCAAAATGGTTTTATGTACTTATACAAAGTAATAAACTATTAATTTTATAAAAAATTTTTAACAATTAATAAACTAAGCAAAATAAATAAATACCCTGCAGATAACGCAACCAGGGTATATATGCGTGCATCAACTAGTCCATTAAGGATTAGGACTACTCCAAAAGTAAACCAATTGTATAACAAAATATGGCCCATTTAACAGTATGATGTCTTAGGACCAGACTATAAATCCTCCCTTTATATAACATCTGAGTGATTTAAAATATACTCTATGGTACACCAAAGATGATTAGTTTTACAACTGCGACAATGACAATATATGATCGTTAAAACACGAATACATACTTGTCACTTATTACACGTTCTTTTTTGACAATTGCTACTGCATCATAGGAACATGTTGAAACTAGTCCATTTCAACTAAAATAGATCATTTGGTCCAATTTTTTTGCAGGGTTAGTTAACTATAGTTATATTACAACCACAATAAAAAAAAATCCCACCGATATAAAATAATATTTTTTTAAAGTAAAAAAAATCAGAAAGTAATTGAAATTCTAAAAAGAATTCAGTTCTTAAACCAAAATTAACGAAGCGAAAAGTGGTTTAATAAAGTTAAAGTAAATTTAAATTTTATTAAATGAAACTTTTTATTGGCAGCCATTCAAAGTACAGCAAAAAATACAATTTTAGCCGACAGTAAAATCTACAGCAATTATGGTTTGCAGATATGGGAATGCACAGTTAGAGGAAATATTCTCAGAATAGGAAAAGTTTCAATAAAATTAAATAAAATTAAAAAATATTATTTTGTGAATAAAATTAAAAATTATATTATAAAGTGCACTAAAAACATAAAGAATCAATTTCAGAAGAATTATAATGATGACTTATTTGATTTTTAAGACAAGTCGTTTTTAGCTAAATTAAAACTCAGCAAAGAGCTCTTTGACTACAAGGCTTACATAAACAGGCAGGCGATGAAACCCATTACTTTATTTTCTTAGAGATCGTTGATTAATCGACTTAACAGCAGACTAAGAAAATGAAAGTTGCTACGCTCCCCTTCAATTTGTACATTTAAAATTAGCCGGATAAGAAATTCACCAAATTTCTGTATGCATACGACGTTGGCCTTGTGGTGCAGCACCAACATATAAACTCTCTTGAGACAACATTGTTAATTGATCTCGAGCTGCACGTTGCATTGCCAAAACACAATCGGCCTGTTTTCACTTGAGCAACCACCTTTATCGTGTATGATTGAAAGTTACTTCAAACGTCGCCATTCTTCCATACAACGAAATCCCCAAGTACCCCCACATAGCCCTCAAGCGCTTTCTGACATTCAAAGGCCATTGCCAAAACTCAGCTTCTTAGCTCAAAATGCAGAATAATTGTTTTTAAAAATCAGCGTCGTCCTCTAAGGGGTTATTGGCAGTTACAATTCGTTCTGCTACATTAGACTTGGTCTTTTCCACGGCAGAATATCGAGCTGCTCTCCGCCTCAATAGCAGAAAATATTAACAGGCAATTTAACACAACCATGGTACTAAAACGCGGCACGATTTGGTCAATCCCTACGAAATGGCTTTTTGTTCTAAGCAACATTGCTCCAACAGAGTCCAAGCTTTTCAGTTTATACATTTGCTGCCAAAAAGGATCGGCTAATTCAGAAATTTTATTTCCAAATTTGCAGATAATTTTTTAAAATTCTAAAAAATTTATAAAAAAAAACTGCTTTAATCGAAATTAAAAGCTGAAATTTTGCATTGGAAACAAAAATAGAAAATTTAAAAAGACCGCCCAGAAAATATAACAGATGTTTAGGCAAGATGTGACCCAGATATTTACACAAGCTTGCGGAAAATAATCATCATTTCTGTTTTAATGCCGGCTAGTAGTGCTACAGCTGAAAGGCTGGGAACATGACAGAATACAGGCTAAATGTTCAATTACATATATGTGACTTACCATAATGCCATAAAAACCAAAACTCAATTGGTTTCTATGGTTTTGATTATGGCATGGTGGTAAGTCACCCATAATCAAATACAGTGTTGCCCATAAGTTTAGTTAGAACAGCTGTTTTCTGTGTCTGTGGTTAAGTCACATATAAATGAACCTTTAACGACTTAGCATTGTGGCATATACATAATAAAATTTTTTGTTTTAATAAACCGCTAAAAGCTAGTTTTTAAATTGTGTGCTTCATTTAAAAGTTTCCCCCTAAAAGCTTATGCTCGGTAGCAATTACAGATAAGGACTTGTGTAACAAATGTCTACTAATATTCTTCGATTTATCATATACATACGTGGATATAATTTAATGGACGATGTAAAACATAGCAAAAATGGACCTGGAAAAGTTAATAAGAACAGGTCGAAAACAAATTTTTTTCTTATGAAATAAATATTCACTCTAAGCTCCCCTTGTATTAGTTTGAAGTTTGAACCAATAAACTTTGCAGCTTCTTTTTCTAAAAGCATAACACATTTTTCTGTTTATAAAATGTTTTGTTTTAGTTTTATATTAAAATCCATTATGTGTTAAACTTTCTTAAACATTTGACATGGTTTATTTTCTTGTTTATAATTTAAATGAAAAATTCACACATACACACGCGCACACCGATAATGAAATACAGCTAAATGGAAGTAACACAAAAATCTTTTTAACAACAGCAGCCGGACAGTAAATGTGTGAGGATGATATGATTTGAAAATAACTATTTTTACAACTTTACTGTGTATCTACATACATATGTACATATGTTTGTATGCCTGTACACCACAGACCATCACCAGCCATCCATTTGACCAGTTGGACGCATTTTAATTGTTTCATTGGACAAGCTTGTTCGTTTGAGTTTGTGTTAATTGTTTTCAATGTAGAAGAGTTGTCCGGTTTTACACAGGTTTAAAATATATATTTCTTTTATTTTTGTTATTGTAATTTTTATCAAAATATTTTTATGTTTCTGTTGAAAGTGTCTTTTTATTTGAGTGTTTTAAACTACTTTCACTGTCATCATTGTTTTTGATAACCATAACAGAATATCATATTGAGATAATGATCCTCTTTGAATGTGACAAAAAGCATGTCAATAGAATTAAAAAAAAGAAAAGGTTCAGTAGGGTTGAAAAGAAATAATATTAAATAATTTTCTAATTTTTATTGATTTGAAATTATGTATTAATTTGGGAAGTTAGTGAAGCACAAATTAAAAATTTAAAAATTTTCTAAAAATTTTATAATATTTTTTTTGTTCTTTTTTCAACGTAATTTTGGCTAGTTTAAAAAGGAAAAATATTTAATTTTTTTTGATAAACAAACTAAATAAAACACAGTTTAAAAAAATCTTTTGTTTTTTTTTTTCAAAAAATTACTTTATTTGTTTTTTTTTTAATTTTTTGTTTGATTTTTTTCATTTTTGTAATGAAATGCTTTATTTATGACAAAAAAAAGGTTATAACTTAATTAAAAACTATTGTGGTTTACAATTTAATTTAAAAATTACTTTTGTATTTTTTTTTATTTTTTATAATTCTCGTTGCTGCAGAGTGTAAATGTGTGATTTCGGTATAAAAGTCGTTTAGTATGTGTTAACATTTAACAGTTAATACTATTTAAAACAACATAATAAAAATAATAATCATAATAAATAAATAAATAAATAAATTATTACAACTATTTTAAAACAAATATTGATACAATTTTTCGGTTTGTAGTTTTTGTGCGGCTATTGAAATGTCAGTCAAATAAAGAAAGACAAAAGAAATTAGAGTTAAAATTAGCTAAGAATAGTTGAAAAGACGAATATTAAGAAAGTTGAAGGAAAAACAAGGTTTAGCTACGTAAAGGAGTCAATATAAAGGAAACAAGAAAAAGTTTTTTGAAAGAAAGTGAAATTAGAAAAATATAATAGTTAAAGTCTTAAAAATTCATACATGTAAAGAGAAAGTATATGATTTTGTAAAATGAAAAGAGAGTATTTTGTAAAGATAGATTGAATATAAGTTAAAAGAGTAATTGAAAAAAGAAAACGGTAATTTTTAAATGAAAAGGAGTAAAAGATTTAGTAAATAGTGAAAAATAGAAGTAAAGTTTTAAAGGCGATAAAAAAAGCCTATGGCAAGTTATGGCGTTTTGTTGCCTTTAAACAAAACTGAAGAAGCCAAGAATTTAGGAAAAAAATTAAAAATGATGAAACAATTAAATGAAAACTATAAAAGTACAGAAAGAAAACTTAAAAGTATAACAGTTCTAGAAGGTAAACTTAAAGGTATAGCATATAGTATGTATGTAAGAGTGTTAAAATAGTAGCTGAAATAATAGTTGTATAATAAAGCTATTGAGGTTGTGTAAAAAAATATTGTTATACATATGTAAGACTAGAATTAAATGAAAATATAAAAGAAAATAATAAATATTATATTAAGAAATATGTAAAGTATAAAGATAGTTAAAATATTAAGAAAGCGGCCTAAGAGAAAATAAAGAAATAAAACAGTTAAAAAGTTTTTAAACGAAACAGATGTAAAAAAGAAACAGATCTAAAAAAGGAAGCAGAGTTTTAGTTTTAAAAGATTAAAAAAGGTAAAAAGAAAAGTTCAAAGACAAATGATTAAAGAGTTTGAAAAATTAAAAAGGATTAAAAGTACTTTCTTTTTAGTTGAAAGAGAAAGTTTTTCTACGGCAAAAGAGAAAGTTAGAGAGTTTGGAGGAGCGTTAGTTTGGAGAAAAATAACATTTCTCTTAGTTTAGCTGAGTATTTTGTTTTGTTTTTTTTTAAATTTTAAAATCTGATGCAATTATTATTACTTAATAAATTATTATTATTTGATATTTTTTTTCTTTTTTTTCTAGATGGCTTTTCTAGATTGCAATTATTAACTTAAATATCTAAAAATAATTTAATCATTTTTTTAACATAAATATATAAATTTTAAGATAGAGCATGTGTGCACGTACATACATACTTATCCTTTTTACATAATAATTTTAGTGCTTGCCCTTTGGCTGCTCGCAATTGATTTTTTTTGTGAATTTTTGGAGATACTTTTGATCTCATTATATAAAAAAAAAAATAAATAAATATTTAACAAAAACAAAAAAAAACATAACTAAAAAAAATTATAAAAATAATTTAATTGATTAATTAACAAAAATAAATTAAACAGTTTTTGTTTTTTAAAGGTCTCTAAATGCAAATGTCTCGTTCTCGAAGGCGTTAAAATAAATTACAACGAAATACTTGTTTCACAAAATCTAACACACAGGTCTAACCAAAAGACTCCTTTAAGTTTGCAGATAAGTAAACTTTAAGCTCTTTAAGTTATACACACTTATAAATTAAGCTATTTTGTTAAGAATTTTGTTACTGTATTAGCTGCTTTTCCACACCCAAAAATAAAGCAGGTCGTTATAAGTTCTGGTTGTTGCTAAGAATTTGAAAATAAAATAACTATTTTAACAGTCGTTGGGTTGTAAAGTAATGTTTTGCTTGTAGTGCATGTAAATTAAACGGTAAAAGTTCTAGTTAAATTAAGAAAAGGTTTTAAGTTAGCAGTAGTTCGAGAAAAAATATTTTTAAGCCTTAGGTTTCTGAGCTTGGTAGGCCAAATCTTGTGCATCCAAAGAACGTCCCCAGCCACCATGACCAGAACTGCCATATGATCCTGATGAGCCGACATCAGCACTGTACCCACTGCCATAGGAATCGTGGCTAACTGAGTGACTGGCACTATGATGAGGATGAGCAACAACTTCGTAGGTAACGTGTTTTTCTTGAGACAACAGTTTCTTCAAACCAATGACGGCCGAAAGAACCAAAGCAATTTTACCGATCAACAAAGCTTTGCCTGCAATTAAAGCAATAGCACCCAAAATCAGAGGTAAGAGAGCGGCAGCCTTAAGGGCAATCAAAGCAATGATGGGGCCCAAAATTTTGGCGGCCTTTTTCTTTTTTCCACGGCTTTCTTCGGGAGCATTGGGATCGTCGGTTCCAAACAAAGACTCAGAGACATCTTCCAAAGCCCGGCCGGTCGAACTAACGGCTTGCACAATATCGGCGCCCTTTAATTCCACTTTAATCGTGTGGGAGTTCAAAAAACCGGCAATGCGGTTCATGGCTAAAGATTCGAATGATTCATCGCTGGAAATGGATCGGGCAACTTCCTGCACTGGAGCGTCGGGCGACCGTACCACGGTTACACCCTCGGTCAAAGCAAATTGATCGCGGGCTCCCAAAACTTTATCCACAAAATTAAAGAGTTTATACTTTACACAGGATACTGAATCCTTACGCAGACAATCGCTGTATATACTATCCATAATATCATTGTCTGAACCTACGGCATTGCGGGCATGACTGCGTGATTCTTCGGCAGGTAAGGCGGCAGCTATTGAGAATAAACACACAACACTAATTGCAAAAAATTTGTGAGCCATTTTTTGGTTTTTATTTTAAATAAATATTTTTAATTTGTTTATTTTTTTTTGGAATTTTACCAAATTGTAAGTTCTTTAAATTTTCGTTAAAGTCCTTTTCTTTACACACACACTCAATTCAAAACTTTTTTATATCTTTTCTTTTGGTTTTTTGTTGTTGTTTTTTATATTTAAAATTAAGTTTCAAGCCGCAAATGTTACGTTAAAACAACACCGTTATCTTTTTTTTTTAATATTTTTTTAATTGGCTTGGCCGAAACGTGTTAACGTTTAAACGATTAAGGATGAAATGATACAATTTCCCCATGGTCTTAACAATTTATATACAAAAGCCGAAGACTGCACAAGCAGCAGCAACATTAGTAGCAGCAAACACTAAATCCACACGTTGTCTCTTTGGCTTATGAATGCTGAAGCTGGCCAAAAAAGAAAAAAGCGGCAACAGTAACAACTATAATATTAAGATGCAGCAAATAAAAGAAATAATCCAAAGAAAAAAACTGACTTGTTCAACAACATTTTTTTCTTTTCATTCATATATTCATTCAGTTTTCAGTCAAACAAGCTACTCAGTCAGGCAGCCAACATTTGTTATGTATGTTACAACGTAATAAACAATCATTGTTCAGTCAGCCAAGTGAACAAACACACAAACGACGCAGCAGAGCAGGTTTGAGTCTTAAGTCTTTTGTTTTGCGCAAAATATTTAAAAAAAAAACAATTTTGAAACATTTACAAAAACTTTTTCATTTTCAATTTTTTGCATTTTTTCATAAGTTTGTATATGTAATGATTTTTCTTTTTTTTTTGCCAAAATAAACCCGTTTTAAATCCTCTTCTTTCTGCTACCGCTAATGCTAGAGAAGTTCAACCACGTAAAATGCTTTCGCTAAAAAGTTGTTTATTACTTTTTTAAATCTGTTGACGTTGTTGTTACTGTTATTGCTCATAATTCGTTGCAACAAGTTCATGTTACATTAACAACTTTCAATTGCTTGTTTTTTTTTGTAAAACTGAAATTGGTTAGTTGAAGCTGTTGTAAAAATATTTACATACACACAAATGCACACATTTTTAAAATTATGTATTTAATTTTGTATATAAAAATCAGTAAAAGCCAGTGGTCATTAAGCCTTCCTTAAATTTTTATTTATTCCTTTTTTGTTTTTGTTTAAGATGAATTTTTTGCTTAAACAACACTGTTGCTCACATGGCGACCAATTTGTCTCGCTCAATAAGGAGTGCGAAAAGTTATTCATTTACTTTAATTTCATACAATTAAAAAGCCAACAAGTTTTGTGTATCAAATTTATTTGCCGTGTACCATTTACTAATATTTTTTTTACATGGCGCTGGCTTTGTCTTAATTCCATAGATTTTTAATGAAAACATTTTCCGATACTTACCGTCAACGTGAAGGGGTCAGTAAAAACACACTCTTTTGGCCTGGACACCAACAATATAAACTTCTAACAAGACAACCTTAAATATCTAGCAGTTCATTACCTTGCATTGGTAATTTGAAGTTAAATTGCAAATGAGAAGAGCAAGGCAAGTAGTTAGGATTGAGTGAAAACATGTTATTAAGGCTTTGCGCTTGCGCATGATATAATGGAGACAAAATTTTTCTTCCCCTTTTTTATATTTTTATTTATAATTTCCTACTTTTCTTTGACTGTTATTCCTATGAATTTTCGTCAGATATTTACAATGGGCCGATAAAAGCCAAAGTAACCTAACCCAACCTATAGGCCATATTGCACAGCAAAGCCGGGGTTGAATTTGGCACAAAAGAAAGGCCCTTTAAATAAATAAGAAACTTCGATTGTATTTAAAAAAATACTTTTCGGCGTTTTATACAACTGTTTTCCACATTCGAAAATGTCGTTTCAGTAGGAAAATAAGGTGATTTAATTAGTTCTATTTAAACCAACTTACATTTGAAAATATCTACTCCAGCTTAGTAAACTCTGTCCTTAGTTTGCCTTGGCGAATACACAACTATGTACAAGTTTTTTAAAATACAAAATAAATAAAAAAAATTTCGCACTTGTTTAATTTTCGCTTTTACTTTTAACATCAATTTCTTTTGTTTTTGCTTTCGTTTTCAAGGCATCATTATAAAAGGAAATGTAATTTGTCTTCTTTTTACCTAAGCCGCTGGTACATATGTCTTAAATCTTAAAAAACTTGAACATCGTTTTAAAAATTAAAAACACAATTTCTGCAAAGGGGTGCAGTTTTTCCCAATTTATTTTTTGGGTCATATTTAATAATTATTTATGTGTTCTTCGTTAACTCACCTGCAATGTTGTGTGACTGAGTTTTATTTAAAGTTTTTATTTCTGTCGATTTTCTCATCAAATTGTTTGTTTGTTTTCTCCTCTTTTAATGCCGGTTTATCTTGTACAGTCTTCAAGCAAAATAATAACATTAAAATGCATTTTTGTTAAGTTTCTTTTTAAGTGAAGAGAAAAAAGAATATATTTTTCTTACTAAGCAGCCTATATAAGTCATGAAAGCCAAGTTTTTTTATAAGTATAATACTTACATATGTATGCTTAAGTGCACCAACAAAGATCTTAATCTGAAAAAAGATACGGTAGAGTTAATGTTGTAACCTCTGAATTGTGACTTTGGAAGTTCACTTTCGATTGTGCAATATAAAAGAAAGATCTTAGTTTGTCATAATTTTTTAAGAAAATTATAATTAAAAACAATAAACCAGAGCAATTCATAAAAGATTAAAATATTATAAAAGTGTTTTGTATGTTTAAAATTTCTTTTTATAAAACTAAATACAAATTAAGATATATAAATCTTTTTAGCATACGGAATCTTACATCGTTTTTACACTCAAGGAAAAAAAATAGCATTACATAAGAAAGCAAAAAACTACAGGCACAGAACTGTCACGTTTTTTTTTTTTTGCCCCATGCCCGAGAACAGCTGATAAATATTTTCCAGGGGCCAGTAACCGATTTCATTCATCTACGGCTTCGCACCACGTCTATACTAAAGAAAACTAGTGAAGCCGGCTTTGTACCCGTTGGCTTATTATATCGTATCTACTAACTGGTGTACCTTCTGAACTGGGGCCTTGTGTGACAAAAGGATTGACAATTCTTTGATGTAATTAATTTTTAATCTTTTTGAGCGTAGTATGTACGCTCTATGATGGTACAAGCTGACATAACCAGGCCAGCAAATATAAGGACTATTCAAGGAGGAATATTATTACCAATAGCGTGGAACATTGAAGTGCAGACTGTTGCCTATACGGATAACCTAAAAATATTCGGGGTGCACATAGATATTACTTCTAACGGAATGGGTAGAGCGTAGGAAATAGCTTGTCCATCAATCATTCTTAAATAGAATTGGTGCTGTTCACAAACTGATATAAGATTCCCCTTTTTGGAATTCATTACACAAACACGAGCACATAACTCGCTCAGATTACTAAATGAATGCCGTATGCTACTATCTAAAATGACGTCGATTTACAAAGCATCTGCTTAAAATGCTACAAGTAATTCGGTCAGAAATATTAAAATTTTTATTGACAGCAAAGCCGCCATCAGATCTTTAACGGATGTATACTTTGCACACACGGCTTTTTGGCAAACACCGGACACTCTTTAACTGAAATGCAATGCACTCTTACTCTAATCTTATATGCATGAAAGAACACAGAACCAATACAAGCGACTGACTACTTCAGCCGCCTTCGTTTTTTGCTAAGTCCGCATTAAAATTTTGCTAGGTGCCCCAGTAGATCAGTGGTTAGTGCACGAGTCTACCTGTCTGGTGGTTGTGGGTTCGATTTCCACCAGAGACCCTTCTCTTAATTTTTTCTATCCTTATTTATCTCCAGGTAATACAAAGAGCGATCTAAGAGAACCCAAGTGAGCTGTATTCTTTCCTTTAATGGCTGCCTGTTGTACCTAACCTAACCGAATTCGCTTAAAATTGATTGTCTAATGAAGCTAAGGCGAAGGCTCAGATACTTTGCTTGCAATAGCTAGCCACTGTCAATTTGGCAACCACGCCAGGGGAATGGGACTACTAAAGAAAAAAAACAACCCAGCACTTTTTCTACAGCTACCCGACCCTGGCAATGTTCGGGTCAGGCACTTAAGAGCCCACCGAGTATAAGCCTATATTGCCAACCATATAATTCAGATTATTTCCTTCTTTTAAATATCAGACCTTTTCTTATCTATACTTTTCTCTCATTTTCTTCTTCTTTCTCTTTCAAATAATTCAGAAGGGTAGGTAGCGAAGCTAAGTTAGCTGCGCCGCACTTTACTTTATTTCTGCAGCTGCCTGTTCCACAAAACCTTACCTAACCTATACCTTAAAACGGAAATTGTTATGTTTATATGTTTACGTATGTAGGTCGTAACCGATTTCCAATTTATATGTTAATATTTTTAAAAACACAAAAGTGAAGAAATTTGACATGAATTTAAAAACAAAAATCAATAAGAAATTATTGAAATTAATTTGCATCTCAATAAAACTGTAATTTGTTTCATCCATTGTCAAGTGTATAGGTGTATGTGTAACGAATAATAATTTTGTTTCGTATCAAAAATTCCAATCAATATGATGATGGCATTTTTACGGTGTTTTATGTTCACTGACACATACATACTTATGTACATATGTATGTATCAAAATATGTTTAGAGTATTTCTGTGAATAATCGTGTTTCTGCATCACATACGTGGTAGGGGTAATATGCGTTTGTGCAGATGTTTGAAAGGCATAAAAGAAATGGTCTGAGACACACCTTCTAGTAAAGCGATTGGTTCAGCATCACTTCCCGAGTCAACTTAAGCATTTGCACCCGTCCGTCCCTCTGGCTGCGTTTTTATGTATTTTTATAAACAGTTTTAAAGGTGTTTTAATGAAATTTGGCAGACATAAGTTTTTTTGTTCTTGGCTCGAACTATTTTGTTTTTGCCAATATTCGGTCCACGTTTCTATTGATGCAACTAACTTTTATACTGAATGTTCTCATATAACCCCAATACAAAAGCGGTGTAGGGTATAATATGGTCGAGCTAGGCCAACTATAACATTCTTACTTGTTAATATTCGAATTTCAATAAAAAGGGAAAGTTATACATATAAATAAACGTTGTCACTTCTGCTTCTTGCGTTTCGTTTTTGGCAGTTGTTTTTTTTTTCTTTTTTGCTTTTATATTATTAAATCTTTTCATTTTTACAAGTTGCGTGTTCAACAAGATTATTGTAGCATCTTTATGAAAAACAACAATAATAATAAAAACAAACTGTTAAACCATCATGAGACAAAAATCAGTGACGATCGTGATCATTGCGTACTGATCGTAATATCTTGTTATAGAAACGAGAAAAAATGAGTCTACTATAATAAAACATTTAAAAGAAATGGCAGAAACCGGTGGTAAGCCAACGACTAAAAGTACTTTTCACAAAAATTTGTTTATGAGAAAGGTATATAATAAAAGTATCAATGCTGGCATTGCATTGAATTAATAATGTTTGTCATTGCTCTAAAACAAGAGAAATTGATATTAAAAGCTGAAATCAATGTTAAATGTTTCGGCTTTATACCTGCATTAGCATAGTTGTTGACCATTAACATTGTAAATTATTATTTTAACGTCAACAATGGAATTTCCTTACGAACCAGTAGTTCTTCTAACATCTTTTGGCTTTAACTGGAATAATAAAGTTAATGACGTTGATGATCTGACAAACATTTATTTGAATGAAATAATTTTCTAACATAAATTTTCTTCTCTAATGTTTTAATGTTGTTAAATCGACTTCCAAATTTTTAATTTTGTTTTTATTATTATTATTTTATGAATGAATAAATCTGTTAAACTTTTTAGAAATGTTTGAGTTTTGTCATAAACATTTTTGAAGAGATTTACAAAAGCGATTAGCAATACGTCAATACTTTTTCTAACTGCATATAACTGTTTTAAGTTTATAAAAATGAAATTTAAGAACTACCGCTGCACAATTTGGTAGTTGAGATACTTAATATTGTTTGCATATGCAAATGCAAGACATATATAGGTACATGAAAACGCAAAGAGGGGGCTTTCACCTCTACTGTGATTTCTAATTGATAACGGTATATTTAGGAACTATGATGCTGAAAGAAAGAAGATAGTAAAATATATATACGCTTTGTTGGGCTCATCTTACACTTAGGGAACTACTATCATTACCCTTGTATGCATTTTCCTTTTGGGCATCAGATTATAAGTTGAAAGAAAGCCCTGAAAAAATCCCGGAACTGTGTTCTACTCCTCACAAGCAAGTATAGGGTAGGGGCTTTTAGAAATCCAGCACTTAATGGGGTGGAGTTAAAGCAAGTAGGTTATATAATTAGAGCAAGCTTTTACGAAAGAGGAATACACAGGAAAGGGTCAAGAAGTGCCTTAACTCCTACTATACTTTCACGAACAAGATCGATAAAATTGGGTTGAGTCGTCTGTTTGTTCCTTTAAAATGTTTGTCTAAGCTCCTCTACAACTGCTCCGTAGTTGCCCGTACAATGTGCAATGTAAGACCGATTCTCATTAAATTTTCCCCCTAGCAGGGTTGCCATACAAAGTTTAATTTTTTTTTAATTTTTTTTAAATCGATCCCACAGCTTCCAGGTTTCTCCTACAAAGGTAAAATGTCAGACCGACCCCAATTAATTTGCCCCTCCAAACATATTTGTGGAACATACCTACACTCTATCGGCAGCTCAAAACGTGGTTGCAATACAAAGTTTGAAAATAATAGGGTAAAAACCCTTTCAACTTCTCCGAAACCGCTCCTAGAGACCCCCATTGGCTTTTCCCTTCAAACATATTCGTAGAGCATATTCACCCATCATCTCGATGCCTTAAGAGGGTTGCCATACAACATTTAAAAAAAATAGGGTTAAGCACCTTACACTTCCCCGGAGTCGCCCCTAGAAGAATAAAATGTATCACAGATCCCAATTAGTTTTCCCTCCTAAACATATTCCTAGAGCATTCTTACCCCCTATTACCATCACCTAATAATGAAAATTTAAAAAAATTATTGTAAAAATGCCCACAACTTTCTCAGAGTCGGCGTTAGAGCAGTAAAGTTTACTACCGACCCCCATTAATTTCTCCTCCCAATCATATTTCTAGAAAAAAGTTAACCCCTGTCTCCACGCCCTAAGGGGGTTGCCATACAAAATTAAAAAAAAAAGGTTACAACCTTACAACTTCCCCGGAGTCGCCCTGAGAGGAATAAAATGTATCGGGGGCCTAAGGGGGCTGCCATACAAAATTAACAAAATTGATGTTAAAACGCTTACAACTTCCGCAAAGTCGGCCTTAGAGAAATAAAGAGTAGGACCGACCCCCATTAGTTTCGCCTCGCAAATATATTCCTACAACATACTTACCTCCTACCTCCACGTTCTAAGGGAGTTGCCATATAAAATTTAAAACAAATATGGTTAAAACCACTACAACTTCCACGGAGTCGCCCCAGGAGGAATAAAATGAATCACAGACTACCACTAATTTTTCCTCCCAAACATATACCTAGAACTCACTTACCTTCTATCTCTAGCATCTTAAGGGGTTGCCATACAAAATTTTAAAAAAATTTAAGTTAAAGTCCCTACAAAATTTGAAAAAAAAAATAATAACCCTAAGAGGTTTAAAATATGACGCCGATCCCTATTTAAAAATTAGAAATATTTCATAAATAAAAATGGATAAAAATAAAAAAAGGGTCGTGGTTTCGAAATTCCAAAGTGAAGAGTATCTAAAATTCGGCACAGCCGAATATAGAGTTCTTACTTATTTTATCTTCTTTTTATCTATTCCTTAAACTTGCGTTCTTTTTCATTGGATCTTTATAAAAATTTGTTGTTTTTCTTAACAGATCAAAACAAATGAACTTACAGCTATTTGAAATAATTTTCTTTAAACTCTTACTAACCTTACCCAAGAAACTAAATAGTTACATGACTAATGCTGCAAAGGTCAATCTTGATGCTACTAGCAGGTATTCTTATTAGTGGAATTTTATTAAAAATTTATTTATATTAGAAAACCAATATTATTTAAGTTTTTATTTAATTTTCTTGTCTGTTCTATCCATTGAATACAAAGCTCGACATTTTAACTGCCGCCGTTTTATTGTACGATTTTTTTGAAATTCCTCTAATACCTGCAAGCACTTGGCGCACTGCTATTGTTGTCGCTTTAATGTGGCATCTAAGCACGTAACTATAAACACATCCATATACATATACTTACACAGCAGCAAAGAGGTTTAGTTTTCGTCGGCAATGTGCCAAACGTGTGATCATGAAATAAGAGTTTAATGCCACACTTGCATATAGCTACAAGGTGGCGCAAAAATAGTGTTATAATTTCAAAATGTGCCATTTATTTAAAATGCAAAAAGTTCTTATTTAAAGGTTTGAAATTAATGATATTAATAGTAAAAAATTTTTCGCTTATATGGCACAATTTGATGCATAATTATATTGGTTTCAATAATATTAAATTCTTGCTCGCAAAATGTCCAGCCCAAAACTGATTATGACATTATTTTTAAGCCACCTCGTATAACTTTTTCTTTGCCAAAGCATATTTAACATATAAAACGATAGAAAAAACTTTCAAAGAAAAAGCTACAAATATTTACTAAGTTCAGTGAGTAGAGTATATGATACATTTTGTATAAAATACCGTTGTAGCTTTATGCACATCATTGTTTAAAAATTTATTAATATTATTTTATATTAAAGTGTTTTTTTTTAGTTTTTCTTTGTTAACCTGTTGGCTTAGTTATTTTTTTTCTGTTTTATACACATAAAAAATACAAAGTTGATTTCAATTAAGAAATTTTAATTGATTGTCTGCCTGTCAATTAGAAAATTTAATGAAATTCAAAAAAACTGCTAGTCAACTTTTTAATTGATTTAATTAAAAGGGTTAGTTGTGTTGTAATAAATTTGTAAAAATAATTATTTATGTTTTAGAACATATACTTATTTATAATAATTTATTTTTTTATTATACCCTTCACATAGTTAAGAGGATATATATCAGTTATTCATTTCGTTTTTTATTTTTTTTTATTACCCATTTGCAACCCCATAAAGTATATATATTCTGGATCCTTATAGATGGGAACTTCGATTTACACATGTCCATCTGTCCGTCTGTGTGTCTGCTGCAATCAAGTTTCCGGAGTCAATTCAAGTACTTTGGGGCAGGTATTTGGCGTGGATATTGTTTTCCTTAACTTGTGTTCCTTTTTTTTAAGAACCATAGTGTGTGTGTGCCATATCGTTTGCTATAATTTTTACTATCCATTTGTGTATGGGGTCATATCTTTAACGATAGAGAAGTCGATACAACTGTCAAAATGTTGTGAGTTTTCTGTACGTACTTTAAGCCCAGCACAAATAATTATAATATTAAAGGTTTGAAAACAACTTGCCTAGATCAGGTGATTTGGTAAACAAAAAAACCAATGTCAAGCTGTGAAGGGTGTATAAGATTCAGAAGGAACTCTGAGAAGTAGTTTTTTAAATAATACTTAATTCTTCGCTAATTTAAGTTAACCCTGGGAAGTCGCTAGATATGCTGTGGTTCAACACATGTAAGCTGAAAGTGCTAATTGAATTCTGTAGGCTGCCGCTGTACCCAACATTCTGACCTAGAAATTTTTTGTTGAATCGAGTTTTATGTCTCCTGTTCTTGCCGATCTTTTGTTGTGTATTTGGCGCATTCTGGCTTATTACCTCTGGCGTTGCATTTGACAATTCGATTTATTCGGTTTTATGTTTCCTGATATTTGTTTAGCCGAACGAGTGTTTATCAAGGTTGTGGCCAGCCTTTGCCGCTTCTTTATTCTGTATAGTTTTAATGTAACGTGGCTCATGTATCTATTTATTGCAATTATTGATTTTAAAGCCTTAAAGAAAAAATGCTGCGTTTCTGTACTTTGAGACGCCACATTTATTTGTGTTATGGGGGAATTATTTTTTATACAAAATATTTTAACGCGGATATGAAGGACTAAAAGGTAACGGTCACTGCTCATGGCGGCACCATGTTTATTTCATACATCCAATAGCAAAACTTTCGACTTTTGAATAAATGTGATGCGAACTATGTACCTTATGACTATTTCAAGTACAAAAATATAAAGTTCCACTACATACAAGTTTATTACTTCTGCAAGCATCCAATATTTTTAACTCCTTATTATATTCACGAAATTCTTTATTTTTTAAGACTGTAAAACTAATAAACATCAACATTTGTAAAAAATTAAATGTTTCTATATAAATTTTCCAATATACATACATACATATGTATAAAAAAATTTTAAAATTCATAATCAAATTTATTTTTCTGTTGTCAATAATTTTGTAACCTGTCTGCTATCGAAAAGGTGATTATTAAAAAACTTTAATAATTTTTTAAAGAAAACATGATTAATAATATTTTAAAATAGTCAGTTACCATGTATACATTTAAATTTGAGCAATTGATTAGTCCTCCTCATGACAAGCGTTTGACAAATGATCGCTGTCATCTGTAATTCATTTAAGACTTACCCTCTGATTAGTCACTTAACAAAAAACTACAATAACAAAATGTTATAGAATTAAAAATTATTTGTTAAACTACTATGTTTGTGACATCTTTTAGATGATTTTAATAACTTTCTACAAATTTCTAAGTGCCAAACTGACAAATAAGCTACCAAAAGTCATACAAAGTTAAACAAAAACAAACAAAAAAATATGCAAAAATTAAAAAAAAAAAAAAACAATAAAAAGACTCTTAAAATATAAAATAAAAAACTAAGTGTAACCATAAAAAGTTGTAAAAAATTAGATAAAACAAAAAAAAATATATAAATCTGACTTTAGTGCTGCATTACAAGTCTTTTAGTTTGTTGCTCTGTTGGCCATTTGTATGTTTCTCTGTATAGTTGTATTGTGGCACATGTTGCTGATGATGATAACAAACGAAAATACAATAATTTCCATGACAATGACCACAAGTCAGTGAACGCACAAAAGTGTTAAAAGCAAACACGCTTGATATTTAATAAACATATAAAACGCTGAACCATTGCAATGGTAGTGGCAGAAATTTTTTAATAAAAAAGTTTACAAGCTGACAAATATATTTAAATTAGTGAAAATTATAAATAAAAAAAATTTCACTTTTATTATTTAAAATATATCACTACCGTAAGCAGAGATTATGGATTAATGATAAGAAATAAAAATCCGTTTGGAGCTTTAAGGAAAGGTTTAAAAACGTTATTAAGACTTTAAAATAAAGACAAAATTATCGGAAAAATTACAAAATTTTGATTAGAAAAACATATCCAACACACGATTCGATAAAGTCTTATGGAATCAGGTGCTACTAATTGTCATATTAAGAGCTGCGGCTAAGTGGATCAGTCTTATTTCCCCTCCGTTTTTTTTCATTTTTTAAGGTCGAAATACATGTTAAAAAGTGAAACACAGTGATTCACTTCTTACTTAAATATATTCTTGTTGGACTCAATTACACCCATAAGACAAATGGCATCAATTTTCAGATACTTCTTTTTAAGCACAGTTTAATTCTTCTGTAGGTGTAAATTATGTGACAAAACCGTTTTATAAAAGGCTGAACATCTTTCGTTGAAATTTTTTTAGTAAAGTTTCGAATATAGTTTAGGTACATACACAATTAGACCCTGTAGATAGCGCATGAACTATATCAAATAATCTCATTTTTGGGCGTAAAATAGCATAACTTATCGCCTTCTGCGATAAATTATTTTTAAGGGTGATCACCCGGACGTCATAGAAACCCCGTTATCGTAAAACTAAGAAATGACGAAGAAAAATTAGATTTTCTCGGCAGTCACTCCCAACATACTTATACACTGACATGAGTGGATTATCTCCTGTACTTCTTTACGTCATATTGAAATACAATAAAAATGTCCACTGGTCATAGAGGCTATTGATGATTTAAATTAAAGAAGCTTCTGGCATAAATAAAAAAGCAACAAAATGCTTTTGTAGCTGCCCTCCGCACTAAATAGAATAGTTTTTCAACGCCACAGTACTGCTTAGATACTTCCTGCCAATATAGAAAATTTCCTTGAAAAAGATGACTGCTAAGCCTGGAAAAGATACATATTTTGAAGATAGAGACTTTCAGGCTCATAAGTCTGTAACTAGTTATATCGACATTGCTCGAGAGTTGCTTAAAAACATGCTGACTTCGTCTTTGAATGACGACAACTGTATTCCAGATCACTAGGAAAAATTTTAAGTTGAATTTAATTAACATATTAGTAGTCTCAATTAAATTGTTATTGATTCTCAGTCTGCAAACAATATGATAGTATCAAATAAACAATTTAATTAAAATGCAACAAAATTAATAATCAACATTTTAATTGATTTAATTAAAAGTGTTAGTGAATTGTAAGAAATTAAAAAAAAAAATTTTATTTATTTCTAATAATTAATTAATTTATCTTTTATAACGTATTATGTTAATTTTTAACTTATTTAATTTGATTTTCAAATAAAACTTATTTAATTTACATTACTAATCTCAACAGTGGCTAGAACCTGGGATCTTGTGGTTGCAAGACGTACGCTCTATCCACTTAACCAACAAAACCTCCAACATAGAGACGATTAAACGTAGTCAAAACATAATCCTTCGAATGGCAGCTGGTGCTTATTGGTCTATTGAAAGCAGCAATATTCGCAAGAATCTACAAGTTTCACTAGTTGAATGTCAAATCCTAAAAATTTTGGACTTGTATTGAAATAAGCTGGAAATACATCAAAATACACGCTCTCGAAGCATCTTACAACATGGTGGATAATAAATCGTTAAAAAAAGAGAAATACTGTTGGACTCACACCAAACTATAGCAATTGTTATATACTTTAATTCAAGAATTAAAAGTTTAATCTGGCACTGGCTTAAATAATGTTAAACGGCCCAAAATGGGGAACCCCCATTTCTTCTTTTTACAAAATTCCATGGAGTTACAATCAAAAGAGATGAAAAATCAGCAATTCCTTTTTTTAGTGTTTTAATGAAAGCGCCACACCCTTTACATTAAAAAAAAATTTTTTCTTAAGCAAAACGATTTTTTTGTAGAAATAAAGTATCGAATACGATTTCAAATACTTCAAGTTACCGTTAAAATTTACAAATTAATCAAGTTCTCAAAAATATATTTCACAACACGATCTTAAAGGCAGTTTCAGATTTTTAAGGTCACACCCGTCATAGTCTTTAAGTGGTCATTGTAAGCAGAAATTATGTTCTTTTAGTGCCTTCTTATTATTAAAGGCCTTAAAACATACTATCCTTGGAAGTTATAGCATTTTAGTTTTTAATTGTTTGATTTGTAAGCAAAAATGTAAGAAAATGTTCACTCCCTTCACAATGGAATTGGCCATATTTAGTTTTAAGATTTTAATAAGTTTTATCATTATTATTAAAGTAAAGAATTAATATTAAAAAAAGTATTTTAACTATTTTACTTAACATGCTAATAGGAAGTAAGTCCAAAGTCGGGCCGCTAACTTCTTATCAAATTCTACGACTTTTAACTGTTATTTTTTAAGAAATATTTAATGACACTTTCTCCTTTCGGTTAAATATTTTTGATATTTAGTCTACATTAAAATATCAGGTCATAGTTAAAATCAATATATTATCTCATATTTGTATGTAGAATAAATTATTATACTATATTTTTCAAACTTTCATAACTTCGAAAATGACCTATTGTGTTGGCATTTAATCCAGGCACATTGATTTGCATGCATTAGTATTCATACTTAACTATAGGAGTTTGGTTAAATCTATTGATAAAAAATACATTTAAGCTTTTATAAACTCTTGTTTCTTTATCTTTTTTGTTTGCTTTTTTGAACTTATCTTACAAGTTATTTATAAATTATTACGAAACCATTTTAACTTTTTTTGTTTCTGTATTGGCCTCGCAAAAAAAGTTATTGGTTTCTTCTTATCTTAGGTTGAACTTCCAAAGTTATGCAATACATATTTGGTTTATGAAGTCAATTTAAAATAACAAATGACTGTAATTAATCTTTATATATTTTCCAAGGTCTAGAGAAAGAAAATATTTTAATAAAAAATTTTCTTGAAGAAGATTTAATTATTATAACAAAAATATTCTCACATACAACAAAAATCAAACAAAAATATCAAACAAACAACACACTTATTCTTATATACCGCCCTCAAACTTTAACTCAAAACCAATCACAAGACTTGTAAATTGGCTGTATTGTAAAAATTTGAATAACTTATGTGCTGTTTTTCGAAGCCAATTGAGTGATTGTCTTGAACGATTTATGTGTATTTCGTTGTTGATTACAATTACAAAATACGCATACATCGTCTGAGACAATCACCTAAATGGCTTCAAAAAACAGCACATTAAGCAACAGCAAGATGAAAGATGAACTTTCACTTTCTTTATGAGTTAATTTAATTCAATAATTTTATAAAAAAAATAAAATTATATCAACATGGGCGTAAGCGTGTGTGTGACTGACTGATTATTAGCGCGTCTTCTGTTTTTGATACGTTTACTTGGGGAGTGTTTTAATTTTGTTTATGGGTTATTATTAACAGTTTTTATGGGTTATTATTTCTTTTGATTATGTTAATTTAAATATTAAAAATTTATAACATTTCTTGCAGATGATGAATTTTTAGTATTAAATTTTGAAAGAAAAATCCATTAATGTCGATGCTAAGCCAAACAAAAATTTTGTTTTTTTTAACGTGGATTGTCAAGATCGGCGAGAGGATGACCTAAATAACTAGAAAACATGACATTTTATAGCGTCATAAAAAACTCCTAAGCTAACATTGCGGATATTAAGTAACTCTTACGTAGAAATTTCAATTTGGCATCATTTTGTTTTTGAAAATGTGTGCACCAATAACTGATGAAAATATAATTGCTTTGGTGTGTATACCTTCCACATAGTGATAAGGGTATATATCAGTTTGTCATTCCATTTGTACTTTTATTATTATTTATTTGCGACCCCATAAAGTATATATATTCTGGATCCTTATAGATAGGAAGCCGATATAGCATTGTCTGTCTGTTGTTGAAATCAAGTTTTCAGCGTCAAACAAAGTGATACGGACCAGTCATTGGTGTCAAACTATTAGAAATATCCTGAAGACAATCGCTTTTTAAAATCAGCAAAATCGGTTGCCAGCAAATCCGTTTGAAGCAAATAAGTCCCTAACAAGTTTGCTCTAAAGCACACTAGCGCCGTTCGGTGACGCATAATATGCTCCAGTTTCCTTATGCCCTAGTGCACCATAAAATCTTTGGTCAGTCATCCTGCTCTTTTGGCATAAACCGCTGTCTAAATGTCATAAGATCCCCACATCATCCTGAAGACTCTACATAAAGTGGTATTAACCCAGACCTTCGTGGCTCTTACCCTCACCCCAGAGTCTATGTTCTCATTGAAAAACCGAGGTGAAGTATGAACGTCCATTGCTCTTTCCATAGGCAAATGAGGGTCCTGCTTGGGCAGCTAGTCTGCCATTTCTTTCTCCTCAGTACCCCTGGGTCCCCGAACCTAGTAGATGTGTATTTGCCTAACAGCACACAATCTTCCAATTGATTCTTTGCACGCCTGAAAGGTTTAGAAACAAAAGAGGTCCGCGGAGATTGCCCTTAAAGCCGTCTGACTATAATTAATAATAATCACCTGAGATTTCGCAGTCTGAGAGGACAACGCAAGATCGGCAGCCAATTTAGCTGCTAGAACCTTCATCTAAAATACACCACAGTGGTCGGGAAGTTAAAAGGACTTCCTAAAACCCATTCTCCGGCAGAAAATTATAGATTCAACTTCTCCTTCTACCCTTGACTTGTCCGTAAAAAGATACAGTTTCATTGGTCCGGCCCGTCAACAAAGCGCAGGCTTGGGACCAAGTAGTTACTCCTACATTCTACGTTCCCAGTAATCCTGACATGACCATATGATACCCAAGTTACCTGTCTCGTTGACCCCAACCAGCCGCAGACCTTCTGGAAATACCCTCAGCGACGATAATAATTGATTTCAGGTCTAACATTTCATTCAGCGCCGCCGTAGGGGTACTGCGTTGAGCACCAGTTATACACAGTCCTGTCAGTCTCTGTGCGATCGCCAAACGCCTACGATTGACCTGCTTTTCCAAGGTAGGTTGCTGGAATATGTACACCAGATCTTTTTTAGAGCTCAGGAGTTTGTCTAGGAAGACGTGGATTCTATTAGAAATTGTACGGATTACTTTCCAGGTCTCATTACCATTTAGCAACACAGATTTTATACCTTTGTTAATGATCCTTAACTTGTGTTAGCAGCTCAGATCATTGTCCCACTCGCCTTCAGGAAAGATATTTTTGGGTGAAACTTTGTTATTACGGCTTATAACATCATCATCCACCTTGCCATTTTGGCCAATTATACTCCCGAGGTACAGAAGTTTAAACACATATTAATTGATGTCTCGTCTAATACAACTATTAGTTTTAACAATCCTGGTGAGCTTCGTGTTATTAGTTCTTTTCTTGATTACCAAATCAGGTAATTATGTAAAGGTGAAATTACACACCGCAGTTTTACCCAGCGGTGAATATGTAATTGCTCGTTATCAAAACCTTTAAGGTGGATTCCGTTTGTGATGCCTGTAATCTGCTCTAGAATACCGATGTTATTAAGGCAAGCTCAGACAAATTCTAAAACAATCGTGTCGAACGCTTTCTTATAGTCTACGCATGGTAGGTATAATGGCAAATTACATTTGGCAAATTACTCGACAGCAATCAGTTTTGCCTAAGCCCATTTGTTTCTGGCATTTGTTTGCTCTCACTATAGCTGAGATTTGGCCAAGTTTCACGGAGTCCATGGTTTTCCGGAGTGCATTGACAAGGCCAATCATGTACTCGCTAATGTCTAAGTTTTTGCTATATTTTAAAAAAATGGAATTTCGCCACTACTCCAGGCTAAATTAAATAAATATATTTAAACAGTTTCAGAGGGAGGTTTTCCCGGCCTGGTGCATCATTGTCCTTAAGTTTGGTGGTTATGCGCTCAATTTCTATGAGGCTTTCCTTTGCTTTTAAGGCGTCTACTTGTGGGCAGTTTTTTTATGCTTGTGTTTTAAACAAGCCTTTGGAAATTTTTTTTCTATCTTTCCAATTGTTTCACGTTAGTGGTAAGCCATACTCCATTTGCATCTTTAATGCAGGAAATTGTAGAAAAACATTTTGCTACTCCCTGCTTACAGTGGTAGTTTTTAAAAGGTAGTTGGACACCAGTAAGCTTCGTCCAATTCGTAGCTGGCATCCGTTTCCTCTGAAACCATAGAAACAAGGTATTTTGGTTTAGCATGGTTATTTGCTATTAGGTGGGAATATATCCGCAAAAATAATAACCATAGAATGCAATTGTAAAAAAAAAAAATAAAAAAAGTCATAATTTTTTAAATTTATTGGGAATAAGAATCAAAGTATTCGACAAAAAACTTCCTTTTTCTATAAAAAAAATATTCTATATTATTTGTTGTAAAAAGGAATACAAAAGAAATCTTTTTTTCTTGTTCACTGTTACGTATACGAGTATACATATATAATTATGTATTATATTGATTTTATTTTATATATATACTTCCTTTTTTCAAAGTAATAACTAAACATTAAATCATTGTTAAGGCAATCAGAGCATATATTCATCCTAAAATACACATAAAAGAAATCATGTCTTTTATTTTTACAATAAAAATTTTATTAAAATTATATTTATTGATGCTTTCAATTTTGTTTAAATTAAAAAAAATTACATAAAAAAATAATATAATATATATATGAGAGTATAAATATGTGTAAGAAAAACTAATAAATCAATAATGATGTTAATGGTAAATGGTCGTAATTGCTGTATTGCGTTTAGTTAATTGCTTTATTGCACGTTTCCTTAATAAATATAAATATTTATTTATTGGTCTTATACAATAAGCAATTTATTGCAAAATAAATATGTATAGTGCTGTTAAAATCTTAATAACAAGAAATTAATATATTTTTATCATGGCATGAAAAACTGCGAATTTTAGTCATAGTATTTCTCACGCTTTAAAGATGATACTTACTTTATTGCCTAGACTCGTGCAAAGTACATTGGTGTAAGTAACTATGCGTATGTTGATTTCTGTACATCCAATACCACTACATATTTAAGTATATATACATGTAAAGATTTTTCATACATATTTGCAAAAACAAATTTAATTTTTTTAAAATATCCATCAAAAAGCCGCTTAAGACAGACTCAATCAAAAAGAAAATATTCTTTATGTAACAAAAATAACAACAACAGAAGGCATTCAATAGCAACTCAGTAAAAGTATGTGTACATTTCTGCATCTTCACCTAATAAGGAAGATTACTAATGTATTGGCTAGCTGGTAGCTTGTTTTTGTCGCAAGCTGTAAAGCAGGGTACCAAATGCCCCGTTCAGATAAAGCCATTCCACTCGTCAAATATATCGTCCCTTAGAACCGAAATACTAGATCCCAGCCGTGGCCAAAAGGTATCTTAGCAGGTCCCTTAATCTGCGAATTTGAAAATTTGGTGCAGAGTATCGTCACTCGATTTTTAAAGCATAACCTTAAATGACTTGTAAACATACAATGCATCATAAGGGGCACATGTCAGTGTTAGCAAGAAAGCATTAGGCTTTGGCTAGGTTAGACTTAGTTAGAATAGTTAACACTATATTCAAGATTTCGCTCGTATTCCAACAACCCATGTTCTTGTCATGTCAGAAATAGGAAGATGCTTGAGCGCTCTACTAGTTGCTTTTTTACCAATTTCCTTATGTTCAAAATTAACTGCTTTTATCTGCTGAAGAAAATCTTGTAGAATCATTACACTATTAACATCACACAGTAGCCTACATGACTCAAAGACAGCAAATATTTCGGTTTAGCCTATACTGCATTCTTAGGCGGACAATATGAGGAACTAATTCCCTACACAACAGCTCGCCAAAGAGCGGTATATATAAATCCTCACACCACTAACTGCTGGTGGGTTTAGAAACCAAGTTCGTATGGGGTGTAACACAGTCAGAATAATGTTTCTGGATCGAGGGCAATGTGCCCAAGATGCTCGCACCGTCGTTTGTCCTTGATCTCTAATTATCTCACGCCTTGAGCTTAACTGCACTACTTGCAGATATGGTCGTTATACGAAATTGAATAAGAATAAGGTGCAGTATAGGGTTCAATATAGTTTGCCTGTAATTTGGGTGCATTGGATTTTGCTTAGCTAGTCCATTACAATTTTTTTCCATGTTGCAGCCCACTATACGAAGGATCCATATCTTAATTTGGACATACTATTGGCTAGCCAGAAATTCGGGGAAATTCCGTCGAACACTTAACGACAAGTATAGTAGGCTTCTATAGACCTAATATCCTGTGCTGGGTGTTTAGCTTCCATGAATACTTGGATTTAAGCAAAATACCCTAATATTTCGCATTGTCGAAACGGGGGTAGCGTAGTTCCTTTACCGGTGTGGTTTCCACAGGAAAAACTATCTGCCTTTATTTTTCACAATTGTAACTAAAAAATTAATTATCCCAATTAACGACTTAATTGTATTTAAAAATAAATGCCTTCATTGATACTTATTTATGAATCCTTAAAAAAATACTTTTGCATGGAATATTTGTAATTTGGTGCTCTTGTGCAATCGTTTATGTTATAATGCAGCACATTTTAAGTAAAGTATACAACGAACAAGAAGGCTAACATAAATAAGAGTTTATACTTTGAAAATTACATGGCTCGTTGGTCTAGCGGTAGAGTTCTGAGCCTAATAATCAGATAGTGCCAGATTAAATGCTAGACTAGGTCAATAAAATTTTTTAAATAGAAACAAAAGCGGCCAACGTTTAACACGGTGGCGTGTCGCAGTGGTTAGAATGCACGCACACCACACAAGCAACCCATGTTCGATCTCTAGCGGAGCCAAAAAAATTGTATTTTTATTTTTTTTTTATTTAACTTGTTAATTTCCTTCAGGCAGCTGGAGGGTCTAAAGTAATCAAAATCTTAAAAATGTTTAGTTTGATAAAAACAAATCGCTATTTTTTAGTTTTTACAATTTAGTTAATTAATATAATCAATTTGGTGATAGGTGCAAATTTGAACATTTTTTTAATTGATTCAATCATTTTATTAGTTAAAACCGTTTGTTAGATTTTCTCTGTTAAGTTAAAAAATGTTGGTTTTTGTTGGAAACAGCACCAGTATTTTGCGCCTATATATATAATGCTCATTTGCCAGAACAGCGTTATAATTTAAAAATAGTAATTTCGAGAAAAACGAGTTTAAATTTTTCTATATAGAAAAGATCAGCGGCATTTTCTTTTCAAGCGCAAGGAGTGAAAACAATTAAAAGCTGAAATTTAAACACAGTATTAAGCATAATATAACGAATAATTCTGCATCGATAACTCCAAAAATTAATTTTTTGATTTATGACGTTGTTCAGGCAAATAAGCCAGAATGTATTCGCAAAAGTAAATGTACGAATAATTTTTTGCTGGGATGAAGACTAAAGGGTGTTATACATTAAAGCTTGACCGCCTATTACATCCTTGCTTTTAATCATCGTAAACTTAACATGGGGGAAAAAACAAGCGTCATTGCTGCTATATCTCAAAGTCAATAAGATTGTGTGTGCACGTTTTTTTATGTGTTTGGTAACGTATGCATTGTTTCAGTCAATATTTTAATTTGTTTGTTTATTTACTTTGAATTGTTTATTTTCAGTAGCCATATGTCTTACTTTTCGTGCGTTTAGTTAATATCATGCCTGGATGCCATCTTTTACCATAAAATTGGTAAAAGCTAATAAAACATTGAATCTGGCATAAATAAACATACAAACATGCACAGGTTCATAGGTATATTAAAGGTTTTGTTTTTGAGTACCATTAACACTTTTCTGGTTTGTAAAAACAATCGAAAAAAACTAATAAAGTACATTTTTATAGACCATAAAATCCGTCTATACTGACACCACGTATACGATTAAGGGAATGTAGTCTCCCGTTTGACCATAACGTTCGAAAATAACTTTACCTTTGAACGTTTGGCGAACTTTTCCTGATAAACATTCGAAAATTACTATTATTACTAGCGAATCGATAAAAAAACTCATAGAGTTTATTTGTCGCTAAGCTTGGGACAGCAAATGTTTCGATCTTAAAGGTTTGGCTGCTGTATTAGCGGCGATTATTTAACAACATTTCTGGCGAGAAGCTAGCAAATAACAATTTTTTTATTGTGCCGCTCCAAATTAGTTCCGATAGTTCTTCCCGAACAGTTCGCTATGGCAAACATTATTTAATTTTTTTATTCAACAACAGTTTGGTTAATGTAGTTGTTTTGAAAATTCTTTGCTAATAGCGAAATTTCGCTTTTGGCAAATCTCAGGTCAAGTAGGGTAAGAGGCACCTTTAAATAAACCAGGCAATAAAAATAACACCCTGCGTCCTTTATACGCAGAAAATAATTAAAACAGAAACATTAAACCAAATTCGGCTCAAAAAATTTTAATTTGAAAAAATTAGTTTTCTATACTTGCCGACTTTCGAACAATATATTTAAAAAAATTTCTATTCCGGGAATTTATTGAGATTCATAAACTGCAAACAAATTATGGCACCCAGCTATATCCACGCAATCTTTTTTGAATAAAATTTTTTTTTTTTCATATTTTTATTATTGAATCTTCGCCTTTGGCGAACTAACAATAAGTATTCAAATCTTAAAACTATATATTTTTTATTAGACCAGCCAGTGCCAGACTAAAATTTAAGTTCTTATAATAAAATTAACTAATTCAGTAGTTTAATCTAAGTGCAATAGTATCCCTTCCAAATGGAACTAAAAATGTTTAAAATGCTGGATCATTGTTGGCTATATCTTTGCAAATAAGCATTTACTCAGAGGTCATTAAAGTCCACTTAAATACCCAGTGCATCTCGATATCAGAATAATTTTTGTACAAAATGAAAGTATTGTTAAAATTTCTGTAACATTCAGTCAGTAGTTTAATATGGACCTACACAAGCCACAACATATATACAATTTTTGCATAAAATAAACTGACGTGAAATAAAATGAATTGAAAGTAGCTTCCTTTTTTGTTTATTTTGGTTTAAAGTTAAAAGTAAAACTTTTGTTAAGAATTAAGTAAAAACAATTAAGATCGCTGTGCCGAATCCTATATACCCTTCACATTGGTCTTTTTATATGCCCAGCTATCTGATCCAGCCTAGTTATTACTTTTCGCAAATATTATATTAAAAAGGGTTTTTATATGTATATTTGTATGTATGTACATTTAAACATATATACGTACATTTCCTAAAACTTAAATATGTATAAATAGTTACATAAGTAATCTGCATGTAACTGTTACAAATATTTTTAATGCTTCCTTAGATACAAAGTCTTGTACTTGCACGTATCCACAATTTTAAGGACATCTATTTTTACGCAGTCACTCTTAAAAGATATAAAGATATGCAAATGTGTGTAAAGGCTATTATAAAATCTAAAGGGTTAAAATAAATAACATTATTTTACATATAAAAGTACATATGTAAGTTAAAGCTTAAATTAAGACTTAGCAAAAGGATTTATTATATTTTTATCACAGATTTAAACTCTATTATATGATTTAGTACCAACAAAACACATTTTGCATAGCAATTTTCTTTTTCCTTTTGTGGCCGAAAACAAATATCTTGATTTATTTAACATGTTTTTTATACCACAAAATTTGGCAGGTATACTTTAAAGATGGGGATCTAATTTAGGGGAATTTTGTTTTTGGAATAAGCCGAGGATGTGGTATCCTCCCTACAATCACAAATTTTGTAAAATATTTCATAAGCTAATTTGAGAAACTATAAAAGGTTATGGTTTAAAATCTGCAACAAAGTAGAATAAAACGTACATTTAAAAAAACTGGTTGGGTAAGAGCAAAGGAAGCGGTAACCCTAATAAAAATTTACGATCTCTATTTAATTTTTGATACTCTATATTTCAAAAAGTATAAGGGTTATGGACTTTAAATTTCTCACAAAAATGTACTGTACAGCAATGCTTACGTGCCGGAAAAAGTTAATTGAATAGAAGAGGGGGGGAGCGCTATAATAGCTACTGACATTGAATTTGAAGTAATTGCGCCGCAATAAAGGTTGTTGAAAAAAAGAGTTGGACAAGAGCAGGGGGAGTAAAAACCCCCATACAAACGAAAAATATTATTAAGTACGAAAACAACTTGACTATACAATATGTCCGCCGGCAAGGAATACTACTTTGTTTTGTTACCATTTTGGTAACAATTAGTCTTGAGAGTTCATATTTCGCAGTCGTGAAAAAGAGACATGGAAAATTTATAATGGTAAATATTCGGTGAATCAAGGTATTTTAATTGTTTAAACATTTTATAAAAATTAATTATCGATTACTGTGACGATTAAAAAGTTACGTGAAATTTTTTGGAGCAACGACGTTCCAACAAGACGCACTATTTATCGTGTAGTAAATGATTTCGAAGAAAGGGGACTGTAGCTGATAGGTCCAAACTTGGATCAAAACGCACTGCAAGATCGGCTGAAAATATTAGTGCTGCTCAAAAAAGTGCACAAAACAATTCATCAACCTCAATTCGACGCCGCGCTCAGGAGCTTTGTCTTCAAAGAACAACTTTGGCCACAATTTTGCACAAGGATTTGCATTTGCTTCCATTTTCGAATCAGTTGACACAAGGGCTTTGTTTAGAAGACCATTTACGCCACCGTACATATGCCAATAGGATATTACAGATCGCCCATGACAACCCCGATTTTCATGAATGGATATGTAAATAAACAGAATAGTCGGTTCTGGGCAATGGAAACCACTCAAATTATGCATCAGTCTTTGCAAAAAAGGTCAGGAGAAATCATTGGACCTAATTTTTTTGTAACTGAAAACTGCGTAACGCCAACTGTCAATGGGGAGCGATATCGTGAACTCATAAAAAATATTCGTGACGAAATTAATGCAAAACCGTGTGAAATATGTGAGAATTTAATATAAAATATACTCAAAAGTACTCGCATTTGTGAGGCTAACAGAGGCGAACATTATTAAAACATTTATAATAAACTAGCATGTGACCCGCTACTTCGTAAGCGCAGTTTTATAAATATATTAAGTGAAGATGATGTTTTGTTCCTTTATTTCTTAAACTATTACATGCAAATTAAATGAAGTTTCTACCATTATTGGTTAAAAAATTACAAAAAGTACCTAAAAAGTACCAAAATGTAATTTGTACCCTTTCTTCTATCCCCTAGGGTTTTAAGTTTTTAAAAAGTATAAAACAATATTCATATTTTGTCAAGACTTGTCGAACGCAGTTTGAATTATGTTTCTATCTTTATTGGTTCAGATGCTACAAAAAGTACGTAAAAAGTACCACTTTACAAATTTGTAATCTTTTGTCTGCCCCTTAGGGTCTAGATTTTTAAAAAAGTTTAAAAAATATATTCATATTTTGTCCTGACCTGTCGAACGCAAATTAAACTATGTCTTTACCTTTATTAGTTAAGAAGTTACAAAAAGTACCTAAAAATTACATATATGAAATTTGTACCCTTTTTTGTGCCTAAGGGTCCAAAATTTTTAAAAAGTATCGAAAACATATTCTTATTTTGTCGATACTAGTCGAACGCAATTTATATTACGTATTTATCTCTATTGGTTCAAAAGTTACAAAAAGTACCAATATAGAATTTTTACCCTTTTATTACCCCTCAACGTCCAAATTTCAAAAAAGTGGCAAAAACTGATTTAAATTTTTTTAGTATCTGTCGATTGCATTTTGAACTATGTCTGTACCTTTACTCGTTTAGAAGTTACAAAGTGGACCTAGGCACTATCAAAATTTAGTTTTTACCCTTTTTTAGCCTTAAGGGTCTAATATTTTAAAAAAATGCCAGACACGGGTCTGCTTATTTTTTGAGTAAAATACGATCTATTTTAAAATTTGTTTCTATCGTTTGTAGTTAAGGAAATATTATTCTTCGGATATTTCCATATTTGGCCCATTTTAAGCCCCTTCGGGTCCGAATTTCCCGAAATCCCGTCTTAGTGGATCTAAACATAAGGAAAGGTACCCACAGTCCAAAATTTAGGTCTCTAGCTCTGCGCGTTTGGGCTGTGCGATGATGAATAAGTCAGTCAGTAAGTCAGTCAGTCAGTAACGTTATTCCTTTATATACATACATATATAAATTATTTATCAATATAAGATCCATTCTCTTTCATTTGATCACAATATATAAACAAACAAAGTAGTATACCTTACCGGCGGACAACGATGGCTGGGTATACAAAAAGATAAAATGTGAAGGGTTTATAAGATTCGTCACAGCCGAATGTAGCATCCTTCCTTGTTTTTATAATTTAATTCTAAAGTTAAGAAAAATTAGAGTATTCGTTAGGGCGATATTTAAAGAATAATTAGGATTTTTTTATTTTTTACTTATTTTTTAATGAAATAAACTTGATTGTGCACTAACAAGCATAACTTCCAACTTTTATCCAAAATTATTTTGAACACCAGCTATTTAAAAAACATTGTTTTAAGACAATATTCCGAATAAAATTATTAAGGGTAGTGCGAACTTGTAGTGAGGTAAAATGCAAAGCAAACTGCCTTTAGGAATACAGCCAGACTTATGTATAAATTAATATAAAAAAGATCAAAAAACTAGAAAAGAAATATTTTATTTTATTTTATTTTTAAAACGTCAAAAGACCTGATTAAAAAAATTTATTTTACTTTCTTTAGCAGGAAAAGAATATCACTTTGATTATTTTAAAGGACTAAAATGTAAAATTTTTATATATGTAGAGGATAGCATCATCAAAAAGAACTTACGACCCGAAATCAATGTTGCCCCTTTTTGAGGAAAAAACAAAAAGAAGGGCGTAAGGCAGCAATAAGGCAACATTCCTGTAAAAACAGAAAAAGGAATTATATACCCTACCAGAACAGTGACAGTCATTTGACCGGTCATATGACCGACACAGATGACCGGTCATTCGGTCATTATTTTCTTTAATTTTCTTAAGGGCGATGTGAAAAAAATGACCGAAACTTTGTGTACGTGTGATCTTGCAACTCTCTCGCACCTTCAGATGTGATAGAAATATTGGTCACAAATGACCGAAAAAAAATGTTTCAGTGTTAGTTTCGGTCACAAATTTCTTGTAGGGTACAACATATGTATGTGGTTTGTATGTATGTATGTATGTATGTATGTATGTATGTATGTATGTATTTCTACACATCCGACTTTTGTTTTTACTTAGATATGCACATACATACATCTTCAAACGTCACCAATATGTTACAAATAGCAAATTATTAT
This sequence comes from Melanophora roralis, assembly GCA_963583895.1. Lineage (NCBI taxonomy): Eukaryota > Metazoa > Arthropoda > Insecta > Diptera > Rhinophoridae > Melanophora > Melanophora roralis. Next base: position 23,032,967 of record OY757187.1, on the reverse strand, counting down.
TTTATTATTAGTATTATGCTGATTTATGCAATTAACAAAGTCAATAATATTTCTCTGGAAAATAAAATTGATATAATTTGGTTTATACTTAACACACGCAATTAGACACACATATGTCGTCACTGCATTTAATTAATATTTTGTGAGTAAAACACATAATATTGATATTCAAGTTTTATGTTTGAACATTGTGAAAAAAAAATAAAAAAAAACTTATTAAGTGGGAATAAAAATAACTCAACAAGCAGACGTAATACATAACTATATGAACGTTCCTTTGAAAAGTCCCTGACGATGGCTGACAGAAATATTTCCAATATTTTTTTGCCAAAAAAAGAAAAGAAAAATTAAATGAAAAAGACAACGACATATGTACGTTTGTGTTAAAACATATGTACTCTAACATCGATATGCTTGATTTTATTTTGATAAATGACCTTAAGCCAACATTAATAATATCCAGGTTAGCTAATTCATTACTTTGGTCCTGTTCGGAAATGCTTCACTGCGCTGCATCATGACTTTTAGAGTAGCAAAAATAATATTTTAATGCACTGATTTACCTCAAAAATATTTTTTTTAATAAAAAATTACTTCAAATTTAGCATTATTCACAGTTTTTAAAATTTTTTTCCGATTTTGTAAAAGTTTTCACTCGTACAGGCCCTTCGAACAGGCCCTTTATTAATAAATAATAATAAATAACATTGATAATAATAATAATAAAAATAGTATTATTTATGGTGAGAATAGGACCGCAATAAGTTTATTCCAAAGGCAGATCGATCATCAGCATTATTTTTTGACTTCGCTCCACTGCAGAACCAGATTAGAGAGCTCGGTTGTGACTTGGCGTTTCTAGGTGTGTTTTGATCGCCTTATGCCACGATTTTTTGGTGGATTTCTGTCTAAGGATTGTTTTGTGATATCTAAATCACACTTACATATTTTTATTTTCATTTAAATTGGGCAGCAAAAAATTAAAACATTTGCATTACTGGGATGGTCCCGCTTACATGCCACTCGTTAAGTGGTAATGGCCTTTAGCACTTCGTATGAAAAGCCAATCCCGAGATCCCAACCTTGAAAATTCCGGGATTCGGTACTCAAAATTCCGGGAACCCCTCTTTTTTTAAAAACAATCTTTTATTCTCTGATATATTTATACATATACAACTTGTACTACACGTACAACAATACTTTCTGAATTTAAATTTGAAATATGCCAGGGAAAAATTGCAATATAGACATTTAACATTTAATTTTAAAAATCTTAAGAAAGACTGTAATTTTATATGTAAAAAATAAACAAAATTTGGTTAAAATATAAATTTAATTAAAAACTTCATGCAAATTATAGACACTAAGTGCTTGAAACTAACATAATTCAAAAATGCTAGTAGTGATTATTTAAATTTAAAATTTGACATTAACCCATGTAAAATTAAATAAAAACAGCAAAAGTTGACAATTATTCTTACCAAAAAAAAATCAAGAGATAATATTTATTTATGCAAAAAATTAAAAGAAATTTTTTTTTTCAAGAAAATCATAAAATAATAAATATTTTTCCTTAAAAAAAAATAAAATTATTCTTCCGAAAAATCCAGAAAATAATTATAATTTTTTGATTTTAATTTCCTTTTAGCATAATTACTACGGTCCCTGCATTTTAATGCTGCAAGTAAACATTTTAAACATAAAATATTACTAAAGTTGCTTATGTTCATATATTTTGTACACATTTACATATTAGCATCAACCCTAAAATATTTTACCATTCCCTGACATAATTTTTATAAGAGGTATTTTATATCTATTAATATACAAAGAAAATTGGGATAAAATCTTGAACAATATTTAAAAAGTGTTGTAGGTTTAATAATTTTAAACTGTTTTGTTTTACTGCAATGCATTAAAGTTTCGAGGTCCCGAAAACACCTCAGGGTTTTTCAATACTAAAATCCCGAATCCCAGGATTTTAAAACCTAATTTTGTAGTTAATATTTGACTAGTTCGAAATATGCCTTGTGGTAATTATTGATTTAAAGTAAATTAAAATTAAGCCTTAAACATTTTTAAATATTTTAATAATAGAAAATACATTTCCACATAAGAAAAATAAAAAAACTTTTCTTAGTTTTCTTTTTAATTAACTTTTAGTTTTAAGCAATCAACCTGAAATAAGAACCAGTTTAGTTTTTTATAACATTTATTACTGGCTTCAGTTTATTAACCCTTTTTCATTCACACATGACGCAAAAGTCAGTGGCAATTACAAGCGAAGCCAACAGACAGAAAAATAACTGGACTGATAGAGGGCTGGCGAATCATTCAACCAGCCAGTCATCCAAGTAGACATACTTAAGACACGTTCACTGTTAGCGAAAGTTGTAAAAATCATTGCAGTCACAAGTGCATGTAAGTTTAAATATACATAAATATGTGTGTGGCTGTGTGTTGCAAGATGTTCAAAGCCAAATTAAAAAAAATTGCCGAGTTAACTTAAAGGTCCCAATCGTAACACAGTCAGTGTTGGGTATGACGAACTGGCTAGTTGTATATGGAAAATTTGTAAATTTTCGATATAAATATCGACAAAAAATTAAGCTTTTTTTGTCCTTTCAAAACAGAAATCGTAATTAGAATTTTGTAAAGATCGGTGCCTTATTGATCCTATAAGCCATAGTGGATCGTTGTATCGGATAGCTTCCATACAAATATCCTTTCGAAATTAGATTTACCGGCTTTAAAGAACAAATTGTTACACAGTTCTCTAGCGTAAAAAATATCTACACAATTGGTCTATAGTTTACCATTAGGGTTTTTTCCCGGAAGTTCCCGTCCCGAAAATTCCCGGAAAATTCATCAATTTTCATTTCCCGATTTCCCAGGAATTTTGTGCGGGAATCCCGGGACATACAAAACCACGCACTTCAATTTTTTTGTAAAATATTAACAATTTTTTTTTTTACTTTATCCTTATTTTTAGTTTATAAAACATTAAATACTAACCCCCATATTCACAAAAAACTAAAGTATGGTAATTAAGGGCTGATTTGAGAGATGTCTATGCGACTTGTCAAATAATCCTTTAATAAGCCCACTATAATTATTATAAATAAGAGCGTAAATATGTAGCAAAATTGGATTTTTGCCTAACGAAGACTTTCTCGCTGATGCCATTCTACAGTGGTTGAATTTTATGCATATTTGCAATCAGGGTACACCCAAACAGGTAATATCAAGAGCCCAGCTGAAATGTACATATAGTTTTATATGCAATTTTTAATTTTTTTAAAATTCCACCGTTCAAACACAAAAAGTATATTCAGTGGGAAAAGTTTCTGAATTCGCCTTGATTACCTAGTTATGTGTACCCTGGACTGAATTGTTAAGTTTTACTTTGATCTCTTTATATTTTTCTTTTTTGAATTCGTAAGTTTTTTTATGTATGTATAAACTTATATACATTTTTTTATTTAAAAATAAAAACAGTTTTTTATTAGTACAACCTGTAAGATATTCTTTATTTGAAGAGCGGGATTCCCGGGAAATTAATTTTTGATTTCCCGTTTTCCGGGAAGCGAAAAAGTCCGGGAAAAAACCCTATTTACCATACATACTGTAGTTCTATATAATCTCTTTATTGATTTTAAATGAAATAATTTGTGGCATAGAGGACGTTCCATGAGTGACATACTGGCCTTTCTATCAGATAAATTATTCATTATTTTGGCTCTACATATTTTTTTTCGAACCTTGTATTGTAAGTTTCTATTTAAACTTGCTGCCTTCAGCGTCGGCGGCGAACTTTCCCTGCTTATATCGAATTTTTCCAGAGATCGCATTATTTGATTTAATAGATTGGATCTCTTCTAATGAGTTTAAAATCAATTAAGGGGTACCACAAGGCTCTGTTCTCTCTCCTACTCTACTTTTTATTTTTCTTATGACTTAGACTACATTGGTATCAATGGATGGTATAAATATTGGAGAGTCAGTACTCTTGATATTCTGGGCATTAAGATCTAGTGTGATGTCCGTTAGATAGAACCGTGTCGAAAGAAGCATTCAAGTGTCTTGATTTTTTAAAACAGTGTAGGAACTATTTTACTCCATCTGATCTTCTCAAGATTTATACCATCTATGTCCAAACCATGCATGGGCTGGTACCCCAAAGTCGTTCTTAGAGCTAAAGATTTTCATCGGTGGCGTTGAGTTATCTAACCACCTTCACTCACCCGAGCACCGTCGTAATGTTGGATGTGTTTCGCTTTTTTATCGATACTATAATGGAATGTTTTTTAAAGAGATCAGAGAAATTGTTCCTAAAGCCCGGGGCTTTCTTTGAGATATGCGTCTTTCAAGAAGAGCAGCACCCAATTATGGCCGACTGATGAGTGAATCGCACCACTCATTACGGGTCGAATTCGTTTTTTTAGTAATCGGGCCATTTTTTTCGAAGACGCCGCTGGTCAAACGACAACAGGGGATTTGTTGGCATTTAACACAAAATATATTGTGGTGTAGTATATAATATAGTCGGGCTAAGCCATCCGACTTTAGACAACTACTCAACAAAAATAATTTTTTCCTTGATACTAAATAACTATTCGTTATTTCCACCTTTGACTGTATTAATAAAAAAATAAAAGTTCTGTTAATTTAGTAGTTGTTTTTTTTTGTTAGATTGTAATTAAAAATAAAAAAAATAATAATAATGTAGGTTAATTGAAAAAATTAATGAAGTCTTGCTGTTTAAAGTAAAAGTGAAAAAAAATAATTACACAGAAAATCATAAAAAAGCAAAACTGAACCATTTTTAGTTAGTTATTTGAACTCTCATAGAAAAAGTAAAGAATTACAAAGTTTGATAAATATAATAACAAACGAAAGTAAATTGTATAATAAAACAATTTCTTTTCTTTTTTTTTTTTTAGTTAGTTATAAGTCGAACTATTACGAATAAGATCAATTTAAAAGTTTTTTTCTTTTGTCTGGTTGAAAGGTTTTTATATGTGTGAATATTCGTTATGTTTCAGTAAATTTTAAAATTTCTTTAATTAAAAAGCTTAATTTAGCCTTAGAGCATTTAGATTATGGTATGAAGTTTTTCTTTTGTTTTGAACGTAAGCTGGTCTCAAAATGGACAAAAGAGGTACATACATGCATACTTATATACCAAAAACAAATCATTTCCTTCTGTTTATATATTTTATTAACTAATCAATATTATTCTAATGTTTTATCAACATAATTAATATTTATTGTAACGAAAACCCCTTTTAGAATTTTTCTTCATATCACAGTAGGAGTTTTCTACGTAATCAGTGACATTGCGTATTTTATAATCAAATTAAGAAAATAAACTAATAATGTAAACAAGGCATTTTAAAAAAATTGTTTTAGTTAAATTTATGTTTGTATTTTAACTACCGCTGTGTCAACCCAACAACAACTTAATACATATGGTGAATTATGTGCAATTTGTTTTATTAAATCTATGCTGCTTGGCTAATGATAAAATATATATTCTTTAACATGGGCACAGATAATTTCAGCATTACTTGGGTCTTTTCTTCCAAGTGATTTTCTGTAATGTTTGGTTTTAACTTTTAGTATTTTTTTCAAACTTTAAGTTTAAAAGCTAAAGATAATCCGTTGGTAAAAGTAACAGTTTGTCAATGTTATTGCAAAATCTTTTTCGCCCCTTCCATCCAAACAAATCTTTTATTAACCATCATTTAACTGAGTACAAGAAAAATCACATTCCCTTAAAAATCAAATGCCCTACAATTTCAATTCCCAAGATATATTAAGCGCCACCAGCAGTAATAAATAAATTCTTACAATTGCTTTTTAAATAACCCCCTAAAGTCTAAAATTTATTATGCAAAACATTGCGTTTATTACATATATTATTTTAAAGTTCCCACTGCGACTCTTAAAGTAGAAAAGGGTTAGTAAACCATATTGAAAAAAATTTTGTTTACATAGATAAATATACATAAGTACATGCAAATGCCTTTAACCAGTAATAATGTGCCATTTATATTAGGTCTGACTGTTATTTTTAGGAAAATAGAAAAATCTTTAATCTTAAGTTAAATGTTGCTTTAAGTAATAAGAGTCAAGTTTTATTACAGCATTATTGGTAAACTAAACAAAACCAAAAGCTGTTAAACATTTACTTTTTTATTTCTTTTCTTATTTGTTATTTTTCTTCTTATAATACACTCAACTCCCAGTGCAGCAGAAGGCCTTTAGACAACGCATCCCAGCAAAAACTGCTGCTTCGCCGTAGGTAGGTTTGTAAGGGAACATCAAGATAGCAAAGATTACAAACCTGCTTACGTATGCCATGATATTTATTCGTGATGTCCCACTTAGTTGCATTTCATGTTAAGTGCTTATTTTGGCGCTATGAATAGCCAGTTAATTCATGTAATTTTGGTGCTTCTTTAGTTGTTTAAATTTATTGCGTCATCGAAATAAATGTTTTGCAGTGTTATTATGTTCGTTACTTGACGAGTAAATAATGTTTTTTTTACTCACTGCCTTACAGTAGTGCTTCTAAGTATGCACTGGAGTAAGCGAGTGTGTAAAACAGTTAAAGTTTTACATTTGCTGCGCATTAGCGCATTAGTATGCTAGAAAAAGTATTTACTGCTTACAAAATCTCGACTATTTTTTGCTGGGATGTCATATGCAGACATAAAACTTTGTTATTTAAATTGTCTATCAAACAAAAGCGTAGATAAACCGCTTTTGGGAGGGTTAATACAACCCCAGAAACATTTTAGCCCACCTGAAAACTTTTAATGCTAAATATGTATATATAAGAACGTTCTGCAAGAGCCATCTAAGTAAGGAGTATATAGGTACTTCGATAGAAACGGAATTGCCCAGCTACGCAAGTGTCTTTAAAACATAAAAATATCTTTCGAAATGTTGGTAAAGAACAGGCGGCGAATAACGGTATTCGACTCGAGTCAACACTTTCAGTCAGGGTTTCAGAAAAATTCTACACAATAATTGCTTTTTGCTGTCACTATATGTATTGAAAATTTTTTATCAACAGCAACATCCGAAGTATAAGAGCAATTTTGTTTGTTAATTTTAACGTCAAATAAAACAATTTTTTTTTATTTATTTGACTGTAAGGATATTTCGCACTCTTCCTTATTAATTTTATTCAAAATAAAAATTTTTAAAGCCAACCAGGTATTGATGGAGTTGAAAGCAACATTAAAAGCTTTTATATCTAAAATTTAGTTTTTCATTAACGAAACATAAACAAAATTTAAAGTTGCCTAACAATTCACAAAAAACCTGCAGCTAATCGTATAGCTGGTAAATAGCAGCCTTTAAGGGATCGTTTGAATGTTGAAGCGATGACACCGGTTACAAAAAAAATATTAATTGAAAAATTAAGTGCGATTGTAACTTAATAGCTTAGGTCCAATGATCTTAAAAAGACATAAACGAATATTTTCTTGTTTAGCAATCGTCAAAATTACTCGTAAGAGCACCATTTTCAAGAGCCTGACAGCTAGCGTCTGGGATATAGAGAAGAGTCGCAAAATAATCGCTTGTTTCAAATAAACGTTTAAACTTTAGCTGAGTCACTTCATGCATATATGTATGTGTATTGGGTTAACTATCTAGTTTGGTGGTAACTTAGCAATTTTTTAAGAAAAAAATTTTATATAGAATTTATATTGAAAAATCAGTACAATCAGTACTTTTTCTCATATATCAGTACATTTCAGTACACAGATTTTTAATCAGTACACTAAATAAAAATCAGTACATGTACTGATGAGATCAATACGTATTGTCACCCTACATATAATCCTATAATTGCAAAAAGTAAATGCTGTAAATATATGTAAAATCAATACTTTAAAGCTAAAATAGAGTAATCCAACTTACTAAATTTACCTTTAAGTGCGTACATGTTACACATACTACAAACAAACTGTGGCGTCAATAACAAAAAAAAAATACTACTTATATTGCACCCTTAGAGTTTAATAATTTTCAATTATTTTGAAAAAATAACTTGAAGTTTTTTAAGATTATCTGTTATATTGTATTGTATTACAATATTAAAAAAAAGTTAAAAAAACCAATTTATTTTTACAGTTTTTAAGGTTCTTATATATTATACTGCAGATACCAAAAATAGAAAAAATTAAACATATAGATATTCTCCATCAATAATAAAATGATCAGGCATATTAAAAGCACTAAAATGGTGTTCTTTCATAAAGTCCATATCAGCCAAATGTATTGCATCAATAATATTAACTCCATTTAAACTCTGCAAATCACTTAAATATTTCTTTCCTTGGGCAGATTCTGCATAATTCCTTAAATATTCATCACTTATATCTTCTGATTCGTCTAAAAAGTACTTTTCATATTCTGATTTTACACTTTCCGTTGATCCTTCAGCATTATCAGCATATTCGATGTTCTCGTTGTCGGGTTCATTTAGATTTATAAAGTAATTTTCAAATGCTAGTTTCTCTTGTTCATTGGATTCTTTAAAAATATCAGCATATTTGTTATTATCATCATCGGATTCAAATGAATTTACAAAATCAACGTCAGATTCGAGTTCATTTTGCTCAGTAGATTCTTCAATATTATTTTCTTTTTTATCATCATCCAGTTTAGCTTTATCTTCGCTTTTATCGTTTACTTTGGCACTGGCAAAAACGCACTCTGCTGATTTTTCTGTAGAGCTATATGGTTTAGCCAAAACATTTAATAGGGCAAGCCCCATAAAGAAAATAAAGGCCATAAAACGCATGATTTTTTATTTAATTTTTTTTTTCACAGCGATTTGATAACGAACAACGACAAAGTTTAAGATCAATTAGATTTTGCCTAAAAATTCAGCTTTTTATACTTTCTGAGAAGAATAAAGAGGTATGTAGTATACATTTGTGTTTATTTCTTAAGATAATATTTACACAAGTATAAAATTTAAATTTAGAAAGGAGAACAATGAAACTTTAAAGAATAGTTTAAACAATTGAAAGTAAAAAAGGGAAAACAAACAAAAAAATTCAATGGGTATATCTTGATGAACACTAAATACATATTTTCTATAGTTTTTATACAAACGGGATTCCCAAGTCGTCCATATAGACTTATTAAAGAATACGAATTTAGGCAGGTGGTCGCATATTTACTTAAAATTTATTTTAGAACTCAAACAAAAACGAAAAGCTTCAAAGCTTTTTCTTTTTAACTTTTATTTTGTTAGCTCGACATAAAACGTTTTATTAAATGTATACAGATCAAATGTTGTGTGTTTCCAAGAGCTTACTTTAAAAAAAATAAACATATTTCTATTATTTTTATATGACTTAAACAATAACGATTGTAGTAAATTAACAAAAAGGTCGAAGTCAAAGGCACGCTCATACAAATTAAACATTGTATCCAATTGATGTCAAACAATTCAAACACTTCTTTTATTTGTATGTTACTTTCTTACTTAGATGGCTATTGAATAGAATCGATTTCCAGGCGCTTCGATCTTCTGCGCCTCTTCTTCAATTTCGTTCAGCAAGTTTTGAGATGCCTTTTCTAATATTCTAAAATTTTTTGTCGTTATTATATATGCATGTTTGTACTAAAGAATTGTAAATTTTGATTACAATTACATAAACATATTTACATGTCACATGCACCTAATATAGACAGAAATATGTTTGTGTTGTGCGGAGAGTACTAGGCCTTGAGCTAACCCGACCTACTGTTGGCTGGAAGCCGCCTTGTAGTATATTTTCTTCAACATATCCTTAAATATATATCAGATTTACACGATGAAATGTTTTATGAAATTACTTTTATGAAATTTTTGTTTGTTTTGAAATAAATAAAGTAATAGTCGGCCATTTATGGCCCAAAGTGCTTATTCCGGTAGGACAATTATATGGGGGCTATTTAAAAAAATTAACCGATTACATTCTCGTTCAATATCCTAGTTGGTAGTATTAACTAAAGCAAATTTGCAAAATTACGTCAAAAGAGAGTAATACTAGAGTCAGTTATAGCCAAAAATGTTTATTCCAGGGGGACATTTATATAATGAACCGATTATTAAAGGTGTCTGGTGCTAAATTTATATCTTATATACAACTAGCTAAGCCCCGGTGTGCTTCGCTACACCAACCATAGTAAAAATACCAAAATATGTATGTGTTTTTTTAATTTACTGGTTGACCCACCCACATTAGTTGAAACTAGTGATGGGACAAGGATAAATACCCAAATGGTAAATTGGGTATTTAAATGTAAATACCCACCCAAGCGCATGGGTACTTACCCAAAATGTGGGTATAAATCAGAATAAAGAAAAATTTAAATAAATTAAAAGAATTTAATTTTTTTTATGAATTAGATTTTTTAATAACAAATGAAATCATTTCGTTTCGAAACTTTAAACTTTCTAGTTGCTTCAGCATTGTTGTTGTCATCGCTCCCACTCATTACATTGAAATGCCATAAGCACGCTGATTAGCAGCTCTTATTAAGAATTGTTGTTGTGTTTGATGCAGTCAAAACTACCTTATCTGAGCAAAACGCACTAAGAAATGTAAATACAAAATGCACTTAAACAAAATATGTTCAAAATAAATTCGAAAATGCGTAAAATATGAACCAATGAGTATTTGTTATTCAAATGAGTATTTACCCGAAATTAGATAAATACCCGGGTATGAAAATGGGTATAAATGGATAAATACCCAGCGTAGGGTAAATACCCAGGTCAAACCCATCTCTCGTTGCAACAAATTATAAGTCAGCCCTACTCTTTAATTAACATATCAAAATTGGAAATTCATAAGGTTTATAGATTTGGAGATATCCAGAAAGCTTTAGTTATCAAAAAATTATTTTATAAACTTCTATATACATATATTTCTAGCTCTTTGTTAACATATTTTGTTAACCTGACGAATTCAATTTAAATAATTTTTCTATCTTTATTGGTTTTAAAGTTACAAAAAGTACTAAAACATAATTTTAACCCTTTTTCCCCCTTAGGGTCTAATAATTAAAAAAGGACCCAAAAACGTACTCATATTTTTTAGGCCTGTCGCCCTCCATTTTAATTATGTTCCTATCTTTATTGGTTTAAAGTAACAAAAAACGGAAAAAAAATTTAAATAAATTTTTACCCTTTTTTCCCCCTTTGGGTGCAATTTTTGTAAGACCTATCAAACGCAATTTAAATAATGTTTCTATCTTTATTGCTTTAAAAGTAACAAAAAGTACCAAAAAGTACCAAAATATAATTTTAACCCCTTTTTTTTGCTCTTTTGGACCAAAATTAAAAAAAAACTTCCGATATCTGTCTGTCTATTTCTTAAGGAAAACGCAAAACTTTTTAAATTTTGTTTCTATCTTATATACATCAAAAGATAGTAGGTTACAGATTTTTCCCCTTTTGTCCCCTTTTTATCCATTTAAGGGCTCAATTTTTAAAAATTCATGTGTATTTAAACAAGCATGTAAAGCTTAACACGTTTTATAAATTTCATGTATTTAGCTCTACGCGTTCCTGAACTTCCCACACAAATGGACAGCAATAATTTAAAAAAAAGTAGATTTCAAAAAAATCGATCCACTAGTGTGGCCAGCTATAAAATACAAACATACATACATGCAACCCTTCTTTATATTTATAATAGATTATTTAAAAAAATTAAAAACGGTGCGGAGGGACGGTGGCGCCGTTATAATTATCGTTTGTGCCAATTTGTCAGTTGCGATGTCGTAATGGTTAAAAGCAGATTACGTGAAAGTCCGCGACTTTCAGTACGAAAAAGAGAAGCTTCACTCGGGTTTCCAAAAGTGATTTTTTATGAAAATTGAAATCGTCTAAGAACTTACAAAAAATTCACTTTGATTTACGCAAAAATTTTTGTGAAACGATGTTGGAGCGTTTTCACACTGTAAATCCTATTTATTGGAGTGACAACGCTCATTTTCACTTAAACGGCCACGTCAACAAGCAACTACTTTTCTCTAAAAACCTGAAACAATTGCGTTGCCCCAGGGTAACTGCTTGGTGTGACCAAGAACATCTTTGTTTTTCACTTTAAACCGTACAGGCCATGTTCCTATCTATACCTTCCTTTATCTATACTTTTATAACATTTAATTGCTTGTTTAGTTTTCAGAAAATGAAAAAAACCAAAAAGAAAAAAGAATTATTGTACGAACCACGAAAAATAATTAAGCTAATGTACTCTAACTCTAATTTAGTATTTAACTTATGTTAATTAGTTGTTTACCACTTCCAAATTTCTACGCCCCCTAAATGTCTATATTAAAGACTACCAAACAATATAACAACTTTTTCAACGTGTTAAACCACAACGCGCTGAACTCGAAAAGAGCTTTAGTATACATTTATAAACATACAAAAATATGTTCTTTGAACAAGAACACAATAAAACAGCTTCAAAATTATTGTCCGTATTGGCAGACCTTGTTATACCCTTTCATAATAAGGATATTTATTTTTATTTGTAATTTTTTTCATATCCATTTGCGATCCCATTAGGTATTAATATTCATGATTTTTAAAGATAGAAAAGTCAATACAATTGTTCAAATGTTGGGAGTTTTCTGTTTTGAAAACTATGGAAGCTGGATACTTGAAGCCCACCACAAATAATTATAATATATACGGTTCGAAAACAACTTGCCTAGATCAGGTGACTGGGTAAACAAAAAGACGAATGTGAAGGGTATATAGATTCGGCACCGATGAATATAGCTGGACCCAATCCAACTATGTTGTTTTTAATATCTAAACATAAAATAAAAGTTACTTTGCAGACTTAAAGTCGATGGTTTAATACTATCAGTGATAAAACTGTTCAAAAATTGCACAAAATAGCACTTAGGGCCTTAAGCGCCTTAAAGGTAACTACAACTTCACCAAATTCTGCGTATATACATACATATTTTTCTTAATGACCCCAAATGTTTGGGTTGTGTAATGAATAACTCAAAATATACCAGTGGTCCCATTAAAAACCAGTGCCCGGTAATCACATATAATCTCAAGAACTACGCATAATTAATGTCACTCAAATATTGCGAAGATGTTACCATTATTAGCCGTACGCTCCGAAATTCCCCGTTAACATGCGTACAACTTGTGCATATGGTGTTACCTTATATAAAATAAAAAATTGTGTAGGGTATAATATGGTCGGGCTTGACCAAATAAAATATTGTGTTGCTTTGAGATTGGTATGGCAACCTTATATACCACTTACATTAAATTTATATAACAAAGGGGTGTATCCAAAAAAATTTTAGTTTAACATAGGTTTTTTAAACGAAAATTTCATACATAATAAGTATTTGAAGTCTTCTTTAAACATAATTTTTTTTAATATGCCCCCAAGTTTTAATGATTAAAACATAAATGTTTAATTCTGAAATCAAAGCTAAGAAATTTTATTAATAACCCATGATTATGTTATTATGTAGGAAAAATAATTTAACTGACAAATTAGGTGATGAATATAAAGTAATAATTCATGTCCGGCATTTTAATTGTTTAAAATGAAAAGTTAATGATTAATCAATAATAAAGGTACACATTTCATTTAACACTTATTTAAGTATATAAAAAGAAAATCGAAACAGTTTAATAACGAAAAATGGTTTGTTAAGTGTCTTTGAAAACACTCTTAAATGTTATGGTTTATTTATAATAATTCTCAAAAGGTTTATTGAGGTTATTACATAAAGGCACAAAATATGCATGAGCTTTATCAAGAATTAGGTTAAAGTCTACTGACGATTTGTTTTAGGGACCAATGAAATGCAAAACAAACCTTGTAAATAAACTAAGGAAATTGGGATCAAATCCTGAATAATATTTGAAAACACCATATTATTCAATTTTGGTTGCATTTATAATGAAAAAGTAGCATATGCCATTTTTAACTTGCCCTGGTTATGATCATAAACCCATTTATGTAATCTTCAAAAATTTGATAAGTTTTATTTTTTTTTGGTCTAAAAGCAAATTTTAATATTTTTTTAAACATAACTTTACGAAATCCAGTCGATAGTAATTTAATAACTTTATATAATTTTTTTACAGCCGCCCACATAGCGTTGGAAAAATTTTATATGCACTTAATCTTACTGTAGTGGACGCCTACATCACGTGATATCACAATTTTATTTTGAATCCTACGTAAAGTTCATAACACATTTATTGCTTAAACAAACTATAGTTTTGAAAAAGCAAAAACTTTGACGTATGCAACTGACCACAAAATTTTAACCAAAAGTTATTAAGTTGACCTAATAAATTTAAACTGTAATTAAAAAAAATAATAAAACATCAAGCAAGCTTTCTTCACAGATTTATAAAATGTTGGGTAAAGAAGAAGAAGCACTTCATTACCAGTGGGCTAGAAAAAATATGAATTATGTATATCAAAATAATTTTATCCCCTCAAATGTCGCCAAATTTTATAAATATTTAAATTTAAAATAAAAAAAGTTTAATATTTATATACTATATTTGTTCGGCTAGTATCCGAAGTACTCATTTTTATACCTTTCACATAAGTGATAAGGGTATGAGCCGTTTATTTTGAAAGTGGCATAAGTCACTTTTTTCAAAAAAATCGAGTTAATGGCAACACTAAATACAATTGAACAGTATCTTTTTATATCTTTAAATATCTTAACTTAAAAAAAGTGACTTATGCCACTTTTAAAATAAACAATTCATATATAAGTTTGCCATTACGTTTAAAATTTTCTTAATATCTACCTGCGACCCCATAAAAAATATATATATTGTCCGTCTGCTCGTCTGTCCATATTATGGTTGAAGCCCCCCGTTGCCGCATAGACCTGTAACTGGTAACAAACTATTAGAAATATCTGCAAAAAAATTGCCATTGATATCCAGCAAAATCGCCCAAGAACTGACCGAGATAAAAGCCAAATACCAAGACTACCTCTGTTTGTTTCTCTAAAATTTGAACCGTTTTCCATTAATTTTTCCTAGCGAACATTTTTTTGGAACAAACTTACGCCCTATCTCTACCCCCTACCAGGGTTTCCATACAAAGTTTAATTTTTTTAACCGCTCCCAGGCTGCCAGGGTGCTACTGCAAATGTCAAAGGTAAGACGGATCCCAATTAAATTTTCCCCCGAAACATTTTTGTGGAAAATAATTACCTCTATCTTTAGCCGCCAACAGGGTCACTATACAAAATACAAAAAAATGGGTAAAACGCCCTACAACATCCCCGAAGTAGGCATAAAAGGAATTAAATGCATCACAGATCCGCATTAGTTTTCCCTCCCAAACATATTCCTAGAACACACTTACCTCCTATTTTCATCAACTTAGGGGGTTGCCATACAAAATTAAAAAAATAATGTAAAAACGCCTATAACTTCACCAGAGTCAGCTTTAGAGAAATAAAGTGTATAACCGACCCCTTTTTGTTTCCCCTCCCATGCTAACGAAACTTTCCTCTTTTATATATAGGTGTGTATTTGAAGTTAAATCGTAAAATGTGAAATTTATTTCGTAAAATATACAACTGACTTTCCTATACTTATGGTGCGAAATAACAAAGAATTTCGTACAATGTACGAATGAATTCGTTGATATGTTGCATGGATTTTTTTGAGTGTACTTGACAAGATAGTTCTGGCAGAGTCATATATACGTTAACATTAGAACCAGTG
Source organism: Melanophora roralis (assembly GCA_963583895.1). Lineage (NCBI taxonomy): Eukaryota > Metazoa > Arthropoda > Insecta > Diptera > Rhinophoridae > Melanophora > Melanophora roralis. The sequence continues at coordinate 23,017,189 of OY757187.1, read as the reverse complement.
ATTCACGAGTACTTTTTAGCAAATAAATAAAAATTTAAACGAAAAAAATATCGCAAATTGTCTATTTTATTGGATTATTTTTTTTTTAAGCTGTTGTTTCAATACATTCAGATACTTATTAACACTTGTGCATGCACATGCCTATGGATGTGTGTGTGTGTGCATATTTATCTGAAAATTTTCTTTATATGGCAAATCCGCATAAAAGGCATTTTCGTACATAATTTACAAGACAGGTTTTTTTACATTTCTCAATGCTAAAGCTGCTGGTATTTGTCTTTTATGCAATTCACACGGTCAAACTTTCACTAAAAGAGTAATATTTTTTATTTTAATTTTTAAATTAAATTTTATTTTTTGTTACTATGAGCCTGTTGCTTGTGTACAAATATTCAATAAGTGTGAATATAGCAATGAATACTCAACGAACATAGCTGTTAATTGAGAAGTTTAAAAGTGGTTTTATACGAAATGTATTTTACATATCCTAAAAATGTTTGTTAAAATTGCCAACTACAGTAAATTTAAATAAATATATTGTTACGGAGTTAAATGTTGACTGGGTATGTCAATGTTTACTGGGTATGCAACATGATTGGCGGTTGTTGTCTGTGCTAAGAATTTATTTAAATGTAACGGCCATTCGCTAGAAAGTTCTAGGGTGTTATCGAATCTTGTGGAACATTACAGCGTATTACCAACCACTATAAATAGTCGAGTAACACAAATGCCGCAAGCAGTTTAAGTTTAACCGTGAGTTGAATAAGTGAACATTCAAAAGTGCTAAATAGTAAAAGTGAATAACTTTAAGTGTTTTAAAGAAGATTGTAAATAAGTATACGATAGTGTGTTTTAAATAAATAAAGTTTTGTACTGTTAAAATAAAATTTCAAGTGTTTATTATTACTTTTGCAATAAAAAGAATCCCGGTTTATTTAGAGGAAATAAACCAACGTTTATAAAAGGTATAAACGTAACAATTGGTGTCAGAAGCGGAATTGCATTTTAATAAACATGAAATTCGAGGAACTTAAAGTTGAGCAACTCAAGAGAGAGTTGAGCAAGCTGACATTACCTACAGCAGGTAATAAGGCAGAGTTGCAAAAGAGGCTGATTGAGGAATTTAAGCGGCGTAATATCGACATTGATGTTTATGAGTTTGACGAAAAGGAAGAAGTGGAGGTTGTTACCTGTGCAACAACAAACAATGTCGATATAGGCACAATGCTTGCTGCTATAATGGAAAAAATGGAAATGAAGTTCCAAGAAGTTCAGGAAATTTCTAGAGTTAATAATGAAAAAATAGAAAGGAAGTTCCAAGAAGCTCAAGAAACTTCTAAAATGAATTTCCAAGAAGTTCAGGAAACTTCTAGAGTAAACAATGAAAAAATAGAAAGGAAATTCCAAGAAGCTCAGGAAACTTCTAGAATGAATTTCCAGGGAGTTCAGGAAACTTTTAGAATTAATAATGAGAAAATAGAAATGAAGTTTCGCGAAGTTCAGGAAACTTCTAGAATGAATTTCCAGGAAGTTCAGGAAACGTCTAGAGCTATGGAGTTAAAACTTCAAGAAATTTCTGAAGCTGTAAACAACAGAGTAGAGGGCATAGTAAAGGAAGTTATTAAAATCGATAAAAAACTATCTCACCTTGAAGATGGCATGGTTGCACAAGCAAGCGACTTCAATAGCAAATTGCAACTACAAGTCAAAGATGTTGACGAAAAATTCAAAAATCTGGAAACCAAAATTAATAGTCTTCAATGTCATGAGGTACCAATGCGAGTAATTCCAGAAATATCAAACAGAATTAAGGCCCCTACTTTTGACGGCAGTGCACCATTTAATGTTTTTAGGTTCCAGTTCGAGACAGTTGCCAATAGAAATGCGTGGAACAATGAAGAAAAGGCGTTAGAGTTGATTTTAGCCTTAAAAGGTAACGCAGCTCAAGTTCTGGAAAGCATACCTATTGGCTGCAGAGAAAACTACGAGGAGATAATGGTTGCACTACAACGCAAGTATGGCGGTGAGCACAAACGAGATATATACCGAATGGAATTGCGAGGTAGAGTACAGAAAGCCAACGAATCGCTACAAGATTTTGCAACAGAAATCGAGCGGTTGGTGCAGTTGACATATCCAGGCGAGAACCATCCATTTTTGGATCAATTTAAAATAGAAACGTTTGTGAGTGGAATACGCGATCCTGAAATCAAGCACACGGTGTTTGGCACACAGAAGTCTACTTTTGCTGAAACCGTATCATACGCGCTGACACAGGAGACCGCAAAACTGCTCTCTAAGCCGCAAATACATAAGGTGAGAAATCTCGAAATTACCGCAGAAAAAGACGGAAATATTGTCGATGAAATAAAAAATGCAGTTATACAGGCGTTAGAAGAAAAGCGAGGTATAGCCAGAGTCAAATGCTATAACTGCGGTAAGAGCGGCCATTTTCAGCGAAATTGTAAAGCATCAAGAAAGCGGGCTAGATCTGTTTCACCACCGAGAAACAGCAAACGCGTAAACATGAAATCAGCAAACGAGTCACCGTTAAACTAACACGAGCTAGCACTACGGGGCAAGAGCTAGCTCCCATAACCGAGGGCCCCACAATCTCCATATCAGTCATGCAACAGAAAAATAGCAACCTTACTGCTTGTGGGTATATCAATGGTCGAAGGCATATTTTTACTATAGACACAGGCGCATCGCAATCCATTATCAGACCTGATTCAGTCAAGAAAACAATTGAACCGTTATATGGCGTAAGTCTACGAACAGCAACTGGAGAGCCTGCTACTGTCTATGGTAAAATAAACGTAAAAGTAACTATTGCCAACATAAGTGTGAATCATGTATTCATTGTTGCCGACATTGTGGACGAAGTAATCATCGGTGCAGACTTTATGATCAATCATGGAATTAGTCTGCATATGGGGCAAAAGACAATGATTTGGCAGAATATTGAGATACCCCTAGATGTTGGTTACGAAGATAAATCGCCTGTAAGGAAGCTGTTTGCTATAGAACAAGAGAAAATACCACCACAGTCAGAAAGTGTAGTATGGGCGCGTATAGAGGGAGATTGTGTCGACAACCGGTTGTGGGTGGTAGAACAAACAGATAGAAAGAGTGACTTAATAACAGCAAAAGCCCTGGTAAGAACCTGTAACAACGGAAGAGTCCCTGTTAGAGTACTAAACCTTTCCACATGCGAAAAAGTCGTCAGGCCGAATTGTGAAGTGGGCCAGTGTGCTATAGCTGAGGCAATAATAAATTGCGAAATGGAATCGGGTCCTGTCTGTATGTCAAACAAAGAGCAGGAGATGCTATCGGAGTCCATAGAAAAATGGGTAAAAAGGTTGTCCTCGTCCGATAAAAATAAAGCAAGGAAACTGCTAAGGAAGCACGCCTCCATCTTCGCCTTGAAAGGACAACAGCAAGGAAGAACATCACTTGTGAAACATCAGATAAATACAGGAGAGGCAAGGCCAATAAAACAAGCTCCCAGAAGTATTCCTCTAGCAAAACGCAATGAAGTAAAAGAACTTGTCAGCGAAATGGAGCGGAGTGGAGTAATAGAACCTTCTTCAAGCCCTTGGAGCTCCCCGGTAGTGTTGGTTAAAAAGAAAGATGGCAGCACCAGATTCTGCGTCGATTATAGAAAACTGAATGACGTAACCAAGAAGGACAGTTACCCGCTACCAAGGATAGATGACACGCTGGACACGCTAGCTGGAACAAAATGGTTCTCCACATTAGACCTGCAAAGTGGTTATTGGCAAGTTGAAATATCTGACAAAGATAAGGAGAAAACAGCTTTTAGTGCAAGTGATGGGCTGTGGCAATTTAACGTAATGCCATTTGGGCTATGCAATGCCCCAGCCACATTCGAACGGTTAATGGAGCGTTTACTGAGGGGACTACATTGGAAGACATGCCTGGTGTATCTTGATGACATTATTGTCATGGGGAAAAGTTTTGACGATCACCTGAAGAATCTAGAAGAAGTCCTCAAGCGGATATCATTGGCTGGACTTAAATTAAGTGCGAAGAAATGTGCATTGTTCCAAAAAGAGGTTAAATATTTGGGCCATCGCGTCGCTGAAAATGGTATATCAACTGACGAAGATAAAATTAAAGCCGTGAAAGACTGGCCTCGCCCAAACAATCTGCATGAGTTACGCAGTTTTCTTGGTCTCTGTACCTACTATAGGAGGTTTGTGCCAAATTTTGCTAGTGTCGCTGCCAGTCTACATGAGCTTACGCAGAAGTCACGGCCGTTTCTGTGGGCTGACGCACAAGAACAAGCATTTCAGAAGCTCAAGGAGTTATTATGCGTAGCACCAGTCCTGGCCTATCCAATTGCTGGAGAGAAATTCGTGCTGGATAGTGATGCGAGTGGCTACGGGATAGGTGGTGTTCTTTCACAAGTTGTCAACGGTACAGAAAAAGTTATAGGCTACTACAGTCGAACACTCTCAAAGCCTGAAAGAAATTATTGTGTTACACGGCGAGAGCTTCTGGCAGTGGTAGAGTGTGTAAAACATTACCACAAGTACCTGTATGGACAACACTTCGAGATAAGAACCGACCACTCCGCACTCAGGTGGTTGCTACAATTTAAACAACCAGAGGGGCAGCTAGCCCGTTGGATTGAACGTCTCCAGAGCTACGATTTCAGCATCGAGCATCGAAAAGGTACTAAGCATGGAAATGCGGATGCACTCTCCCGAAGACCTTGCAGATCGGAATGCAAGTATTGCCTAAAAGCTGAAGAAAAAGAAGGCGTCGTTGATGTTCGACTCACACGCATAGAGACAAGTGACGACTGGTCAGCGGCACAAAGGGACGATCCCGTACTGGCGAAAATTATTTCGGCAAAGGAGCAAGACAAAAGGCCAACCCGTAACCAAATATCAGCGGAAAGTCCACTGATGAAATCATATTGGGCGCTGTGGAATAGTCTGCAGCTAATTAACGGATGCCTTTTTCGTCAATGGGAAAGCGCTGATGGCAAATCAAAAACGAATTTAATTGTGGTGCCATCCTCTAAAATTGAAGAGGTAGTAAAGGAGTTTCATGATGGTCCTAGCGGTGGTCACCTTGGCGTAACGAAAACCGTAGAGAAGATTAAACAACGTTTCTATTGGGTTGGGTGTCAACAATCGGTTGCTGATTGGATAGCAAACTGTGGACGATGTATCGCAGCCAAAGGCCCAGTAAGAAGAAGTAGGGGACCACTGCAGCAGTATAATTCAGGTGCTCCCTTTGAGCGAATAGCGATGGATATAGCAGGGCCTTTTCCTATCAGTGAGGCGGGAAACCGTTACGTCTTAGTGGTAATCGACTATTTTAGCAAATGGCCAGAGGTATACGCTATACCAAACCAAGAGGCTAAAACTGTCGTAAACACATTTGTAAACAACTGGGTGTGCCGCTACGGTGTTCCGCTAGAATTACATTCTGATCAGGGTAGAAATTTCGAATCGTCGGTATTCCAGGAAATGTGCGAGCTATACGGTATCCGAAAAACGAGGACTACGCCACTTCATCCACAGTCTGACGGCATGGTCGAAAGATTTAACCGCACGTTAGAGGAACACCTAAGAAAAGTGGTCAGTACGCACCAAAGGGACTGGGATGAGCACATACCTAAATTTTTGTTGGCATACAGGTCAGCCGTTCATGACTCTACCTCCAGAACACCTGCCAAAATTATGTTTGGAACCGAGCTGAAGCTGCCAGGTGATTTAGAATTCGGTATTAAGCCCACAACAATAGATGAACACGAAGACGACTCTTCAAGCGAACAAAAAGATCTTAACCAAGTTCATGAATTCGTACGTGGCCGGATAAAAATGACCAGTGACAAAATGAAAGCCAGATACGATCTAGCAGCGAATTCCGAAGGTTTTAATGAGGGTCAGCTAGTTCTACTCTATAACCCACAACGGAAAAAGGGATTGTCTCCTAAATTACAAACCCATTGGGATGGACCGTATAAGGTAATAAAAAGAATAAATGATGTCGTGTATAGAATTCAAAAATACAAAAGCCCAAGATCAAAGATGAAAGTGGTTCATCTCGAGCGCCTCGCCAATTATGGAAAAAGTGAATCTATGCCTGTTCGGGACGAACAGGCTTAAGCGGGCGGTAGTGTTACGGAGTTAAATGTTGACTGGGTATGTCAATGTTTACTGGGTATGCAACATGATTGGCGGTTGTTGTCTGTGCTAAGAATTTATTTAAATGTAACGGCCATTCGCTAGAAAGTTCTAGGGTGTTATCGAATCTTGTGGAACATTACAGCGTATTACCAACCACTATAAATAGTCGAGTAACACAAATGCCGCAAGCAGTTTAAGTTTAACCGTGAGTTGAATAAGTGAACATTCAAAAGTGCTAAATAGTAAAAGTGAATAACTTTAAGTGTTTTAAAGAAGATTGTAAATAAGTATACGATAGTGTGTTTTAAATAAATAAAGTTTTGTACTGTTAAAATAAAATTTCAAGTGTTTATTATTACTTTTGCAATAAAAAGAATCCCGGTTTATTTAGAGGAAATAAACCAACGTTTATAAAAGGTATAAACGTAACAATATGTATATGCATGTATAACTGTGATGCCAACTTTTTCATAAAAAAAAAGCTCATTGTACACAAAAAAGGCACCTGAAAGCTTATTTTTGCTTATTTTTGCATTTATTGGTAACCAATGGTTATCCAAATGTATAAGGGAAAAAGAAAATCAAAACCGTTGAATAACGAAAAAAGGTTTATTGAATTTTTTAAAGCACTCTTGAATGTTTAGGTTTGTCCATAATAGTTCTCAATAAGTTTATTAAAATTATTATATAAAGCCAGAAATTATTAATGCGGTTTTTTAAGAATTTGGTTGAAGTTTACTGATGATTTATTGTTAGAACCAATGAAATTTTCAGCTTTAGTTAAACAATACGAATTTATGTTTTATATAAAACATATGTGTACGTAAGAAAAATTTAGGTTTAAAACGGGTCATACAGCCGCATTGAAAAAGAATTTAAGCATATTCGGTTTATAAAGTTTGACCTTAAGGTGTTAAAGTAGATTATTAATCGAGCGGTAAATAAACTTTTTTAAACAAATACCAATATGCTGTGAGATAAATAAAGAGCTTCTAGGCGAAAAAAAACATACGTGACTTGCAAAAATAGTTACTGCATACAATAGTTGCTGATAGATTTTAAAATTTTCAAACTTGTAAATAGCACTTAAGGGACTATCGAGAAATCAAAAAAGCAACAGCTTAGTGCTTTTTCTCAGTTTGGCACTAAAACTAAAAATTAGGCGTTTTGAGGCATTTAAAAGCACCAAAAATATTGCTAAAACCACTAAGTCGGCATCGTTGCCTATAAACTCAAAACAATCATTAAAAGAATAATTAAGACTCTCTCCGTTAAGAAAATAACAAACAAAAATTTAAAAAATAATAAAAATTGGAATTTTCGAAAATATTGAAAAAAAATGTGATAAAAATACGTTAAACTATCGAGGATTTTTAAAATTCATAACATTTGCAATATAAATAAGTACATACATATGTATGACTTCTTTAACAAACATTCAAAATATGTTATTCAAAATGAGTTTAAATTTTAAACTTTAAAAGCAGAGTGTTAGTCACGTGGGCTACTGCTCACACCAACATACATAAGTAGCAAAATTAAAAAGCAAATACAAAATTAACAAACAAGTGATAGAAAATTTGATGTTTTGACTATTTTTATGCTGGTTACGACGGTTTTTTTAGTTGGTTTCTGCTGCTGCTATTGTTAATGAATTGTACAAACTACTTACTCTGCGATCAATGACCTCTACATCCACAATGCATGAATTAGAGTATTTTTTAATTAAAATTTGAATAATTTTGCAGAAAGACAAAGGTAAAAAGTTTTCACGTGAAAATTTAATTTAAAGTTTTTTTATACGCAGTCCACATACGTGGTGGGGGTATTACCATATATGTATATGTTCCCCCGGAATTAGCATGTTAAGTTATAACTTGCTCCAATATAACTTCACCTTCATCTTCACAAAATTTTGCATGTGTGCCTCCATCTCCATCATCATATTTTAAACTACAATAGATATGATAGCTCCAAATTCAACTTTGTACTCCTTCCGGAAAAAAATAAAATATAAAATAAACTTCTGTCTATTGCTCCCATATACATACATACATTGAACAATTTTCTGCAAAATTCATATAACCTCATAAACTACGAATAAATAAATGAAATAAATAATTAAACAAGCTTAAGTCTTTAAATAAAAATTAGTCAACCAGGCTTTGTGAAATTTAGATTTTTATTGGAAAATCAAGCTAGCCCCACTTACGAAAGTCATCTAAACCTACGTATTAATTTTGCATACGGTAGTTTTTTATACAAAACTAATTGTGCTGTAAGTTAAAATATGATCGGGCTTCACCGACTATAACTTTCTTACTTGTTATTAACTGACGTAGACATGACTGAGCGTTAAGCTATGCAAATCTTTTATATAGGAACTACCTTTGAAAGTCTTGACTATCAGTTTGTAACTTTTTAACAACTACATAAAAATATAAATGCACATTTTAGTCTTAAGAATTAATTAAACAAGAGCCGTAGCAATATATAGTTTAGTGCTGGGCAAAAATGTTCTTTTCAGTAATTGATAAATTTTGTTCAGAGCAATTGAAATAGCAAGTTCGTTCTTTTTTTTTTTAATTGTTCACTTACAGTTTATAGTTCTAGACGGTTTTAAGACTCTTCGCTTTCGTTCACCTAGCATTACTTTAAGAATAAGTGGACAATATTCACAAGAGTATAGTTTTAATAAACATATTGGTGACTTTATACCTTAACCCGTTTTTTTTTAAATTTTGTCTTTTTCTAATTTTTTAAAAATTTATCAACTTCGTCATAATTATTTTTAATTGAAAATAAAATTTTTTTGGCCGTTTTATTTAAATCTAGCATCACTCATCTCGCTTTGGTGGACCGGTTACGTAAAAAGCGGTACAGAAAAAGACTCTGTATTAACATTTAAGTCAGTACAGGGGAAACCGTTTTCTAAGTTTTGTATTATGGGCATGGCCTCGCCTTTTCTTGAAGGTATAGCTAAAAGCACACGCCATGATGAGAAGTGCATTAGTTCCAGATATCATAAAAAAACGTTTTTATATAAGAAAGACGAATTTTGTTTTTTTAAATTTTTAATTTTTGCAATTTCCTTTAATGCAAGTTCAACTTCCGGAATGTAACACATTTTACGTAAGTAAAATCGGATCAGCCGTTCTTAAGGGGTGCGCTTAGCAACACACGCCAACTTATTTTTGTTAATGAATTTTTTGATGTAAAATTTTAAAAATTTTATGAAGTGGTTTTTTTCCCTGTTAAGTAACAAAAATTCGAATAAAGTTCTTTCTTTTTAAGTCGACTATATCACTATTTTGAATAGCTTAACAATTATAACAACTTTTCACCTTTCTTCAAATATTTCAAAATTTTTATAAAATGCTATTTATATTAATTGTTGAACTAATTGCTTTTAATTAAAATTTTTGCTTTTTAATTTGAATTAAGTTCATATAATTTCTTTTTTTTTTAGATGAAATTAATATTTTTTCGTTAAAAATCCTTTCTCAATTGACATCACCTTATAAAATTTTAAAATTCAATGGAAAAGTTCACATTGTTCATAATGGCGAACCATTTCATTGAAGTATGTAGTTCATTCATAAACAGCCAAACTCTAATCTCAGTTTTAATAATAACTACATAAAAAAAAATTTTCTAGTTATAAAACATTTATTAATTTTAAAGCAATAAAGGCTCTTCTTTATTTACTTGTTTTAAGATAAGTTTTTTTTTGCAAGGAAATTGAATCCTTTTTCGGTCAATATTAAAATTTACTTTATGAAGACATTGTTTTTTAATTTTTTATTTATTATCTTTTTATCTCTATCTTCTTTCCGGTTTTAAAGTGAAAGCGAAAATAAAATGTACATCTCATGGCCACTAAACGTTTATTGCAATTTCAGCTGCTTTAAGCGTTGATGTGCAAAAAACCAGATTTGTGCACGTGTTGTGTTGAACTTCTTAATGTTGCAAAAAATAGTCAAAAAAGAATATGTATATTGAAACAGTAAATTAATTATGGTAACACCTCAAATATAAAGAGGACTTTAATTTGTAAGAAAGCATTTTTATTTAAAAAAAACATTTATTTAAAAAATTATTAGTTTTCAAAAGAAATATCGTGTCTTCATATCGAATGGCATTAAAAAAGGACTTGTCACAAAATTAAGAAATTTGCCCCATATACATACATACATTTAAATACATAAAACATTATTCCTGTTTCCATAAAATAAAAATTGCCATACCCCAGAAAAAAATGGCGGTTTATTAAAATAAGTAAAGGCATTTCTTTTGACTCCGAGCAAGGCTATACCTTTCTCAAAAATTTCCTTTTAAAAAAAATGCAAAAAAAAGACAAAAAAATTGTAACGAGTTAAATGTAAAACTTTTCACATTACACTTTTCGTCCAACGTCCTTTTTTACCTCCCATATATCCTTTATTGTTTTAAACCCTTTACACTGTGATGAAGATATCAGTTTGTTATTCCATTTATAATTTTTTTATTATCCATTTGCAACCCCATAAAGTATATATATATTTTCTAGATCCTTATAGATAGGGAAGTCGATTAAGCCATGTCCGTCTGTCCATCTTTGTCTCTGTTGAAAACTAAATTCTGAAAACAATTTAAGAACTACGAACCAGGTCTTGGTGTCAAACTGTCAGAAATATCCTGAAATGATCGGCGTTTAAGATAAGCATGATCGGTTTACCACGGCAAAATACTGCAATTGCTCCAGTTTTTTTAAGAACAAATACAAGTGTAGGTATGTATAAGCATGCTGTTGTTGATTTCGGCACACGTTTGAAAATTCAAAGGCAAAAAAAGTTAACTGTTTTTCTGAAACGAGTTTGAAAGTTATAGCTAACTATCGCTGATAACACTCTTGAAAAGACTATAAATGTAAATCATATCATATGCTAGATAAAAACTTTGCAGCATGTTTATGCAACCAGGCTTGTTTCATTGTTGGTTGCCTAGTGTGTAGTTATGTTTATGGTTTTATGCTGCATTCGAGGTTTCAAAACTATATAAAATTTTAAAACTTAATTATTACATTGATGTTGGTTGCATAGTGTGAATTGTTGTTTAAGGTTGGCATTCAAATTTAATGCTTAACGTGTTGCATAAACACGTTGCTAAGTTTGTACCCAGCAATATGTGTATATTGTTTTGCTTAACATGTTTTCTGTTTTTACAGTTCAAAAACAGCTTGCCTATATCAGGTGAATGGGTAAACAAAAAGACCAATTTAAGATTTTGTACAGCCGAATATGGCGTTCTTACTTATTTAAAATCAAAATTGTCTGCAGCTGAGCAGGGCGACTGACCAGCGATGGCTGTAGGTTTTGTGGCGTACACGGGGTCAGGGTGACTAATGAGCATATTCTGTGCCAATGTCCAGCGCTCGTACGCTCTGGGAAAAGCTGTCTTGGATCTTATTTTTTCAAGGCCTGAAGAAAATATGCGGGGTTGCTAAGATAAGACTGCTGGCATTTGCCGAGAAAGTGTGGATAGTTTTATTTTGTCTGGCAGCACTTTAACCATAAAGGGTATACGTGGCGTCTTCTGGGACAGCTAGTTGAACTTTACCTAACTTATCCTAAGTCCAAAATCAAGGAACTTTTACGATATATAAATATATCTCAAAAGCTCTTAGTTCTATTTGAATCAGTAAAATACCATTATAAAATATCATTTAACACTTTTTGGCGAATATAGGGCCTTAGCTGTCAGCAGAGACATCAAGGTGCAGGTTACATAACCTTTTATGAAACCCCTCGGCAAAGGGTGGGATCTAGTACCATAAGTCGTAGTCTAAGCATACAAACTAATCCCACTTTTGCCGTTAAATGACTTATAGACTGATTGACAACTTGTTCTTTGTTTAACAAGCTTATCTGGGCACTTCGACACACAAACGGAAGGACAGGCATTGTATTATCGATTTTCTTATAATAATAGAGAGCCAAATTTAAAGTTTTAGAATATTGGTTTTAAACATATTTTGTATATGTATCTATAATTAGTTTGACAAATTTACAAAATAAAACTTTTTTAATGTAGCAACTATGCTAATAATTTTGGCCATTTATAGTCAATTTCTAAAACAAACTTATAACGACTAAACCAAATGTTTTTATGTGAGAAACTTATGTTGTAATATAGAAAATAGAAAGTAAAACTTATTTTTTCTATTGTCTAACGGATGTTTTGATAATATTAAAAGAAAATTTATATATCAATGTTCATTTATATAATGCATATTTAAGATAAATATTGTCATTGATAATCTTATAATGATGTTGGTTAAGCAATCGACAAAGGAAATAATAATAAAATTGTAAAATTATGACAAACATTTGTATGTTAAATAAAGGAAACCAACACAAACATAAACATAAAGTTAAAGATAAACATAACAAACATTAATATTGAAACAAGTGAGAAAGTTATAGTCGGTCAAGCCGGAGCATATTATGCCCTACACCATATTTGCAATGAGGCTTTATGAAAACTTAGACCAATAACATTTGTAGCCCAAAATGGTTATTCCGGGAAGCTATTTCAAAATATTAACTGTTCATATTTGTATTCAGTTTACTAGTTGGTGAGATAAGGCTAGACACATACATTTGTGAAGTTAGAGTTGTATTTGAGTCAGTTATATCCCAAAGTGCTTATTTCGGGAAGACATTTGTATGGGGGCTATATCAAAAAATGAACCGGTCATCGCCAAAAATAGTACGATTCGTGCCAGGGCCAAAAACCTTACCATTATATATAAAAAATTGCGACTTGTAGGGTGTTTACAAAAAAATCATGGATACCTATCCAGACGGACGGACGAATATGTTTAAATCGACTCGGAAAGTGATTCTAAGTAGATTGGTAAGGTGGGTCTCACACCATTACTTTTGGGCGTTACAAACATTTGCACAAACGCAAAATGCCTCAAAACGTATGCGGTGTGAGTATAAAATTTATACATATGTATGTAACAAATAAGAATGAAATATTCGATTATGCGGGATTTAATAAATACCCTCCTCAGAGGTTATAAACACATATATGTACATACGTACACTGATAGTAAAAGGCATAAAGTTTGTTGATGTTCTTCTGTATCTTCGGCATCCTCGTTATTATTTGGCGATGATGGTTTTAGGCTTATTTAAAATTAGAGACATTACAAAAATTATTTAATTTTAATTGATGAATTTATTAAAATTGTTATTTGTTTTTGAAACAATATTTTTTCTTCATTGCTTAAAATTTTAAAAGGACCTGTTTCACTAGATGCAAATGTTAAAAATTTCTTTTATACATATATAAATATTGAAAATAAAAGCAAATTTTTTATTTTTATTTTGGTTTTTAATATATTTGTTCGAATGCAATTACGTTCGCTTTTAGTGAAACAGGTCGTCAGACCTGAAAAATTGTTCGGGAATTCCAAAATTTTAAACAAAATTTAATGAACTTCAAACAAGCAAGAAGTTTCTTTTTTTTTTAAATAATTAAAATATTTACGTGCAAAAATGTTAAGATTTTAATAACAAATAAAAAGGCAAGTTTTTATATGAAATATTTTGTATATATAAAACTGCTTATTAAACTCTGCCATTAATTTTAAGATCTTTAAAAATCGTCACGTTTAAATTTTGGTAAATTGCGGTTAAATTTTGTTTTCTTTTTCTTTAAAATTTTTTTTTTCACTAAATACCATAACAAAAACGAAACAGATTGTGTAATATTACATACATACATATGTACATCCATTGTATATAATGTATGTAAGTATGTACATATATATGGATGAATCTTCCAAGATTTTTCAATGAAAGTAAAATCGACACGGTTTGTTTGATAATATTTAACAGAGTGATATTTAATAGCGGCACAGTTTAAAAAGAGACGTTTAAGACATTAAAGAAAGGAAATTGTTAAAAACAAAATTAAACCAAAACAGAAGAAAAGGAAAACAGTTTAAATGAAATAAATTAAAGCTTTTTTGTATTGAAAGTAAAAAGAAAGGTAATCCATGCGTATGACGACTGAGGGTCATTGAAAAAATTTTCCCAGCAATTTAGTTAAACTGCTTAACTGACCATTAATTGTTTAATCAAAAATATCTTTTTATTTTGATCAAAAACTTTTTTACGCTGTTTTTCGAGTTAAAATTTGATTTTGTAAACATTTCACTTAGGGCGGAGTAAATTGTTCGGAACGAAACTGTTAACCAGAAACAAAAGCTATTTTGTTAAATATAGATTAAAAGTACATTGTTTTATCCAACTAGACTTGTAAATTTATAAAAAAAAAGTTACATGATTTAATTTAAAAGAAAATGATTTATTGGTTTTGTAGTTTGTGTACGTAAGTTAGTACATATGTACAAGCATGTGCGTATGTATACAGGAAAAAAAAGCCATAGAGCCTCAGAGGGTTAGTAATCATCAGTTTGTATGACTGAAGATTTCAAAAAAATTTAATTAACAAAATAATTTAAATAAAAAAATGGAAATAAAACTGAACATTGATAATTGTTTACATAAATATTAAACTAAAATATTACTAGAGGCTGTTTAGTTCATGTAAAAGAATAAAACTCAACAAGGGCATATTTAAAAAATTCTAGCTGAAGTTTCAATTGTCTTAAATTGTTGGTTTTTTCATTATTGAAAATAGGGCAACACCAGTGCAAACACCAACTACTTAAAGCATATTATGGTACTCCGCGGCAACGATGCTAACTTATTTATTTTCCTGAATTAACAACTTGCGAAAGAACAACAAGCACAGCCGCTTCTTTTTAATTAGCCTTACGTTCGAAATTACGGGTAAACTTAGCTTTTGAATGGCTTATCGAACAATTTAAGCTCAAAAAATGTCAAAGGCTTGATTATGGGTCTGACACATTCATAGCTTAAGAAACTTTCTACTGATAGATCTTAAAAACTAAATAAAAATCCAGTTACCAAGAACTTATTGCTCATATAAAGCCACATATGTGCCTAAGAAACAAAGAGACTGTAAAATTTTTAGGGGCCGTTATTATATATTATCCATCTTGAAAACGCCTGGTAGATTTTTTTTGCCTCGACCTTTCTGAAATAGAAGCAATTAAACAAATTAAATTAATTAAAGTTACATAAAGACAACTTGAAGTAAAATAAAATATATTTTAAATAAAATCAAATAAAAAAAATAAAATAAAATAAAATAAAAATAAAAAAAAATAAAATAAAATAAAATAAAATAAAATAAAATAAAATAAAATAAAAAAAAATTAAATAAAATAATATAAAATAAAATAAAATAAAATAAAATAAAATAAAATAAAATAAAATAAAATAAAATAAAATAAAATAAAATAAAATAAAATAAAATAAAATAAAATAAAATAAAGTAAAATAAAATAAAATGAAATAAATTAAAATAAAATAAAATAAAATAAAATAAAATAAAATAAAATAAAATAAAATAAAATAAAATAAAATAAAATAAAATAAAATAAAATAAAATAAAATAAAATAAAATAAAATAAAATAAAATAAAATAAAATAAAATAAAATAAAATTAAATTAAATTAAATTAAATTAAATTAAATTAAATTAAATTAAATTAAATTAAATTAAATTAAATTAAATTAAATAAAATAAAATAAAATAAAATAAAATAAAATAAAATAAAATAAAATAAAATAAAATAAAATAAAATAAAATAAAATAAAATAAAATAAAATAAAATAAAATAAAATAAAATAAAATAAAATAAAATAAAATAAAATAAAATAAAATAAAATAAAATAAAATAAAATAAAATAAAATAAAGTAAAATAAAATAAAATAAAATAAAATAAAATCAAAAAAATATATAATAAAATAAAATAAAATTAAATTAACGTAATAAAATAAAGCTAAATAAAAAAAAACTTATTAAGTTTAACCAGGATATCTTCTGATCAAAACAATGTTGTCGTTTGATGTAATTTTACACAATTTTGATTTCACGTAAATTTGTTATTAATAATTAGAATAAAGACATCCTAAATAGATATTGATAAATGTATAATGTTAGAGTTTTGCAATAAAGCTGTTATTAACGAGTACAAGTTAAGTTACTTGACAAAAAAATCGTTTTTAAAACAAGTAAAAAGTTTTAATCGGTCTACATTATACCCTGTACCATAATTGTATGGGGGCTACAATAAGAAATGCAAAATTGCATCAAAATATCTCTAAAATATCGACCTGTCCTTTGATAATGAGAATTCATTGACCCTCGTCCTGGCAGGCGGACGGACAATCTAAAATCGGCTCAGAATTTTCCAGCTCTCACTTTTTACAAGAAATCGATGTACAGATGTAATACCTACCCAGTTTTTTGGTATACTGAAAATTTGTACATTTTGATTTGACTTTCTTTAGAGGAACCAGTGCGATATATATTGTTCACTTATTCCAAGTGATCGAAATGGCGCCCTTCGATAAGACATTTTTAAACCATTGTTTTTTTTTTTGGAAATTGCAATAGTGGCTTGCAAAGATATACTATTATACGGCTTGGCAACACAAATGCCAAATAGGCGTTTGGGATATCCTTTATAACTTGAAATACATACTTTTTTAAGATCAAGAAAAATATCTAAAAGAAAACGGTATTTTTATATTAATTTAAAGTTTAAGTTAAGAACCTAAGTTTTCTTTCAAGTGATTAATGGGCAATTCCATTGTGACGGGTGTGTAATTTTGTTTTCATTTTTACTTTTAACTCAAACAATTAAAAATTTTGGTTTTAAAAAATGCTATGATTTCCAAGGATGGTATGTTTTATAGCGATTTATAGTAAGTAAGTACTGCAAGAATATAATTTCTGCTCACAATAACTACTTGAAAGCTGCGATGGGTATGCCCTTAGAAATTTGAGTTTAGGTGAATTTCAACTTTAAGATCAAGTTGTGTATTATATTCTTGGGAGCGGTTTTAATTTTTGAATTGAAGCTTCAAGAGTTATAATTCGTAATTGATTCAATATTTCTACAAAAACTTATTTCTTCTTAAGAAAAAACCTTTTATGAACTTTTGCGAAATATATAAAAATAAAATATCAACCAATTTATTTATATATTGATCATTTTTGACATTTTAGACGTAAATTCATCGATTTTTTTAATAAAAAAATTGATTTTTTTCCAATTTGGGCCGTTTTACATTGAATCGACCTAATATTTTTAATCTTATTATAATGCTACTTAAAGGAACCTTGAGAATGTATACAATATCTATATGTGTGTATGATAATAATAGCAAAGTTTTACTACGTTAGCAGAAAACTTTTAAATTTTGCTTTTGTAAAGTCGTGGCAACAAATATGTACCTGGACCACCTTAATATTAATATCTGTGTGTAAATTAATTTCTTTAAGTGAACTTTAAAAAATATTTTTAATATCAATTTATGCGCTCTATATGGAAAAAGCCACCGCTAAGCCAAATTAAAAGGCAACAAAATACTGTTACGATGCTCGTAAATAAGAAAGAAACACTTTCACTAAGTGGCCAACATCAGCCAATATCAGTAGTTTAGTAACAGAGTTGAAGATGAAAACAACAACCATAAATTAAAAATTTAATTTAAATCTCAGGTTTTGTGTGAAAAACTTAAGCTTGAACTAACTGATATTTGTAAACAATGCGTAGTGGATCCAATAGTATCTAAAGTGACAAAAAAAATATGTATGTATGTATGTGTGTACGTATGTATGTATGTATGCATGTGGCCCGAACACTCATCGAATTTTTCCTGTGCAACGAGAGCAACCCACCCAGCGTGCAAACTTAAACGACAATGTCTTTAACAGACAAGTCTGGTAAAAATCGGATTTGAATCTTACGGATATCTTACAGATTTATTTAAAAAATGTCTGGGAATTTTGATGTAGGATGTGTCCAAGATTTTTATTCGACTTCACGCGGACGTGTCTGTTATTTATATTCCCCTTTCTTTGATGTTTTTTTTTGTTTGTAAGTTCGCTTTCTTTATGCTCACGTCACATACAACTGTCCGGCTGGGTGTCCATATATCCTTGTAATCAAATTACACGTCGCAATTTTAAATATATTTTGATGAAATTTAGAGCAGATAAGATTTCTGGCAATGACACAAAGTCTGTTACTTGCGGTTATGATCGGTCAATGTTTTGATATAGGTTTTTTCTTTGGTTTTTTTCTTTGTTAATTTTATGTCAAGACCATAGCTGCCAGATAAGTCTGGTCCAATATCGTCAAATTTTAGAAAAAAATCATTAGTATACCTCTCCCCTGCTCCTATTCAAATATTTTTTTTCTAAAACGTAAGCCATACTGTTCTTGATTGTAGAACATGTGAAGTCGGTAGCTGTTATAGTTTCCGAGATATAGCCCTGGAGTTGCCCCTACATGGGTGCCATGTAAGACCGACCCCTACAAACATTTTTCTCACAAACATTTTTGTGGGACATACTTTCTATCTCCAGTTTCTAACAGGGTAACCATGAAAATATTTGAAAAAATTAAGTTAAAAACCCCTACAACTTCCCCGGAGTCGCCCTTAGAGGAATAAAATTTTATGCAGACCCCCATTAGTTTTCCCTCTCGAACATATTCCTAGAATATAATTATCCCCTATCTCCATCACCTAAGGGGGTTCCCATTTAAAGTTTGGGAAATTGTAATAATAATCCCCCTGCATCTTCAAAAGTGCTCGTGGATAGATCAAATGTAGGACTGACTGCAACTCATTTTTCGTTGCAAACATTTTTCTAGAACATACTTACCCTCTATCTACGACCCTAAGGGGATTGCCATACAAAATTAAAAAAAAAATTGAGGAACAATACCCTAACACGTTGTGAAGGGTATATAAGATTCGGCTTTTACTTGTTTTTGTTTAAGCTTTTCCTTTTCATTTACTTTCTGTTTCCAATGGTTTTACCCGCCTAGATGTCTAGCAAAAAAATTTTCAGTTTTAAAAACTCGTTTTGTTTTATTATTAAAATGCAGGTATGTAAATTATGCTGTTAAATCACCTATGATTTGGGTGCTGTTGCTGTTTTATTTTGGACATATTAAAATGTTCAAGAAACAGAATGGGTATGTTAAGTTTTCGAAAGTGCTTGTAACAAAACAAAAAATGCATATTAAAAAAAAATTGTTATACTAAAAGCGGTATTAATGGATAGCGAAATTATCAAAACTATACTTTTAATAAGTTCTTGTATCTGCGTTTTCAAAAAACACTATGGGTCGGTGGCACTTACGCCGTAAATTGTGACACCATGCAGCTTATCATCCTGCTGACATAATGAAAGGTTTTGTTTTTAATTGCAAAATAAATATTCTTCACTTCTGATAAATTTTGACTCAAACTTGAGAAAAGCCGTTAATGGCTATAGTTGCCCTGGCTTAAAGTGCCTACAAATATGAACAACAATACATGGTTTAACTGACATAATTCGAACGCAGAACTGTATGTAACGGGAGCTGCAATTTACTCACCCCACATCAGCATCAACATTTCTAAATCAAAAAATTTTTTCTCGTCATTTTTTGATATTTTGCCCAAAGTATTTCTGCTCTTGCCCTGTCTGTTATTTAGCTTTAAAAATGGTAATAAGTTTAAGTACCGTTATGGTCCTCTTAACAATGTCTTAAGGTTTTTTTTAATATAAATTTTTGAACTTCATGTTGTCTTTTGTGTCTTTTCTTTTTTAATTTTATTATTTCTTATACATAAAATGAATTTGCGAAAAATATCAAGTTTAAGGTTGCCTTTCCTTCAGTTAAGGTCTGTTGTTTTGGGTTTGGTAGGTACATGCAAACTCAGATACTTGCATATGTATGTATGTAGATGTTTCACTTTCGAATTAAAAATATCTTAAAAGCTGTAACTTTTTAAAGAGGCACAGAAAGGCTGTTTTTTGCTGTTGTTGTTTGTCTTTTCGTAATCTTGTTTTCAGTTTAGCAGGTAGTTGTTGTTGCTGTTGTTGTCGTTGCTCTTATATTTCAAATGAAATTGAAATAAAATTTCACTTTCTATCCAGTTTAAAGTTACATCCATCTCGCCTGTGTAGTTGTGTGCCTTTTTTGGTCAAAATTTTTTCATTTTTCTTTGAAATCTCTGAAGCTCCATCTGTGTATATGTGTGCAGTTTTTTTTTTATTTCTTAACAAATAGTATAAACGTATGAATGTAAATACTTATGTATATAGATATAAAGCTTACTGCCGTTTATGTAATTTGAAATAACTTACAAGGGCTTGTAGCAAAAAAATTTGCAATTTCACCAACTCTTCCCAGTAGGCGGGTATATACATATGTATGTATTTGCTTGTTGATGCAAAAGCCTGCGGCTATTGGGCTTAATTTAAATTATATTTAGTTTACACTTAAAAAAATTAACAGAAACATAAAATGAAGCCTCAGTCAGATTTTTTACGAGAAAATTTTTTATTAATTTTATATTAAATAGACGTCACTGCTTATTTCCTTCGTTGGCAATTCAGAAAACTGAAACCGGTTTCTATGTGTTTACATTTAGAGGAAGAGAATATATGTATATACATATATGTATAATCGAACCTTAAATCTCGCGAATTTTTAAATTTCCATTTTAGAGAGTTGACAAAAACAAAAATGCCTATATAAGTTATGTACAGGACAACCATATCATATTTTTTCCTCGTGCGTTGCACTAATCTTTAATGTTGTTATTCATCCTTTTAAGAACTTTTTTAAAATTTTGTCATCGGTTAGTTAGTGCCAAGGTATATTCAATAAAGTAGGAATAACTGATCAGCTGACTTCTATTTCCGCCATATGATTTCTAACTTAGCTTGGACACTTGTTTATGTAATACAATGGTTGTGTATACCGTGTGTATGTGTGTTCGCTACATTTTCGACAACCCAGCTGGAATTAGCAACAACAAAATACATGCTGAAATTTTATAGGAAGTTGTTGTTTTAGGGACGTTCCCACCTTCTTATTCCACCATGGTTAGGGCATGTTTTTGCATATGTATTTTGCATATACCAGCATATTTTGGAATATTTTTCTTTTTAACTCCGCTTCCAAAGCTTTTTTTGAAGTTTTTATATATAACTCGAAAATCTCTACCAAAAGATCTATCGAGCGCTCATTGTCATCTTTTGCAAGGTTTGGTTTTTTATTTAATTATTTATTTAAATGCTCAACCCATTGTTATTAAAATCTGTTTTAAAATTTTGGCATCAATTTGTTTGAGCATATTTTTGCATATTTTGCATATAACAACATATTTTCACATATTTTCCTATAACCCATTTTTAAAGCATTTTTTGAATTTTTTTTATTAAATTTAAAAAACATACAAGAGATCTTTCTAGTGTTAATTGTTGTCTTTTGTTTTTTTATGTTTATTTTGAAGCAAAGCCAATTCTGGTTTGTTTTGATTTGTCAAAAATCGATACCCAACTTGTTTTAAGTCCATTTAATTTAACATTTTTAAACATTATTTGGGTTTCCCCTTTTAATTTTGTACCAGAATTTTTTTATTAATGTTAATCTGTTGACACAACTTAATTTTAAATGCTACCTTTTTCGGATTTGTTGTTTCTATTATATGTTGAAGCTTATTTTCACCCTTTTACCGTATATTTTATGTGCATAAAACCCTTTTAAAGAGCATATTTTTGGTTGCCCTGGATATGAACATACATATGTATGTTTATTAAAATTTTTAATAAAAAATTATTTTAAATGTTATAACATTGAACATTTAAAATAAAAAAATTTTAGAAATAACCAAACTTTTAAAACCACACTTCATATAAACGTTATTAATTTTTGTATTCCATTTGTAACTTCGCAAATATTTTTCAAACTTACTGTTGCCTTTCTTAACTTTAGAGGGCTTCTGATGCAAGTTTTACATAATACAATACATATGAAATATGTACATAAATACATACTTATGAATGTATACAGCAGTACTTTTACTTAAAGTTTTTTAAAAAATTAAAACAAAAAAATTGTAATTTTCAATTTTAGTTTAGAAAAAGAAAAGTTTGTAAAAGTTTTTTTTTGCTTAATATATAAAATTTCAAAACTATCAGCAACTGGGAAACTCAAAGCAAACAAGTGAATGGATTAAAAGATAAGCAAGAAGAGTTTTAAAAAAACAAACTGCAACACTTTCACACGCATTGTTTTACAGGTATGTCGTTGCAATTGTTGTTAGCAAGTTTGCAAAATAAAGTTAAAGTGATGAATGAAGTCATTTTTTCTTAGTCCAGTGTTTCCAGTTGGATGCAATAGTCTACTCTATTGCAGGCAATACTAAAAATACCACAAACTGCCTAAGAATCATTTTCTGGAACGCAGGAGGTATCCTGCAATACAAAAATCAAAATTTATGCAATTTTATTAAAAAACCTAGCATGACATCCAGAAGCACTTCTAAAATAATTGCTTATACTTTTTACTACCCGAAAGATCTAAGAGATAGATAGATTTTGTGGTGGCACGGCTATATTTATAAATTCAAAAATTATACATCATTAAATGGGAGCCTTTTGGAGTAATCTGTATTCAAGCAATGCATATTTACATTAAATACTTTCTCCGATACTCGTTATTTTACCAATTTATTGTCTGCCCAGATTTTTAATAATACAACGTGGGCCAAAAGAAATAACCCTATTGAAACATGCTCTTACTTTTGCAAGTGGCGGCCAATATCAAATCTGTTTTGACATTTGTGAACTAGACAGATGTAGAACACAAGTCAACAAGCCATGGAGCGATAAGCTCCCCAAGAACGCGGAATAATCGTGTATATTTTTTTGCGTTACAGTTCGTCTGTGGTGTTGGCGCAGCGCGAATTCCGTCGCCGATTTTCCGTCCGCCGGCACCGACTGCGCAAACACTGAGTCGTTTGGCTACCAACTTTGAAGAGTATGGGACCATACGAGACGCTGCCAAAATTGGCCGGCCACGGAGCTCCCGTTCTGCGGGGAATATCGCCGCTGTTGGCTGGGATATCGTGCTGTCGCCAGAAAAATCGACCAGGCGCCGTGCCTCGACATTAGCCATCAGCCGGTCGTCCCTTAGGCGAATTTTGGTCAAAGACCTACGCATACTCCCGTACAAGTCCAGTCGTGCATCAACTACTGCCTGTCGAACACCAAATGCGTGTAACCTACGCCCAAGCCATCCTGGATGTCGAGGCCGAAGTAAACGATTTTATAGACGAAAATCGTAATGAGCGGTGAGGCTCATTTTAAAATCAGCGGGTACGTGAACACGCAAAATTATCGCTTTTAAGGTATTGAAAATCCACAAGTGATGCACAAGAAGCCATTCCAACTGCTTAAAATGTCTGCCCGGTGCGTTGTTTACGCTAGAGGAGTAATCGGGCCATTTTTTTCGAGGACGCCGCAGGTCAAACGACAACAGTGGACGGCGTGCGCTATAGGGTCATGTTAGCCTAGTATTTTCTGAAGCAATTGAACGAATTTGGGCTGGAGGACATGTGCTTCAAATAGGACGGAGCAATGGCACACACTTCGTGAGCGACAGCTCCAGACCGTTCCACACTTTTTTAGTGGGAGTTTTTGAAGTCCCGTGTTTACGTGAACATGCCCGAGACCTGGAAGCCCTCAGGGGCAAAATTCGACACGAGCGCAAGAATCTGTAGCACGAAATTCTCGCCGAACTGCCAAAAAATGCCAGTAAACGAGCCCGTATAGCAATCAATTGTGACAACGCCCAATTGGCCGATATCATCTTCTCGATTTGACCAATTAAATTCTAAAGGATCAAAAAACATAACCAAAAAACAGGTTCGAAGCTTTAAATTTCAAAAAAATGAGAGCCAAACAACATTAAATTACTTCTTTTGGCCCACCTTGTACTAATCCCTGTTTTTTTACACCATTTCCGATTGTATTTCAGATTTTGCTATTCAATATTTTCTAATTGAATTTAAGAAATTTTTCAAATGAAATTTTATAAATTTCTAATTCAATTCAGAAAATTAAAATTAAAAATTTCGGAAATTGAACTAGAAATTTCTTAAATTGAATGAGAAAATTCTAAAACTAAATTAAAAATTTCTAAGGACGAATTAGAAATTTTTGAAGTCGTATTAGAAATTTCTGAGAATGAATTAAGATCTTTTGAAATTGAAAAAACAAATTTCTAAAATTCAAAAAGAAATTTTAAAAATTTAACTAGAAAATTCTGAAATATAGTTGTAAATGGTGTTAAAATTATTTTATAAATTTCAACTAAGTAAAGAAATTATTTCAAACAATTATTATTTCCTTCTTCTCTAAAAACACATCCATTTGAAAACATCAATATTTTTTATACTTGGTAAGCACTTTTATCTCACTTGTAAAATGTCAATCATTATTGACATTTGTATGTTCCACTTCATTTACTTAACTGTCATGCGAATATCAGAAAAAAGTTAAACATTTTGAGTGTAAACATTTTAAATGGCTACTAATTGAAGCAAAACGGCAAGACATTAAGCATCTCTTTTGTTTAAGGTTGTTCGCATTGAGCCTTGGAGCGTTTTATATAACATGTCAAAATAATTCTTTTATGGTTCAGTTGCTAACTGCTTTTCATTTTACTTTTTTTATAAAACTGTTTATTTTGGAATTTTATGGCGTTAGCAACACGGCGAGCTTCATTTATATTGTGACAGCAACAGACCTAATTTATTTTATAATTTTCTTCTTTACAATTTTCTATTTTTACCTTTCTTAAACAAGTCATAATTCTATTGAAGGGACTGTGATATTTAAAATTTTAAACATTAAGGAACAACCTTTGATTATTGAAGCAGAGATTTGTTACACTTCCACAGAAGAATGTGGCGCTTTGTATGTGTATGTACACAGAAAAAACTGAGTTGTAGAATCAGTAACAAATTTCAGAGAATCAGTAAATATTTTGTCTGGCTGAGGACCTACAACGAAAGTTGTAAATTTAGACAAACAATTTTGCAAGAATTTTAGCTTCTGTTAAAAAGTTTTGCCGAGCTGGTTAAATATTTTATTTGTCTAGGCGAAAATTTTGTTTGATTTAAAAATCAAATAAAAATATTATTAGAGACCATTAAATAAATTGACCAAAAAAATAAATTATTTTGAACAAGAATTTGTTTGAAAAATTTTTTTTGTAGTTTTTTGTGTGTACATGAATGGCTTAATGTAGACCATAAGTTTAAATTCATTGTGACAGTTTCCGACATTATTTATTTTTTAAAAATATTAAATATGTCTTTGATTTAATATTGTTAACTTTAAAGTTTTTGTTTTTTTTTTCTTGTGCATAGAACATTTAGAACATGACATACACATACATACTTCCAATCAAATAACTTGCAAAAACAGTAACAAAATAACTTTCAGTTTCAAAAATGGTAATTTTTTATCACCCTAAGCATAATATGAAAAAGACTGCCAATAAATAAAATAAAATAAAATAAAATAAAATAAAATAAAATAAAATAAAATAAAATAAAATAAAATAAAATAAAATAAAATAAAATAAAATAAATAAAACTAGTGTGTACAATCGTATTTGTATATGTGTTACATAGTCTTATAAATATGCATGTAAAAATTATATTTTTATCATCACAGAATATTTATTTGTTAAACTTATTGCCCTAATATAATTAGAGATATTCAAAAGTAATTTTTATATGTCCGGGTTTTATGCTTTAAAATAGAAAGCGCTTAATGAAACCCCCTTTGTACATTGATATAATAAAAACAATTGTTTAACCCTTTCGGTATTTTGATGCCATATGGCATCATGGGTTTTTAAAGACCTGTAATTTTGGTTAATTCCAACAAAAATTATTTTTTTTGATGAAGTATTGCGCTCTGAACTTTATAAAACATTATCTTGACAAAATTTTTATGTATTTTCGTTACTATGAAATAAAACACCACTATTTTGAAACTCCTCTAAGTAATTGAGTCTTAAGGTTGAAAAACGTGAATTGTTAAACATTATATTTTGAAAAATTTAAAAAAAAAACCATGAAATTTATTTGCAGAAGTATGCAAAAAGACTTCATTTATAAATAATATCAACTGTTAAATTTGTAAAACCCTCAATATAGCCGTAGGATTTTTTTAAATTCGTATGACGCCATATGGCATCAAAAGTTACTCAAAGGAGCTAAAGTATATAACAAAAAGTAACGACTTTTTACGTTCGATAAATAAGATCAACTCCTTTGAGTGCTTTTTGTCACACAGTAAAGAAGTAAATATGCCAAACAAAAACAATTTTGATGAGTCGTATATTTCTGATAACGATAACGAGGACTCTGATAATTCCGTCATATTAGACGACCTAATGGAAGCCTTGAAAAAAAATAATTCTTTTGTTATGGAAGAGCTATCTCAACAGAATCCGGTTGATATTAATTTAGAAGATATTAGCGATAATTATATACAAGAAGAGTTCGTAGATGAGGAAGAAGCGTTTAAACCATCAAAGAAGCTTGACAGTTATAAATGGAAAAAGGTAAATTGGTCCACCCCAGATGCGCACTTCGAGCAACATTTACCCAAAAGTAGTATAAAGACTCCTATGCAACATTTTTTGGAGAATTTTACGCAGGAGCTTCTTATTGAAATCGTCACATCAAAAAAATCAAGCATCGCTCATGAACACGGCGACACCTATAAATATTTCCAGTGCAGAGTTAATTCAATTTATTGCTCTCGAAATAATGATCGGTTCAATTGGTTATCCCCGTCTAAAAATGTACTGGTCGAAAGCAACCGAGATTCCTTCTTTTCGTCACTGTATGTCAAGGAGCCGATTTCATTCTCTGCCTAATAGTTTGAAATTCACTTCAAGTTCAAATAAAAATGATAAGCTTTACAGGGTTCGGCCTCTATTGGATGTTTTCTACAAGAAGCTGTACTCCTTACCAAAAGATGAAAATCTCTGTGTGGACGAAATGATGGTACCTTTTAAAGGAAAATCCGCGCTTAGACAATATATGCCCAAGAAACCCATTAAATGGGGCGTGAAAATATTTTGCCTTTGCAGCTCAAAAGGAATAATCTATGATTTAGAAATTTATCAAGGAAAGAACACCATTATTGGGGAAAAAAAATTTGGGTTCTGTTCCGATATTGCCATTCATTTGACAAAAACAGTTCCCGTATACAAAAACTTTAAAATTTTTTTTGATAAATTTTTCAAAACATTTGCTTTAGTGCGCTATTTGAATGAACGTGGGGTATGGGCAACAGGAAACATCAGAACAAATAGAATAGGAAAAATTCCTCTTCAACCTGAAAAGGACCTAAAAAAACTGGGCGAGGTAGCTTTGACTATCGCGTTGAACGAACCGACAATTTTATCGTAGTAAGATAACTTTACGGCGGTATTGTACAGCTTGTGTCAACAATTTACGGTCCAGAGCGCGTCAACTTTGTGAAACGTTTTTGTACGGCAGAAAAAAAGGTAACTGAAATTGAACAACTAAATCTGGTTTCCATGTACAACCAACACATGGGCGGTGTTGATAAAATGGATTTTCTGCTTTCCCTTTATTGTATTTCAATTAGGTCCAGAAAATGGACTTTGAAAATTTTTGACCACTTTATTGATATGGCCATATGCTGGAGAACAAAAATGAACTCAAAAAAAAAGATAACATAGACCTATTAGAATTTCGGAATGATCTAACAGATGCACTTCTATCTTTTGCAGCCCAAAAAAGCAATTGGCGTAAACGTGGCCGTCTAACGAAGTCACCACATGAAAACAGTCCTTCAACTTCGGAGAGAAGTAGTTCAACTACATTCAAAATGAAGTGCAAAGTGTCTCCACCTGTCTCTATTAGGTATGATAGTATAAATCATTGGCCGGAGTACACACCAGGGAAAGTAAGATGCAATACAAAAAATCGCTCATCATATTCAAGATACAAATGTATTAAGTGCAATATCCATTTGTGCATTCCAAATGCCTCCCGAAACTACTTTAAACTTTACCATGCAAATTGGAATTAAATTTTGAACTTTTTATATACATACTTATGCATGAACTAAATTTTTTAATTTTTAATATCTTTTGTACATATCTTTGTGTTAATAATTTTTTTAAGTTTGTGATATTTAAAATAAATTTAATAAGTAAAACATAATGTAAATATATCCTACTATGCCACCAAAAATAGTGTTTTTTTCACCGTTGAGTACAAATGATGCCATGTGGCATCATTCCTAAAAACCACTTTGGGGTAAATTTTTTGAAAAAAGAAAAAAAACCGAAAATTATTAAAAATAATATAGGCCAGATAACAAAAAAATTGAATTTTTAAATTCAAAATCAAAAAAGATGTACCGAAAGGGTTAAACAAAGCTGTGAGAACCTTTTGTTTTAATAAAACATTGCATAACTTCAAGGATTCAGTAAATGTTGTATGGTGAGAAGAGTTTTTGTCTTTTTCCCCCCAACTAGCGATGCCAACCAACTTTATGCTTAAGCACTATTTTTCAGGGACCAAATGAATAAAAGTTTTTTCTATGGTTAAGTAAAGTACACATTTTGATCCTATTAGGTGTACGTCCATATTTTTAAAATCAAGATAAGTTGGGTTGTTTATAAACGAACTAGTTCAATTAAATATTTCAGCGGTATGAACAATGTTGACGTGTTCAGATTTTTTATTCTTTCTTTATTCACGTTGTTCTTTTTACCCTAAGTAGATAGGGAATGCGGGTTCTAGCCCACCGGGTGATTCAGTTAATATTTATTATTGTGGTTTGTGTCTTTGCTAAATGACGAGATTGATTTAGTGCTGCCAGAGTGGTGTGTTTAGTTTGTAGATCGTGTATTTTCTTAGTGGTGAGATTGCTTTAGTGCAGCCAACGTGGTGTGTTTAGTTTGTAGATCGTGTATTTTCTTAGTGGTGAGATTGCTTTAGTGCAGTCAACCTGATGTGTTTAGTGTGTAGGTCGTGTATTTCCTAAGTGGTGAGATTTTTTTAGTGCTGTCAGAGTGGTGTGTTTAGTGTGTAGGTCGTGTGTTTGCTAAATGCTGAAATTGATCTAGTAAATTTTTTTGTTTTTACGGATCATGCTGTTTCACAGCATGTGCTGAGTTTCTTATAGGTGGACATGTGTTTGTGTTTGTAAACAAACAAGTGGGAGACAAAGTGTATGTGTGTGTGTGTGTGTGTGTGTGAATAAAGAAAAGCAAATGTGGGGACAAAACATGTACAGATGAAGTGTATGTTTATTATAGGCAGATCAGTCATAGCCGCCCTAAAGGCAGACCGACAGACAGACAGACCGATGGACTTTAAAAATTGTAAACTAAGCAATTTTATTAGATTTTTATTAGTGTAGGATGCAGTAGACTTTTATTTATTTAGATTTTTTATGAGTAGTGGTATTTAATTGTGTATTAAAGGGGTGGATGTGAGAGTAAATGTTTTTTTTATTTTCTAATAATTAAAAATTGTAAACCAAACAATTTTATTAGCTTTTATTAGTTTATTAATAGTGGAGGGATTGATTTTGTTTGAAAATAAATTTTTTGCTGCTTTAAGTAAAGTGTTGGAATGCACTTGTTACATTAAACGGATGGATGTGAGACTAAATATTTTTTATTATCTAAAAATTTTAAATTATAAGCCAAGCAATTTTATTAGTTTTTAATAGTGTAGGAATTGTTTTAAAAATTTTTAAAATGCGTAAAGTTGGAGTTAGCACGTGTCAAGTAAGTATGTACATAGTTTTAAACTTCAGCTGGATGAAGATTTTTTGGACTATTTTAGATTTTTTCTATAAGTGGTGATATTTATTTTTTATAGTTAATGTTTGTGTGTTTGTATATGTAGGTTAAGAACAAAAAGTTTTTTATTAGTTTATTAATAGTGCAGGGATTGATTTACAATAGTTTTTTTGGAAAATAAATTTTTGCTGCTTTAAAAATGTACATATTTTTTTATTTTCTAATAATTAAAAATTGTAAACCAAACAATTTTATTAGTTTTTATTAGTTTATTAATAGTGGAGGGATTGATTTTGTTTGAAAATAATTTTTTTGCTGCTTTAAGTAAAGTGTTGGAATGCACTTGTTATATTAAAGGGAGGGAGGGGATGTAAATGTAAATATTTTTTATATAAGTTTTAGTAATACAACGTTTAAAACTAGTATATAAGTTTCTTTGGAAGGCTTCTTTTGAATTACACTAAAAATATGGACATAATTTTTTCAGAAAATATTCTTGAGAAGGAAATATCAGAGCTTATATCCTTTGAAGAGGATGAATACCTAAGGGAAATTCCTAATAATCAGTTGGGGTATTATTATCCATTCAGCGATCCTGTATCGGAGTTTATCCTAGACGAAGAAGGTGATGAGGAGCTTAGGAAATTTCGAGATGATTTTTGGTTTGATGACGACGGGGATCAGATGATGTTGAATATAAATTTAAATATTATTTAAATAATTAAAAATAAAGAGTTTATATAAAATTAATCGTTTATGGTTTTTTTTTATCTTTTTTCTCTCTTAAAGTTTTTCTCTAGTAAGAGTGTTAATTGCTTAAGATGAGTAATTTTTATTACTTTATAATAGTCTAAATAAATTGATTATGAAAATTTCCTATAAATTGATAGTTTATATTCTTTTTGAACATTAAATAAATAAGAACCCAAGGATGAACATCAATACGGACTTGGTATCAACCTTTAATCAGCTAAGTTTAAGGCAAACCATTATAAGTCTTAAGGATATGATAGATGGACAGGATTATTTCATTACCAAAGCAAAACGTGTAAATACTAAATATGGAGATGTTATTGTTTTGGAATTGGACTCAAAAATTTTATACCTGCCTAAGAGATTTAATTCTCTCACTGATAAGGATATAGAAAACCTATCTACTGGTATCTACTCAATTTCCAAAATTCCTTCAAATGACGACAAAACAAATGATTCATACAAGTTGGAGATAAAGGTGGCTTATACTCTAAGAGATTATTATACTGATAATGAATTTTAAACATTTTAAATAAAATTAAAAAATTGATTGAAAATTAATTTCTGATGTTTTTAATTTATAATATTATATAAAGGGCTGAGAACTTATGATATATACAGTCTCAAGTATATCATTAACCTATAAAGATGGACAATATTAATGATTTTCTAGAGAAATTTGAAAATTTAATTTTCGAAGAAGATTTAGAATTTATTAATGCATTCAAAAAACAGTACTGCAATATAAATAAATTTGATAAGCCTTGCCCCCACAAAAATTCTGATGGAGATGTAGTTGGACTCTGTGGATGCTACTTTTTCCATATGAGAAAGGAGAGAGTTTTCAAGATTATTGAAAAGTATCAACAATTAATTAAGAAGTTAAGAAATTATGAAAAAATTTAAGCAATAAACAAATTTATTATAAACTTTAAAAATTGGGGGTAAGCAAATGGAAAATATATGTATATAAAGTGCTTTTAAAGAAGCAAGATCATCAGTTTAATTTAAAAAATCATTGAGGATGGAAAACAAAACTAAAAAATTGTTTAAATTCAGTCAAGGACGAAAAAACGCAGTGTATGATGTTGTTTTTGAAATGGAGTATTTCTTAGATTTAAGATTTAAAATCTCGTGTGGATTTTCAACTGTATTAGGATTCAAACCAATTATATGGATACACTATAAGGATAAAAATTTTGTGGGAATAGATCGAGAAGAATGGTTACATCTCATGAGCTATAAGGATCATATAAGTAATGTTATAAATCAAGTAAAATTTGTCGGCTTTATAAATCTCTTTGAGAGGGAGGGTGAGAGAGAAACATTCTACAGCTTTAAATATAAAAAGGGAGTGTGCTATTTCATGATCAAGCAAGGTAAATACGAAATTAAGATTGATCCAGATACTTGGCGATCATTACTTCGGATTGGATCATTTCTATCATCAATTTTATGTTGGAATAGCATTTTGAGAAAACAAATTGTTCACTTCTACTATGAATATTATATACCATCTTGCTCTAAGTTAAACAAAACTGTTACTCAAATCTGTGAACTTAATTGTCCATATGATAGAGATATAGAAATTGATTTAACGAGATTATGCTATGAGTTTTCTAAAAAGATGTATGATAAAATAAAAACTGATGTAAAAGTATATAGACTAATATCACGAATTGATAATAAATAATAAAAATAAATAAAAAAATTGTGTTTTGCTTTTTATTTATTGCTTTCTTTATTTTTCATATTGATTAAAAATTTTAGACATAAATGACCACAGTTAAAGGTATTCATTCTTTGATATCTTTTATGATTATATTTAATGTTATTTCCTAAATAACTTAAAACTTCCAAGGGAGGTTGAAGATTACCAAAACTATCAAAATATTCAATATATTTGTTATTTTTATAATATGCTACCCAATGTGTGCCTTTTCCGCTTATATTGTCCAAGTTAATAATACCGCATTCTTTTTTTCGAGGAGTTTTAGGAAGTGTATCTCTCATATAAACTCCTCTAAAACTAGGAATATAATTTTTTCCAAATCTTTTCAAATCGACGTCTGTTAGCGGTCTATTAGGTAGCTGATCTATTAGTTTTTTGATATATTATCATAAAAAATTCCATATCCCTTTTTATGTGGTTTCAGGTATAAGCCTTTACCCATTGCAATTGCTTCTAATACTCTATTATGCCGCTGACTTTCTTCAAGTTGCTGTCTACCATTTCTAGCGGTGTTTACAGCTCTAGCAATTGATGATCCTCCGGAAGCTAATGCGCCTAATGCTCCAAGTGCAGTTAGTATAGGAACTAAAGGAAGAAAACCACCAATCTTTGGAACTTTGATAATTCTTGGAATTTTAATGTCAAATTGCTTTTTATTACGAAAGCAATTTTTAACAACTTTTCGTGCAGTTTTTATAGCATTTTCAATAGTTTCAGGTTTTTCCTTTTTCAAGATAGCTGCTGCTTTTTTAACCGCTTTCTTAAAAATGTTTTGCTTATAAACCCTCTTTTTTGATTTACAAGATTTTAAGCCTAAACCAAATTTGATTTTAGATTTCATAGCGTTAGCAACAATGTATGCATTTAATTTTTCTCCAAGTGTGCTATCTTTAGCCTTAACTCGTTCCCAAGCCTTTTCTGCTAGTTCTTTATCTGCTTGATGTCTTCTATTAATATTAGTGTTTTGAGAATAAGCAATATCATGAACTTTACAAGCTGCATCTAGGGGATTTATTCCCTTATCCCCTCTTTCTAATCGTTTTTCTAGTTTTGTCCCAGGTCCACAGTATTGATACCCTGGTAGGTGTAGCTCAATTGGTAGGGAATTAATTAAGTTATTTATCAGTCCTTTTCCGCGAACGTGTTGTTTTTTACTAAGTGTTTTCTTTATATATACAATCATTTATATAACCTGTTTGATAGTGAGTAAACATTACTTTAAGTAATTCTTTATATACCCACACCGTCTCAGTTGAAAGCATGCGTTTAATAAGGCAACATAAGGATATTACAGTTAGAAATATAGACTTGGTAAAAGATGTTAATGGCATTAAACACAGTTGTTTATTACCAAATTCTATAAGAGCAATTATAGTAGGTCCATCAAATTGTGGAAAAACAAATGTTATGCTTAGTTTAATTGAAAGCCCTAATGGAATAAAATTTAAAAATATATATTTGTTCTCAAAATCATTGCATCAACCAAAATATCAATATCTTAGAAAATTAATTTCTTCTGTAAAAGGTATGGGACTTTACACATTTTCGGAAAATGAGAATGTAATACCACCCCAAGAAGCAAAATCAAATTCAGTAATGATATTTGATGATGTTGCATGTGAAAAGCAGAGTAATATTAGATCATACTTCTGCATGGGAAGACATAGTAATATTGATGCCTTCTACCTATGTCAAACGTATACACACATTCCAAAACATTTGATACGGGATAATGCAAATATGATTATAGTATTTAAGCAAGACGATTTAAACTTAAAGCATATTTACAAAGATCATGTTGGAAATGATATGAGCATTAATATATTTTCTGAAATATGTAGAGAATGCTGGAAGGATAAATATGGATTTCTAGTTATAAGTAAGGATGATGAAATGCATAATGGACGCTATAGAAAAGGTTTTCACATCTTTATACAAGTTTAGTTGCATTCGTTTAGTCACATGTATCAGACGTGTATCCATTATATAAAACATATACATACAAAACTTTTTTATACTGTTTAGCTGTTTGATAAATCTGTTTAGCTGTTTGATAAAGCTGTTTTAGCTGTTTAATAGATCTGTTTAGCTGTTTATAAAGCTGTTTTAGCTGTTTGATAAATCTGTTTAGCTGTTTGATAAATCTGTTTAGCTGTTTATAAAGCTGTTTTAGTTGTCTAAAATTGTCATATTATATCCACTACCTTTAAATATCATCATGGAAGAAAACATGCTGAAGGAATTGGTTAAATCAAGGAAAATTTTAAAAAGAAAATTTGAAAGTATTAAACGTGGAGAAGCAGAAGCCTTTAATAAATTAGAAAATAAATTTAAACCAATAACAGAACCCTTAAAAAAACTAGTTAAACTATCTAATACAAACTCATTAAAGCCTACAGCATCGAAACCAGATAAAAACAAAATAAAATATATAGAGGATAACATTGACATTCCCAAGAAAAATGTTGTTATAGAAGATTTATTATCAAAGACTAGAGATATCGAAAATATAGAGGTAGATGATCAGTCATTTTATTCGCAGTCTTCAGATTGGGAATATAATTTATCGGACCTAAGTGACAGCAAAAAACTTGATAATGTTTTTGGACCTCATAAAAGTGAGAATGGTAGTTGGAAACTAGGAAACTCAGATTTTGAGATTAATGGTGAAAAAATTAAAATTGGGAAAAAGTCTTGGGCGCTAACACCAGGTTTATATTCGCTACTTTTCCATCAAAAACCAGAGCAGTATGACTCATCTGAACTGGAAATATATAAAAGAATTTTAATTGATACAAACGCACATAGAAGAAATTATGATCCAAGTAATCAACTTAAAGGTAATAGAGGTTATAAATATAAAAAAATAATAAGCAAACTGTTTCCTTCCTCTACACATATTGGTGAAGGTTTAATGAAGCTTAATCTCAACAAATCAAACTATATATACTGGGATAACCCTAATGAAATAGTAGAACGATTAAAACTTTTACTGGCATCACAACACGCGGGTAATAATAATCACACTAACGAAATTCTATCAATAATTGAGGAATTAAAAGAAGCAAATATAATTGAGTAATATCGGCATATTTATAAAAAAAATTTACCAAGACTGTAAAGAAAATATGACTGTGGATAAGTTTGGTCACTATAGTAAACAACAACATTTCAGTGACGGAGCAAACAAGAAACATTTTTTTAAAAAACATTTTGGTTTTACGCTAGATGGAAGTGACATAAACGTAGAACATAAAATAATTAAGAACTTGGCTACACCTATAGAAGAAACAGATGCTGTAAATAAATTATTCGTATTGTCTCAGATTGAAAAATTAGAAGAAGAATTAAATAGATATTTAAGAAAGGAAATAAATGAAATTCATGAAAAAATAAATCTAATTCTAAACAACCATATAGATCATTTCAATCAAAAAATTTACGAAATTGAAAAATTTTTATTTTCATCTGAAAATAATTTAAAATATATACCACTAGATGGTGATAATAATCAAAACAGCAACAACTCCAAAAATAATCTAAAATATAAATCAAATTAAGAATGGTAATAACAAAAAGAGATTTAGTTAATGAGCTTCATTCAACAGCACGCAGAAATTTCTTAAGGCGTAGAGTTATTACAAAGGGTATAGATGATCTTTGGCAAGCTGATTTAGTAGAAATGGGTGACTATTCATCTAGCAACAACGGGTATAAATATATGTTAACAGTTATTGATACATTTTCAAAATATGCATGGGCTGAATCAATCAAGTCGAAAACTGCTTCTGAAGTTTCCAAAGCATTTCAAAACATACTTCGTTTAGGACGTGTGCCAAAAAATTTGCAAACAGATGATGGTAAAGAGTTTTTTAATAAAGAGTTTGGAGCGTTAATGCGAAAATATTCAATTAATCATTACTCTACATTTAGTGTAATGAAAGCTTCGATTGTAGAACGATTCAATAGAACATTGAAAAGTATAATGTGGAGAGAATTTAGTAATAATGGAAACTATAAATGGCTTAATATATACAAAAGCTTAGTTAAACAATACAATCACAAAACACATCGAACAATAAAAATGGCACCTGCTCATGTGTCAGCTAAAAATGAAAAGCAACTGCTCAATACTGTATATAGCAATTTAAAAATATTTAAACCATCACGCTTTAATGTAGGAGATTACGTCCGCATAAGTAAATATAAACATATATTTGAAAAAGGATATACTCCCAACTGGACAACTGAAATATTTAAAATCAGATCAATACAGAATACTTATCCTATTACATTTTTGCTAGAAGATTATCAAGGCAATGAAATAAAAGGAGGATTTTATAAGGAGGAGATACTACATACACGTTACCCAAATACATATCTAGTGGAAAAAGTATTAAGAACTAAAGGGAATAAGGTATATGTTAAATGGTTGGGTTTCTCAAATCAACACAACTCTTGGATTAAAAAAACTGAAATATTGTAAATTTATTTGAAAATTAATAAAATAAATAAAAGTCAAACATCAAAGCATTTTTATTTTCATTTGTAGTTGAGAGTTTAATATGTCAATTACATTAGCATTAAGCGGAAAGTCTTCAATCTTAACAGCAAAGTACTTTCCGCCAATACAATTAAAAGATGATTATGAATGTTGTCTAATTGACTTTCATTCATACAATTCTGTTCCCAATGTAGATTATGATAATAATCTTTTTCATATAGGGGATAAAGTTATTGAAATTCCTATTGGGTCGTATGAGTTACAAGATATCGCTGATTATATTACTACACAGTATAAAGCAGTGGATTCCAAAAAATCTGTTATAATTGAAGCTAATAACAATACCCTACAAGTTGAAATAACCTCTTCACATGAAACAATATTCTTTGATCGGAATCGATCTATTGGTAGTTTATTTGGATTTGATAAAACAACTTTAGATTCGAGTATTAAACATTCATCAAATCAACCAGTAAATATTTTAAAAGTTAATGCTATTCAAATTAAATGTAATATCATAAGGGGAGCGTATATGAATAACTCCCCCGCACATATACTTCATGAGTTTGCACTGGACGTTCCTCCAGGCTATAAATTAGATGTGATCCCCAATAATCTTATTTATTTGCCAGTAAACGTCAGAGAAATAACACACATAACTATTAGCATCGTTGATCAAAAAGGTCGTTTAATAAATTTCAGGGGTGAGGAAATAACACTCAGATTACATCTAAGACCAAAGAAAATATGATAATTTACAATACAACAACAACAAAACAGAATAATATCAATAAGGACACTATAATTAAATCTGACAAAGTACGTAAACCAAAGTTAACTAAAAAGAACAAAGAATTTTTAAAATTACTCAAGTTTAAAGTAAAAAACGATGTCTGATATACTTAATGTTTTGGAAAAACCATATTCAGATGAGAATATAATTAAAAAAGATTATCATAGCTATTTACCCTATATTCAATCATTTAGAAATAATGATGAAATTCGAATTACAGTTCAAAATCAAGACTTGTATGTTCTTCCTTCAGAGAGCTATTTATATATAGAAGGAAATATAAAGAATTTAAAAGGTGAAGAATCAATAAATGCTCGTCTAAAAAATAATTGTGTAGCGTATCTATTTGAAGAAATACGTTACGAAATTAATGGTGTTGAAGTTGATCGAACTCGATACTTGGGAACTGCAAGTACTTTAAAAAATTATATTTCTCTAAATGAGTTTGAAAGTAATATGATGAGAAATGCAGGCTGGTCTATTTCTCAAGACTTGCCGTTATCAAATTTTAGCTTTTACATCCCCCTGAAACTGTTAATGGGATTTGCTGAGGATTTCAAAAAAATAATATTGAATAGTAAACACGAGCTGATTCTTTTACGTAGCTCAAGTGATGTAAATGCATATTACTCAACAGATGTAAATGAAAATCTTCAGTTAACAATAACAAACATTACATGGAGAATTCCACATATTCACTTATCCGATTCTAAAAAAATAGAAATAATGAAGATTATAAAAGATGCAACTTCCTTACCCATAGCTTTTCGTAGCTGGGACTGTTATTTAAATCCTACATTTGTTGGCGGTAGAAATCATTACTGGAATGTCAAGATGTCAATCAATAGAGAGAGACCTCGGTTTATAGTATTCGTCTTAGAAAAAAATAATAAATATATTCATTCTAACTTGAAAAATATTAAAGTACATTTAAATTCCGATGTGTATCCATATGATGACTTAAATTTAAAGTTTAAAGAAAATCGTTATGCTATTTTATATGATATGTATGCGAAATTTCAACAACAATACTATATGACGGAAGCCCAACCACTTATTTCCTGTGAAAAATTTAAAGATATTCCAATTGCTGTAATTGATGTTACCTATCAAAATGAGATGATTAAAAGCGGACCAATTGATGTAAAGATTGAGTTTGAAA
This sequence comes from Melanophora roralis, assembly GCA_963583895.1. Taxonomy (NCBI): domain Eukaryota; kingdom Metazoa; phylum Arthropoda; class Insecta; order Diptera; family Rhinophoridae; genus Melanophora; species Melanophora roralis. The sequence goes on along the minus strand of OY757187.1, from coordinate 22,978,254 downwards.
CTGATAGCCCGATTCCAGCAAATACAAATGCTTACTGTCTGATTATATACGACCGTTTGATGGAGTACACCCCATTAACTGGAATTGTTCATAAAGTTATATAATTTGTTATAATAATACTTACTTTTCCAACTTTTGTAATAAAAATAGAACTCAATAAATGTTTTTTCTTTAGCTTAAAAAAAAACATTATCAAGTTTTTTGCTGTCACTTAGGTCCGATAAATTATATTCCCAATCTGAAGACTGCGAATAAAATGACTGATCATCTACCTCTATATTTTCGATATCTCTAGTCTTTGATAATAAATCTTCTATAACAACATTTTTCTTGGGAATGTCAATGTTATCCTCTATATATTTTATTTTGTTTTTATCTGGTTTCGATGCTGTAGGCTTTAATGAGTTTGTATTAGATAGTTTAACTAGTTTTTTTAAGGGTTCTGTTATTGGTTTAAATTTATTTTCTAATTTATTAAAGGCTTCTGCTTCTCCACGTTTAATACTTTCAAATTTTCTTTTTAAAATTTTCCTTGATTTAACCAATTCCTTCAGCATGTTTTCTTCCATGATGATATTTAAAGGTAGTGGATATAATATGACAATTTTAGACAACTAAAACAGCTTTATAAACAGCTAAACAGATTTATCAAACAGCTAAACAGATTTATCAAACAGCTAAAACAGCTTTATAAACAGCTAAACAGATCTATTAAACAGCTAAAACAGCTTTATCAAACAGCTAAACAGATTTATCAAACAGCTAAACAGTATAAAAAAGTTTTGTATGTATATGTTTTATATAATGGATACACGTCTGATACATGTGACTAAACGAATGCAACTAAACTTGTATAAAGATGTGAAAACCTTTTCTATAGCGTCCATTATGCATTTCATCATCCTTACTTATAACTAGAAATCCATATTTATCCTTCCAGCATTCTCTACATATTTCAGAAAATATATTAATGCTCATATCATTTCCAACATGATCTTTGTAAATATGCTTTAAGTTTAAATCGTCTTGCTTAAATACTATAATCATATTTGCATTATCCCGTATCAAATGTTTTGGAATGTGTGTATACGTTTGACATAGGTAGAAGGCATCAATATTACTATGTCTTCCCATGCAGAAGTATGATCTAATATTACTCTGCTTTTCACATGCAACATCATCAAATATCATTACTGAATTTGATTTTGCTTCTTGGGGTGGTATTACATTCTCATTTTCCGAAAATGTGTAAAGTCCCATACCTTTTACAGAAGAAATTAATTTTCTAAGATATTGATATTTTGGTTGATGCAATGATTTTGAGAACAAATATATATTTTTAAATTTTATTCCATTAGGGCTTTCAATTAAACTAAGCATAACATTTGTTTTTCCACAATTTGATGGACCTACTATAATTGCTCTTATAGAATTTGGTAATAAACAACTGTGTTTAATGCCATTAACATCTTTTACCAAGTCTATATTTCTAACTGTAATATCCTTATGTTGCCTTATTAAACGCATGCTTTCAACTGAGACGGTGTGGGTATATAAAGAATTACTTAAAGTAATGTTTACTCACTATCAAACAGGTTATATAAATGATTGTATATATAAAGAAAACACTTAGTAAAAAACAACACGTTCGCGGAAAAGGACTGATAAATAACTTAATTAATTCCCTACCAATTGAGCTACACCTACCAGGGTATCAATACTGTGGACCTGGGACAAAACTAGAAAAACGATTAGAAAGAGGGGATAAGGGAATAAATCCCCTAGATGCAGCTTGTAAAGTTCATGATATTGCTTATTCTCAAAACACTAATATTAATAGAAGACATCAAGCAGATAAAGAACTAGCAGAAAAGGCTTGGGAACGAGTTAAGGCTAAAGATAGCACACTTGGAGAAAAATTAAATGCATACATTGTTGCTAACGCTATGAAATCTAAAATCAAATTTGGTTTAGGCTTAAAATCTTGTAAATCAAAAAAGAGGGTTTATAAGCAAAACATTTTTAAGAAAGCGGTTAAAAAAGCAGCAGCTATCTTGAAAAAGGAAAAACCTGAAACTATTGAAAATGCTATAAAAACTGCACGAAAAGTTGTTAAAAATTGCTTTCGTAATAAAAAGCAATTTGACATTAAAATTCCAAGAATTATCAAAGTTCCAAAGATTGGTGGTTTTCTTCCTTTAGTTCCTATACTAACTGCACTTGGAGCATTAGGCGCATTAGCTTCCGGAGGATCATCAATTGCTAGAGCTGTAAACACCGCTAGAAATGGTAGACAGCAACTTGAAGAAAGTCAGCGGCATAATAGAGTATTAGAAGCAATTGCAATGGGTAAAGGCTTATACCTGAAACCACATAAAAAGGGATATGGAATTTTTTATGATAATATATCAAAAAACTAATAGATCAGCTACCTAATAGACCGCTAACAGACGTCGATTTGAAAAGATTTGGAAAAAATTATATTCCTAGTTTTAGAGGAGTTTATATGAGAGATACACTTCCTAAAACTCCTCGAAAAAAAGAATGCGGTATTATTAACTTGGACAATATAAGCGGAAAAGGCACACATTGGGTAGCATATTATAAAAATAACAAATATATTGAATATTTTGATAGTTTTGGTAATCTTCAACCTCCCTTGGAAGTTTTAAGTTATTTAGGAAATAACATTAAATATAATCATAAAAGATATCAAAGAATGAATACCTTTAACTGTGGTCATTTATGTCTAAAATTTTTAATCAATATGAAAAATAAAGAAAGCAATAAATAAAAAGCAAAACACAATTTTTTTATTTATTTTTATTATTTATTATCAATTCGTGATATTAGTCTATATACTTTTACATCAGTTTTTATTTTATCATACATCTTTTTAGAAAACTCATAGCATAATCTCGTTAAATCAATTTCTATATCTCTATCATATGGACAATTAAGTTCACAGATTTGAGTAACAGTTTTGTTTAACTTAGAGCAAGATGGTATATAATATTCATAGTAGAAGTGAACAATTTGTTTTCTCAAAATGCTATTCCAACATAAAATTGATGATAGAAATGATCCAATCCGAAGTAATGATCGCCAAGTATCTGGATCAATCTTAATTTCGTATTTACCTTGCTTGATCATGAAATAGCACACTCCCTTTTTATATTTAAAGCTGTAGAATGTTTCTCTCTCACCCTCCCTCTCAAAGAGATTTATAAAGCCGACAAATTTTACTTGATTTATAACATTACTTATATGATCCTTATAGCTCATGAGATGTAACCATTCTTCTCGATCTATTCCCACAAAATTTTTATCCTTATAGTGTATCCATATAATTGGTTTGAATCCTAATACAGTTGAAAATCCACACGAGATTTTAAATCTTAAATCTAAGAAATACTCCATTTCAAAAACAACATCATACACTGCGTTTTTTCGTCCTTGACTGAATTTAAACAATTTTTTAGTTTTGTTTTCCATCCTCAATGATTTTTTAAATTAAACTGATGATCTTGCTTCTTTAAAAGCACTTTATATACATATATTTTCCATTTGCTTACCCCCAATTTTTAAAGTTTATAATAAATTTGTTTATTGCTTAAATTTTTTCATAATTTCTTAACTTCTTAATTAATTGTTGATACTTTTCAATAATCTTGAAAACTCTCTCCTTTCTCATATGGAAAAAGTAGCATCCACAGAGTCCAACTACATCTCCATCAGAATTTTTGTGGGGGCAAGGCTTATCAAATTTATTTATATTGCAGTACTGTTTTTTGAATGCATTAATAAATTCTAAATCTTCTTCGAAAATTAAATTTTCAAATTTCTCTAGAAAATCATTAATATTGTCCATCTTTATAGGTTAATGATATACTTGAGACTGTATATATCATAAGTTCTCAGCCCTTTATATAATATTATAAATTAAAAACATCAGAAATTAATTTTCAATCAATTTTTTAATTTTATTTAAAATGTTTAAAATTCATTATCAGTATAATAATCTCTTAGAGTATAAGCCACCTTTATCTCCAACTTGTATGAATCATTTGTTTTGTCGTCATTTGAAGGAATTTTGGAAATTGAGTAGATACCAGTAGATAGGTTTTCTATATCCTTATCAGTGAGAGAATTAAATCTCTTAGGCAGGTATAAAATTTTTGAGTCCAATTCCAAAACAATAACATCTCCATATTTAGTATTTACACGTTTTGCTTTGGTAATGAAATAATCCTGTCCATCTATCATATCCTTAAGACTTATAATGGTTTGCCTTAAACTTAGCTGATTAAAGGTTGATACCAAGTCCGTATTGATGTTCATCCTTGGGTTCTTATTTATTTAATGTTCAAAAAGAATATAAACTATCAATTTATAGGAAATTTTCATAATCAATTTATTTAGACTATTATAAAGTAATAAAAATTACTCATCTTAAGCAATTAACACTCTTACTAGAGAAAAACTTTAAGAGAGAAAAAAGATAAAAAAAAACCATAAACGATTAATTTTATATAAACTCTTTATTTTTAATTATTTAAATAATATTTAAATTTATATTCAACATCATCTGATCCCCGTCGTCATCAAACCAAAAATCATCTCGAAATTTCCTAAGCTCCTCATCACCTTCTTCGTCTAGGATAAACTCCGATACAGGATCGCTGAATGGATAATAATACCCCAACTGATTATTAGGAATTTCCCTTAGGTATTCATCCTCTTCAAAGGATATAAGCTCTGATATTTCCTTCTCAAGAATATTTTCTGAAAAAATTATGTCCATATTTTTAGTGTAATTCAAAAGAAGCCTTCCAAAGAAACTTATATACTAGTTTTAAACGTTGTATTACTAAAACTTATATAAAAAATATTTACATTTACATCCCCTCCCTCCCTTTAATATAACAAGTGCATTCCAACACTTTACTTAAAGCAGCAAAAAAATTATTTTCAAACAAAATCAATCCCTCCACTATTAATAAACTAATAAAAACTAATAAAATTGTTTGGTTTACAATTTTTAATTATTAGAAAATAAAAAAATATGTACATTTTTAAAGCAGCAAAAATTTATTTTCCAAAAAAACTATTGTAAATCAATCCCTGCACTATTAATAAACTAATAAAAAACTTTTTGTTCTTAACCTACATATACAAACACACAAACATTAACTATAAAAAATAAATATCACCACTTATAGAAAAAATCTAAAATAGTCCAAAAAATCTTCATCCAGCTGAAGTTTAAAACTATGTACATACTTACTTGACACGTGCTAACTCCAACTTTACGCATTTTAAAAATTTTTAAAACAATTCCTACACTATTAAAAACTAATAAAATTGCTTGGCTTATAATTTAAAATTTTTAGATAATAAAAAATATTTAGTCTCACATCCATCCGTTTAATGTAACAAGTGCATTCCAACACTTTACTTAAAGCAGCAAAAAATTTATTTTCAAACAAAATCAATCCCTCCACTATTAATAAACTAATAAAAGCTAATAAAATTGTTTGGTTTACAATTTTTAATTATTAGAAAATAAAAAAAACATTTACTCTCACATCCACCCCTTTAATACACAATTAAATACCACTACTCATAAAAAATCTAAATAAATAAAAGTCTACTGCATCCTACACTAATAAAAATCTAATAAAATTGCTTAGTTTACAATTTTTAAAGTCCATCGGTCTGTCTGTCTGTCGGTCTGCCTTTAGGGCGGCTATGACTGATCTGCCTATAATAAACATACACTTCATCTGTACATGTTTTGTCCCCACATTTGCTTTTCTTTATTCACACACACACACACACACACACATACACTTTGTCTCCCACTTGTTTGTTTACAAACACAAACACATGTCCACCTATAAGAAACTCAGCACATGCTGTGAAACAGCATGATCCGTAAAAACAAAAAAATTTACTAGATCAATTTCAGCATTTAGCAAACACACGACCTACACACTAAACACACCACTCTGACAGCACTAAAAAAATCTCACCACTTAGGAAATACACGACCTACACACTAAACACATCAGGTTGACTGCACTAAAGCAATCTCACCACTAAGAAAATACACGATCTACAAACTAAACACACCACGTTGGCTGCACTAAAGCAATCTCACCACTAAGAAAATACACGATCTACAAACTAAACACACCACTCTGGCAGCACTAAATCAATCTCGTCATTTAGCAAAGACACAAACCACAATAATAAATATTAACTGAATCACCCGGTGGGCTAGAACCCGCATTCCCTATCTACTACCCTAATTTTTTGACTTGTTAATAGGTCATGTAATTTTTGGTGTCAAAAACAGAGTTCAAGTTTACAGAGTTTTAATTTAGAAAAATAACCTTTTCAATATAGTTTTCAACGTATTTGAAACAATTTAAAAATTTTTATTAAATCTTAAGTTACACATTTGAGTTATTTATTTAAAAAATTTTTCTATATCTTATAATAATTTCTATTTTTTCGGCCTTAAGTTCGTTATATATATAATTTGTGATAGCAAAGAATGGAATTTTTTTATGAAAAATGAAGTAATTCCGATACTTGCCGAGTGTAATGCATTTTCGAAATCAGCTACAATTTCTCGTCAGCACTCTTTCTATTTGGTACGATTGTAAGTTGAATGTTGATTTGTTTCATTTAAACAAACTTTAATTAGAATTCGAATACTGAAAGTATATTCATATTCTATGTTGTTTACACCTAACTAAACCCTCTTACAACCCTATGTGCTCTTAATCTCATTCTATTTGCATTTGTCCCTTATTACTTTTATTATTTATTTCTATTTCGTTAAAAACAGAAGAAAAGGCATAGACTTAAACCAACAAATTTTATTTAAAAACAGTTTTATTTTATATAATTTTAATAGTAAAATCATGTGTTTTAAAACACTTTCAAAAAAAAGTCTTTTATTGTCACATAAAAAATATTCGTTCGAAGTTTGAATGCATTCAAATAGAATTTTAATATATGTATCCGATTTATATTTATTTAAACATACCATTGTTATTTTTAATTTTAGGCAATGTTCTTAAAACTGCATTCCGTTTGATAATTTTAATAAATTTATTGATAAAATATTCCTTGTTGGCATTTCTTAAACAGTTTGAAAGTTTCGTAAATATCTTCTTTTTAACTCAAAGTTAACTAAATTCCATTTTTTTTATTTATATCTTTAACTATAATTGTTGAGTTGGAATAAAAAATGTTGTTTGTTCACAAGAAAGCGCATATGTTGCTGTGCTATTATGTATTTTTTGTAAATCTAACTTTTAAGATTTAACTTTTTGGGTAAAAATATGTAACTGTTCGCTACCATCCCTGGCAACGCCGATCAAAATTTTTGCCAGACATGTATTAACTCTCCATATCTGTTTCTTTTAAACAATGTTTCAGTTTTCCGTATGTTCTCAACTCCTAACGGTCGCCCTGATCTTAACATGCAGTTTTTGCTGCATATTTTTGTGATGCTTTTAAATGTAGTCCGCTTTTACTCTTTAAGCCTAGTTCGATTTTACGAAAAAAGTTGAGGAACATTAGTTATTTTGTTCGAAAATTTGACAACCAACATTCTTAAGTAAACCCTTAAAATATGCTACATTTTTTATATTATATAGACAAAATCCATATTTTATGTGTTGCTTGCTAAACAAAAGTTTATTTGATAAATTTCTGTTTTTTTTTTATCAAAAATTTTCAATGATTTTATAACAAGTGTAATAGTTAATCAAAAAATCAGATTTTTTCAGAGTTTTATGTTGTTTTTAACTTAAGTTCATGCTTGGTAAAATGGAAATCATTAAAAATAATTGAGATATTTTTTGTTATTATTTAATGTTTTTGTGTTGTTTGCATTTGCATACTAATTTTTACCTTTTTCCCATATTTCCTAAAAGTTTTTTTTTATAAATAATCGACTCAATTAGGTTCGATTTTAAGCTTTTGAAAAAATTTTGTGCGGAATAACATTAGCTGTAGTTATTTCACACGAAAAAAATAAATGTTGATTGAATGTTGCCAGATAAATTTCACATGTTTTTTATACTACGATCAAAGACCACTTATGAACATTATTTCACAGATACATATTTCGAAATAATTTTTTCTATATGGAGTTTGACATTTCGCATGAAATGCTGCCGAACACAATACCTAGCTTTAGTGCTGAAAGATTATTTTACTTTTAATTTTTAAAAGAGACACTTTGAGCAGTTTTTTTAATTCAAAATCAACGTAAATTCTTTACTTAGAAGAGATACATTAAGTGTATATATAAATTTTTAACAATTAGAAATTTATACCCAGTCAAGCCCGACTATATTTTACCGTACAGCACAATTTATTTTACATGAAATACAAAATGTATGCAGGTGAGGATGACTCATTTCTTTTCAAAAACCATATTGCGCATGCGATTATATGTACATTCTGATGTCATAATTTATTCGCAATTTACGAGGTCTTAGAGAGTAATTTTTAAAACTTTAAGTGCATGAAGTGCATAAACCAAAAAAAATTGATTTTAAAACCATTTTTCTAGGAACTATTGCTAACATAATCAGTCAAATTCGGATATTTACAAGTAAAGAAAAGCACGCAAAATGCTCTTAAAATTAATAAGTAAATAAAACTATGCATTTCTTTTTAACAACTAAATAAAGATGGCCGATAGTTTAATTGTTTGTATAACGTATGTATGTGTTCCCATACCTTTAACCTAAGTAAAACTTTAAGCAATAATTTTCCGTTATTCTGCCGACGTTATTTCCTTATTGCTAAGATACTGATTGCTAGTTTAGTGGGGGCATTAATATTACTACTCTGTACCCTGACCACCAGAAACAACCAAACGGACGCCTAACAATATGCTATAAATTCAGTATGTGTTGGCTTTTCAATGCTGCCATACTAGAGCTACCAACAAAAGCAGTGAAATCAATCTTTATTAAAAAAAGTGCTTTCACACGGTATGTATTTTACACATGAGTTGTCAAATTTTTCAGTGCGAAATTGATATAAATGCCGTGTGAACGCGTTCAAACATTGCACGTGTGAAATACATATCTTAAAGTCATATGACAAATTTGTAATTAGAGCGTATTATATTTTCATGTGACAAGGTATATGTCATCAGCTGTTTTTATAATAACAAGAAGGCAAAATAAGTTGCTTATTTTGGTTTGGAGGTTATGTCAGATGTAATTACATACGTACTTGAGAAAGCGAAAATTAAAAACTATCTATAAAAAACAATTTTGACAGCCATACGCAATTACGTGTGGATTGTTGAAGTGACAAGTCATATGTAAAATACATACAGTCAGTGTTGTAGAAGTTTATAAAAGACGTAAATTATATTAAACTAAAAAGCAAAACTATTTTACAAACCTTTTTATGTATATGTTAATACAAAGTTCTTTATTTATAAGACCTAAAATAAATAAACAAAATTTTTATTTATTATCATACTGTGGATTTACTCTCTTTTATTTATTATTTAGTTATAAGCTTGTTTAACAACGTTATTGCCCGGACACTTAATTATTATCGTGGACTGTCTTGTATATGCGGCAATAATTTCAACTTTACATTTATGTACAAAATTATTTTTATCTGATAAAGAAGTTTCGAAATTATAATCCCCAGCAGGAGTTCTAAAAGCTGCACTTACTTCTTGAAGCCTAATGTAAAAAAAAAGTTTTAAAATTAAAAGACTGTTATACAGTATAATATTTCAATATGGTTTATTTTACATATATGAAGGTCCTTCTTTGGAACTTAAGCGATCTAAGCCATACAGCAAAATATCAATAGCCTCTTTAAAAGCTTCTCCATTTAGCTTAAAAAATTTAGTTTAAAAAAACTTTTATTTGTTTTATTATTTTTTAATTAAATTATGATAAAACTTTTGTTTCAAAACATTACTTACTCTTTGAGCTCCACATGCTACAACAGAAATTGTTGTAAACAAAATAAAACTTTTCAGTTCCATGTTTGCTCTATGATATTTGCAAAACAACAGTTCCAAATGTCTTGAGTTTACGTAATTTTATTTAAAATTTGTAAAAATAAAAATTAAGTTTTGTTACGGTATTTTTTGCTGCTGTTTAGTAGTGTAAATATTATAATTAATACGATACAAATTAATTTTTTAACAGTGTTGCCTTTAATATCGCAACCCTTAATCAACATGACTTCCCGATTATACTAAAACGAGAATTTATTTAAATTTTTTAAAAATTAAAATGTAGTTAAAGTAAGTTGATTAATAATTTTTTGCGTTTAGGGTTATTTTTGGGTTTAAAAACTGTTCAGGGGGAAATATAGAATGAAAATGTTAAAATTTTGAATTTGAAAATGTTTATTGTTGGATCATTCAGTAATTTTCTTTTAATTTTTCTCGATTTTTTTAACTTTCTCTTAAACTTTTTTTGGTAACAGCTACATATAAATAATTTCTTCTTAAAGTCAACTACAGCTTTAAGTATGAGAAAAGTAAGACAATTTTGTACCTTAAAAATTTTAAAAGGAATGATAAAGTGAAAATGAATCCAAAGTTTTTATAAAAAAATTGAATAATCACTTTGTAGGGTTTTTTGTTCTTGGTCTAGTATAAACTTAGGGTTTAAATTTTTGGATTAAGGTTTCATTAATTATAAAAATTTAAGATGTGCAGATGATTAGTCTACCTCATGCTGTCCTGAATCTGGGGCTGCCACTAAAAGCCTCCAAGCTAACTGGCTGGTAAATTAAGTTGCACTTAATCTGGTGAAAAGACTCATCCGAGCCACAATTATATAGCGAGCCCTTTTACCGCACCTAGCGTGGTGCACAGCTGTTGATTTTGGTTCGGGGCTCACCTTTTTTTCAATACAGCCTGTATCCGGCGCTGGGAGCCCGTGTTATAGGAGGCCAACAAATCCCAAAGAATGGGAACTACGGAAAAAAATACTTATATATATTTTGATTTAGGGTGAATTAAATTAGTGAATTTTACTTGGCAACACTGGTTGGTATGCCCACACATAGGGCTGTCAGTTATGGCAATTTTACTCCAAAAGTGGCAATATTTAGGGTCTTGACGAATGAGGTTTGGGAACATGGCGATATCGATGGCCATTTTTTTCTTTTTTTAACAAATTGTCAATTTTTGATTTTTTAATTTTATTTGAATTTGAAATCAGTAAAACATTTTACTAAATCAAAGATTTTTTAAAAAATTATTTGGAAGGAAATGCCTATTTTCAGTTCAAAATTATTGCTTTTAAACTATTTTTTTTTAATTTTTCGTATATTTTGTTTGGCATAAAAATCAGATAACAAATTTAATACAATAAGACCTAATAAAATATTGCCTAAAAAATTTATATTTTGAAAAAGCTTTTGTTTGAACAAAAATTTGTGAGGTCTTTTTTGTACCATCGCACGTTGGGTTGAAATAGTTCATAAATGACGCTTAATTGAATTTTTAAAATTAAGTTTTTGTATTAATATTTGGTATCGGATAAAACTAGATAAAATTCTACTTCACTATGTAAATTTTCAAGCATCAATCTTGTCAGCTGACTCCGTAGTGACGTGTCAAAATACAAAATTTTTTGCAATTTTTTTCAAAAGCGAAAAAAGTAAAATTTTGCATTAAACGAGTCCGTAATTTCCAAACTAAACGTTAACAAAGTGTTATTTTAAAAATGTATTCTTCAACTTCAGGTATTTAAATGTACAAAAATGATGTAGTGTTTTTGAAAATATGTAAGGAAATATTTTTGACGATTTTTTTAAAAATGGTCCAAATTTGGCCTAATTTTGATGTTTTAAGAACCATAACTTCTAAGTTAATTAAGGCTGGGTTTTAAGTCATATATTTTCTAAAAGTATAAAATCTTAGCTTGATATTACGAAAAAGAAAATTTGCGGTTTTGTTGCTTCATTTTTTGCTATTAACATTTTTCTGTTTGAAGTCGTGTTTTTTCAAAGTCATGTGTTTAACAAAACTAACGTTCATTCAATAATTACTATTGTTGTTATTGTTGTCGGAGATAGGTGCGCAAACAAGTATCAGTCATCTTTATTCACGAGAGTGTTAAAATGGTTTTGTATGACTCCTACAATACATAATTTTTTAATTCATGGTCCCGAAATCATAAAATATGCCCTTTTACCGATTGAAGAACTTTCAGAAGAATTTCAGGAAGACAGAAATAAGGATTTTAAAAATTATAGGGAACACTTTGCTCGCAAATGCAGCCGAGAAAAGTCGAATGAAGATATTTTTAATAGATTTTTTTCCAGTTCAGATCCATTCATATCTAGTATTAATAAACAAAATGAGCGGAAAGAAAAGCAACAATTATCGAATTCCGAACTACAGCTTTTGCTATCGTCTATTATTTTTCAAGAAATACATGATAATGAGAGTAATGATAGCGAAGATTATGATGATGAAGATAAGGATGAACATAATATGGTTTCTTTTTAAGTGTATGACAATTATTGATAAACAAAAAAAATTATAAAACTTTATTTCGTTACTTTTTTAAAAAAGTTGTAAAATTCTCGAAATCCTTCAATACCCAAATTCAGACTTTAAATTAAACTTATATTCATATTTATGCAAAATATATATATTTTTTTTATTTCTTAGAAAAAGGATAACATAAGCTTTTGTTTGCTTCTCATTTTTTTAAAAAATTACTTTCAATTTTAAAATCACGGCGAAAATTCTGAAACAAACTATAATTTTTCGAAAAATAAAAATGTCTATAAAATCGTAAAAAAAAATTTTTTCCGTGTATCTTGTTTTCAGAATATGCCTTTTTATGTATATTAAACGATTTGAAATAAAAAATTTCAAAAAAAATTAAATTACGGCTCCCATGAATTAATCGCCACTTTCGGTGTCGTGGAACCCACTGTGCATCGGCAAAGTTTTTTGTAGTATCAAGTAACTAAATTAAAAGAACGAAATAGTTTCGAGTAGTTAAAGTTGTAGAACCTGCCAACACCAACAAGCGTATAAGTTTCGATATCTTGAATAGTTTGTTAAATTAATTATTTTTTTTTATGAAAAAATTGCTATTTTTAAAAATGACTTAATTAAGAACAAAACAATAATGTTAGACTTAAGCATTTTTTCCTTGCTGTCACAGATTGAGTATTACTTGCAATTTTGCGTATAAGTGCTTACATTATCAATAACTTTTACCAATTAACAACAATTACAAATAAATAATAGTTTGTATAAATCATTTACTATAATTCAATTAACTCGACAAGCCACAAAATAAAACATTTTAATATAATTTACAAGCCATTACTTAACGCTTGCTAATAAGTTTCAGTTGAAGTTTAAAACAGAGTTTGTATTACAAAATAAAAAGACAGCAGACATCAGTTAGTTCAGTAAGGGCATATTGACCCTGTCTAAGCAATATAATAACTTTCGCTTTTTATACCCTTCACATAGTGATAGGGTATATATCACTTTGTCATTCCATTTGTAATTTCTTTATTATTCATTTGCGACCCCATAAAGTATATATATTCTGGATCCTTATAGATAGGGAAGTTGAAATAGCCATGTCCGTCTGTCCGTCTGTCCGTCTGTCTGTCTGTCTGTCTGTCTGTCTGTCTGTCTGTCTGTCTGTCTGTCCGTCTGTCCGTCTGTTGAAATCAAGTTTCCGGAGTCAGATAAAAAGATACAGATCAGTAAATGGTGTCAAACGATTACAAATATCCCGCTAACAATCGCTATTTAAAATCAGCAAAATCGGTTCACTATTGACCGAGATATAAGCGAAAACCCAGAGTAACCCATTTTTTTTAGGACAAAATCCGTGCATATATCCCTATATATCTCAGTAAGTATAATCACTTTTGCCACAAAACTTGGCACGGATACTCCTAAAGAAAGGACCTAAATAATGGAAAAAGTTTTTTTCGATAGGACCAGGGGAAGGGGTATTTTTCCTACGATTGCACAAATTTGGTGAAATATTTTATGCGCTATATCTCGTAAACTATAACAGCTATCGACTTAAAATGTTTTACAAAAATTAATTGTACCCTAAGGGCTACACTTTAAAAAAAAATTTTTTTGAGTGGGGGCAAAAAAAGGGGTAGCTCCCATACAAATTAATGATTTGTATGAAATTTCCGATACGCTATATCTCGGAAACTATAAATGACATCGAAATGAAATGTTCTACATAAAGTAATTGGGCAATAAGGGCTACGCCTTAAAGAAAAAATTTTTTGGGTGGGGGCAAAAAAAGGGGTAGCTCCCATACAAATTAACGATTTTTATGAAATACCGATCGCTATATCTCGGAAACTATAAAAGATATCGAAATGAAATGTTCTGCAAAAAGTAATTGGGCAATAAGGGCTACGCCTTAAAGAAAAATTTTTTTGAGTGGGGGCAAAAAAAGGGGTAGCTCCCATACAAATTAACGATTTTTATGAAATACCGATACGCTATATCTCGGAAAGTATAAAAGATATCGAAATGAAATGTTCTACAAAAAGTAATTGGGCAGGAATGCCTACGCTCTAAAGAAAAAATTTTTTGAGTGGGGGCAAAAAAAGGGGTAGCTCCCATACAAATTAACGATTTTTATGAAATACTGATACGCTATATCTCGGAAAGTATAAAAGATATCGAAATGAAATGTTCTACAAAAAGTAATTGGGCAGGAATGCCTACACTCTAAAGAAAAAATTTTTTGAGTGGGGGCAAAAAAGGGGTAGCTCCCATACAAATCGACAATTATTATAAAATATTCGATACGCTATATCTCGGAAACTATAAAAGATATCGAAATGAAATATTCTACAAAAATCAATTGTACCCTAAGGGCTACACTTTAAAAAAAATTTTTTTTGAGTGGGGGCAAAAAAAGGGGTAGCTCCCATACAAATTATTGATTTGTATGAAATTTCCGATACGCTATATCTCGGAAACTGTAACAGATATCGAAATGAAATGTTCTACATAAAGTAATTGGGCAATAAGGGCTACGCCTTAAAGAAAAAATTTTTTGGGTGGGGGCAAAAAAAGGGGTAGCTCCCATACAAATTAACGATTTTTATGAAATACCGATACGCTATATCTCGGAAAGTATAAAAGATATCGAAATGAAATGTTCTACAAAAAGTAATTGGGCAGGAATGCCTACGCTCTAAAAAAAAATTTTTTGAGTGGGGGCAAAAAAAGGGGTAGCTCCCATACAAATTAACGATTTTTATGAAATACCGATACGCTATATCTCGGAAAGTATAAAAGATATCGAAATTAAATGTTCTACAAAAAGTAATTGGGCAGGAATGCCTACGCTCTAAAGAAAAAATATTTTGAGTGGGGGCAAAAAAAGGGGTAGCTCCCATACAAATTAACAATTTTTATAAAATATTCGATACGCTATATCTCGGAAACTATAAAAGATATCGAAATGAAATGTTTTACAAAAAGTAATTGGGCAATAAGGCCTACGCTTTAAAGAAAAAAATTTTTGAGTGGGGGCAAAAAAAAGGGGTAGCTCCCATACAAATTAACGATTTTTATGAAATATTCGATACGCTATATCTCGGAAACTATAAAAGATATCGAAATGAAATATTTTACAAAAAGTAATTGGGCAATAAGGCCTACGCTTTAAAGAAAAAAATTTTTGAGTGGGGGCAAAAAAAAGGGGTAGCTCCCATACAAATTAACGATTTTTATAAAATATTCGATACGCTATATCTCGGAAACTATAAAAGATATCGAAATGAAATATTTTACAAAAAGTAATTGGGCAATAAGGCCTACGCTTTGAAGAAAAATTTTTTTGAGTGGGGGCAAAAAAAGGGGTAGCTCCCATACAAATTAACAATTTTTATAAAATATTCGATAAGCTATATCTCGGAAACTATAAAAGATATCGAAATGAAATATTTTACAAAAAGTAATTGGGCAATAAGGCCTACGCTTTAAAGAAAAAAATTTTTGAGTGGGGGCAAAAAAAAGGGGTAGCTCCCATACAAATTAACGATTTTTATGAAATATTCGATACGCTACTTCTGGAAAACTATTACAGCTATCGACTTCGAATATTCTACAAAAAGTAATAATCAAATAATTCATACATTTTGGAGAAGAGCAGGGGGACTAGAACATTTAACAAGTTTTATTAACCTTTAAATATGAATAATGTCGAAAACTTTAAAAACTCTTGACCTCAAACTTACCTCATCTATTTATATTATTCATACGAACGTTAAAATTTTGTATATTTTTCTATGGACTTTAAAACTTGCACAAGGTTTTTTATTATATTATTTGCAGTACAAAATTACTCGGCTGGGTATATTTAAAGACCAATGTGAAGGGTATATAAGATTCGGCACAGCCGAATATAGCGCTCTTACTTGTTTTCTATCATTTGACACAGCATCCATAAACTTTGTTAATAATGGAGTTGTAAAAGTGTGTGTGTGTGTTTGAAATATTATTAAACCTTTTGAATTTAAACGATTTATGTGGTAAATACTGACTGAGAGTCTATCAAACCCACAATATTTCATTGATGATCTGCAAATAATTACTAAAGTAATAACAAACCATAATGCCGAACAATATGGAAAACATTGATCTTAAATATGCACGATCCAATAAGCCGAATCTAATACACCTACCACTTTGTACTAAACTTACTTTAATCATTGATATTATTTAATTAACGAACTTTTGGTTTTGGTTTTAATTAATTATCTGATTGTCCCAATAAAATATGAAAGGATTTATTAAAATTTAACCATAGCAGTGGTGCTTATTTAAAAATCATTAAAAGAAGCAAGCATTTTGCATTGACATTTTGTAGTTTAACGCTTTTGTTTCGTCGTTTTTGCAAGTATGCACACACTTTATGTTGAGTATACAAAAATAAAAAATATAAAACAAAGTTGTACCGTGATATAAATTAGAAATTAAATTTCTAAAATTTAAGGCCTCTATAGTCTAGTGATTACGGTTTAGCCTAGCAATCAGATGCTTCCAGGTTCAATCTGTGATTGGATCAATATATTTTTTGAATTTAATTTTTTTCACATTTTTTTTTATATTTTTTTTAATTTTTCTGTTTTGTTTTGTTTTCTGTTTTTTGTTTTGCCTTTACTTATGATTATAGAGGTGTGTTGGGTTTAGATCAGTTGTATTGAGTTACGTTTATAATGGGGTGGTAAATAAATAAAAGTAATATTAACACTTTTAACAGCTGAGTTGTTGGGTTTGCTAGAGCGTACATTTTGCAGCCATATCCTAGCCCTAGGTTCGAGTCGCTGTTGAGGCTGGTAATGTAAACCAAAATTAGTTTTAAATGTAAATGAAAACTACTTAATCAAAACCAACTTTGTATTTTTTCTGTGTTGGCTTTGTACTAAGATAACTTGCTAAACATGTTTTTAAGGGGTAAGAATATATCTTTTAAAGCAAGAAAAATTTACATCTATAAATTTTGGTACAATTTGGAATCCTCAAAATTAAAAAATTGCATTGAAATAGCGATAAAGCTTCCCACTAAAGGTATTTGATTATCTTTAATATGAAATTTTTGTAGCGTTTATTATTTAAATGTTTGTAAATAGCTGTAGTATTTTGAAAGGTGTTTACAAATGAATTACAACTTTTGACAACAATGTGTAGGGCATCTGAAATAATCAGCAACCTTCTTTTGTTTACATTTTAAAAGAGTTAACGCTAAAAATATTAAGTTCACTCACCTTTATGAGAGACAAAAAAAATGTACTAAATAAAGTTATGTTATATTACTTCATAAGCAGCGATGAGCAAACAAATAGCGCAACCTTTTATTTATTTGTTAAAACTCTTTGTTAAAATTTTTGATTTTAGAATCTGTTTTTTTTTTATGTGTATATAGGTATATTGAGATTAAATAGAAGCACGCTTTAAGCTTTCTGAGGGTAGTAAAACCTCTTGAAACCCTTTTAACCCTAAGAATTTCTTTAAAGTTCTGATTTAACTAAAATATAGAACCTTGAAAAACAATTAATAACACAAAAGTTATAAATGATACAGTGATAAAACACAAGATTTCTATTCCGATAATATAACATAAAAAATTAATTCATTACTGCTAGTAGTTTGCAAAAAAGTATAATTTTATAATTTGTTTACAGCTGCATGCTACAAACACAATTATAATGCTTTTTGTATACCTTATTTCTATTTTTTTTATGGAGAGATTTTAAAATCGGCAATAAAAAAAATTGGACTTTTTTCCGATTAAAAACGCTTTTTAGCAGCTGTGCGTTGGAAACCCTATATATGTATATATAGTCTTAAAAAGCCGATTCAGTAGAAGTTGGAGCATTAAATTTTTAATTTTTTGTGGGCGAGTCCCGCCTTTTTTTTGCCTACAAAATTTAAACGTAAAACGATTTATGTTAGCGTACGAAGTTTGATAAAAATGGATGTATTATATGTATCTCTATTTAGATCTTAACCAGTGCAGTAGCAGACCCGTGTTTAATTATTGTGTTCGTCGCAGCGCCTTTTTTTTTTAAACTTAAGCCTTATATCTTTATAAAAAAATGCGCCATTGTTGTAAACTTTTTCAAATTTTAAGATAAAACAAGCAAGAGCGCTATATATCTATTAAAATTTTCGAAAATTTGTATGGAAGCCCTTTTAGGCGATGTTTAAGAAATATGTTTGAGAGCGGAAACTAGTGGGGTTCGGTCGTACAGTTTATTTCTCAAAGGCAGACTCTGGGGAAGTTATGGGCGTTTTTACATCATTTCTATAAATATTGTTTTGAAACCCCCTTAGGTGATGTAGCTAGGGGGGGGAGGGGGGGGGGGGGTTAATGATGTGCTAGGAATGTGCTTGGTTGGGAAAACTATTGGGGGTTTGTGATACATTTTATTCCTCTCAGGGCAAGTCCGGGAAAGTTGTAGCGGGTTTTTCCCAAATTATTTGAAATTTTTTATGGAAAGCCGGAAAGGGCTGGAGATAGCGGGTAAGTATGTTTTACAAAAATGTCTGGAAGGAAAAACTAATTGGGTTTGATGTTACATTTAACCTTTGTGGGGAGTCGGTCTTACATTGCACCCGTGTTGGGGCGACTCCGGGGCAGTTGTAGACGATTTTATTTAAAATTTTTTAGAGAAATAAACAAAGGTAGTCTTGATTTTTGACTTATATCTCGGTTAGTTATAATGCGCTTTTGCTGGATTTTAATACCGATTTTTTGCAGACATTTCTATTAGTTTGTTAAAACATACGGGTCTATGCGACAGTGGGGGCCTTCAGAAAGATTTTGTTCATAACATGGACATATAAATAGACAAACCGACGGACATCGTTTAATAGACTTTTTTATCTATAAGGACCAAGAAAATATGTACATTATGGGGTCCCAGATGAATATTAGAAAAATTACAAACGGAATGGCAAATTTATATATATCTAGCAAAAACTTTACTTACAAAATAAGTGGAAAAGTAAGTAGAATTCTCGTACTTATTTTTGTTCGCGATGTCCCAAAACAAATCCGATATTATTTTGGTACTCATACCCCAAAAAATAAGTAATTTTATTTTTAATGATAAAAATAAAAAAGTAAGTAGTCGCAAATAGTTTTAAAATAAGAAGAAGACTTATTTTTTAATTTTATTTATATATTATATTTTTAATTCAAAAATTTTTCGTACTTACCGTAGGTGTGATTCGAACCAGGGACTTTCCGCACTCAAGCACCAGCGCACTACCTCTATGCTACCGAGACCCTTTGTTTTTAAAAGTAAAATTATATTTTAAAACAACAAGTTTTGCTCTGCTTGATTTGTTGCAGTAATTCGAATAGACTTGATTTATAATAATAGTTATCATGAGTTTAAATGATTTTTCAAATAATAACGTGCATTTAATAAGTCATTACAAACTAAATACACATATAAAAGAAATATGGCAATTAAGGCTACAAAATAATGAATTAAGGAAGTCATTACAAAAAAGATTGTAAGTGAAGTATTTACTGGGAACCCTTATCATTTATGTGAAGGATATAAAAATAAACAAATCAATAAGCAAGTTTACATATCTTTTTTCATTTGTTCACCTTATGATATTTACATTCAGTCTAATGCTATTTTTTTCAGCAATACTGTTGAAATGCTGATGAATATTTCACAAGCCTATGTTGAGTAGCAAATGCTCTTCAGCTAAAATAACTAGTATGTAGTTACAAATATACTAGTTGCTTTTGTCTTTCGACTACTTGCCTCTCTGTACTTTGTTCAATATCGAACTATTGATTTTAATATTATTAAGGTTATCATAGGAGCTCAATTATATAGTCATATACATACTTATATACCTACTAGTTAAAAAACTAGTTGTTTTTTATTTAAAGCTTCATACCTGTATCTCGTAACAACTAGCATAAAACCACGTTCAAAAGTTTTTAGTTACAACTTTAGTTGTAGGGTGGCTCAGAAGTTCATATACTACATATATGTATATGAACGTATTTATCTATGTAAGCATGTACGTACAGTTATTTCAATTAAAAACGTTAAAAAGTGGTAAATAAAATCTCGCCTTTTTTACAATCTTGTTAAATGTGGTTACAAAACAATTAAAAGATGCTGTTAGTAACAAAACAGCAAAGGTAGCTGCTTGTTATTTTCTGTTGCAGCAGCTGTTGATGATCTGACTGATGTTTTGTTGCTATCCCTTTATTATCATCAGTTTAAGCTAACCAGAATTTTTTTAAAACAACAAAAGATTACTTTTTTATTGTAAAGTTTAAGTACTTAAACGAAAACGTTTAAGCATTTATGTCTGTATTGTCTGCGTCTTTAAACGAAACTGGGTCAAATAAATTTGTAAGTAAAACAAATTTAAAGCGGCAACACACTACACATTACAGCACGAACGTTGTATTTTTTTGTTAATAGAATGGTTTGTATTCATAAACTGAATTCCTAAAAGGTTATTAGTGGCCCGGTAAAAAGAAAAGTAAAAGCTTTTAGGGTTTTTTTTAAAGTGACAACATTTTTATTATCTCAAAACAGAAGCGTATTCATAAGATATTTAAAGAGGGTTTAATCTAGTTATGGTCATAAGTGAACTTGAAATGATTCATAAAATAATACGCTAAGCTGTTACAGTTGCCTTAAACATTTATCTTAAAAATGCTACCCTAAAACACGTACCTGTTTAAAAAGTGCGGGCTCTCTTTGACATGTTTTTACAATATTTGAACTACCACCCGTAACATGAGGAACAGATGCGACACTAGATGCCTGGTGATTACGATAGAAAGCAGGTTTCCTAACCGTATATTTTCCTTTAAAGGTAGGCCCGAGAATGTTAGCCTTAGCCTTGCTCAACGGCCGTCAAGGTAGTCAACTGCCGTAACAAGAATTCTTATAAATCCCTAAAAACCTAAGGTGAAGGTCGAGGCCTAGGCTGTCAGTTTTACGGGTTTTAGAACTTACTTTTATGCCAACTGTGAGAGTATAAATTCCATCTCCATGTTTGGATGATAGTTAGGACTATTTAGCCGAGGCTGAGTTTATCACGCACTAGGTTTCTCGTAAGCTTCGGTAGAATGGAAACTGACCGTTTAGGGCAGGGACGTAACAATGGGATCGGACCAGGTTATTAAAGGATGTGTAAGGATGGAAGGAATTGAAAACGATGAAGCGTGTCGTCTGTCTTTGCCCGAGATTGCCGAATCACATGTTCAAGTGGCTTGGTAAAAGATTATTTGATGAACTAGGAAATGTTTCGTAGTGTAAACTGAACAACACCATTGGATTCATTATGGAAATCAAGTGGCTAGGGGAAAAGCAATGAAAAGGAGACTGCACGCGGATACTTAATTGATTTGTTTCTCAGTCTTAGACTATATTTTTCCTTCTTGTCAGTTTTACTACTTCTTTTATATATTACTTGATATCTAATTTTTTTCTTACTTTTTCCTTTAAGATAAACTCATTGAAATCAGGACTTCTCCGACTACAGATAATCTCGGAGCGTGCCTCTATACATCACCTATAGTGACCTAACTTAAATTTTCGTTGATTATTCGAAGGCACCATTCGATTAACTTGTATTTACAAACATCTTCGACACTCAGAGCTTTTTGTGGACCATGAGTAACCTTATTATACCATTCACATAAGTGATAAAGATATATATAAACTTGTCATTCCGATTGTATTTTCTTAAAATCCATCTGCGACCCCATAATTTTCTTCGTCTTTATTGATCGGGAAGCCGATTAAGCGATGTTCGTCTGACCGCCTGTCTGTCTGTCAATGTTATGGCTTAAAATCAATTTTAAGAACCCCCCGATGTTGCATAGACCCGTGGGTGGTACCAAGTTATCAGAAATATCTGCAAAAAAAAACCGCTATTGAATTTCAGAAAAATCGCCTAATAACTGACTGAGATATAAGTCAAAAACGAAGACTACCTCTGTTTGTTTCTTTAAAATTCTCCACATAAACACCTCTACAATTGTCCCTAAGTTATTCCGAAGCTAGTGAAATGTAGGACCAACTCCCATTAATTTTTCCTCGTAAACATTTTTTTTAAACATACAAACCCCCTGTCTCCAACCCCTAACGGGGTAGCCATACCAAATTTAAAAAAATTTGGGCAAAAACCCTTACAACTTCCTCGGACTAGCCCTTAGAGAAATAAATGTTTCACAGACCCCCAATAATTTTCCCTCCCAAGCACATTCCTAGCACATGTTTACCCCCTATCTCCATCACCTAAGGGGGTTGCAGTACAAAATTTACAAAAATGATGTAAAAACGCCCATAACTTCACCAGAGTCTGACTTAGAAAAATAAAGAGTACGACCGAACCCCAATAGTTTCTGCTCTCACACATATTATAATATATGTATAATAGAACATGGCCTAAGGGGCTTCCATACAATGTTTGGGAAATTGTAATAAGCCCCCCTTAAGCTTTCAGGGTGACCGTGGATAGCAATGTACAACTTACCCAAACTCATTCTTTCTTGCAAACATTTTCCTAAAACATACTTACCCACTCCTAAAGGGGGCTGACATACAAAATTTTAAAATATCAGGGTAAGATACAGCAATGCCGAATATAGCGCTCTTACTTCTTTTTTATGAACTTCTTATCTTGACCGTGTGCATGCGCCAAAAAATTTTATAAGACTTTTTATTATTTTATCCTAATCTTAGAGGATAGATAAATCCTTTTTCCAGCCTTAAAATTGCGTAGTAAACGATTTTAATATAAACTTATGTTTTTACACTTTTTTATTGAAATCGAATGCTTTCGTTTATATTTCAGATACCGTTTATGGATTTTGATTTCAGTTATTAAAAAAATGTTTGTGGTATTTTGAATTGCTTGTATTGTATGTATGCATGTGGCTATCGCTTTGAATAAATCTGACATTAACTGCTACAAATCTTGTTGTGAAAGCTTAAAAAACGTGGTAGAGTTTATTTGTTAATTCCATTAAACTGTTTTATGGTCATAATTCTATTGTTTTCCTTTTTTTTTTATTCCGCATTTTATTTTGTTATAAAAAAAATATAATAAAAATACGAAACAACAAATATTGTAATTAAAATTCAAAGTAATTCATTGTTTATTTGTAAATATTCACATAAAACATAAAAAAATATGACAAATAGGTTTTCAAATATTCAAGCTGTAGAGGCAGAGTTGGGGAGAAAGTGAGAGATTGTGTCAAATACAAAGCAAGAAAAAGAATTCAAAAAAAGATTTGTGGAAAAAAAGAAAGTACTTAAAATATCTTAAAAAAATTAATTAAGGAGCATGTTGATGTATATAATTAAATACAACAAAAGAGAAAAAAAAGGATTAAAAAAGAAAGAAAGGATTTGAAAAAGCTTTTTATCTTATTGAAAACAATGTTAAAGTTAATTTAGGAAACTTTTTTTTGAAGAGGATACAAAATGTAATGGCGGTTAAATGAAAGAGAACACCAAAATATGAAAATTTAAATGTATGGGTGAATATATTGTAAAAGAAAGAAAATGAATAATAAAATTCCATGAATGATGGGTTGGGTAGATGAGAAGCATATATATTACGTTAAGATAGGAAATTCGCACATAACATTGCCAATCAGTTGTATAGTTTAACGTTACATTTACGTTTAAGTAATAGGAGCTTTGAAAAATAAATAAATTTATTTGAAGCAAAAAAGGATTAAGTAAAAAGGTTTTTTGGTTGTATGGAAGATGGAAGATTTAATTTTTATTGTTTTTCTCTACATTTTCTTTAAAAAATAATTTAACATTTTCACGACAATTTGTAAGTATGAATGTATGTTTGTATGTATGTGGTAATGAGGGTAGAGTTAACATTTTTCGAAGCACTTAAGAAATGGTATGAAAAGAAAGTTTCTGCTGGTATTTAATGAATCGACGACAGCACATATTATTAAGAAAAGTGTTAATATATTTTGTAAAGCCAAAATTAAGTTTTGTTAAGTTTTCAAAAGATGAGAAAATAAAGAGATTTTTATGTTTTTTTTTCTTTTAGAAAAGTTATGAGTTTGTATATTTTTTTCGGTTTCTTTTGTAGACCTTTTTAAATAGATGGATAATTAGATAAATAGATAAGTAGATAGAGATTTTTTTGGTATAGAATTAGAAATAAGATTAAGCTTTGAGAAAATAGAAAAATATAGTTAAGCTTAAGTCAAAAAAGAAAATTATAAAAGTTGTATAGAGATAGATGGTTATAGTAAGAAATAATTAGAAAAAAGGCAAAAGCTTAAGAATTAAAGTAAGATGCTTTAAAATTTCCAAGACACATTATGTTTGACTAGTATTCATGCATTTTGTGAATTCGTTATTATATTCAGCTGTAAATAAAAGAAACCAATATTAGTTATTTTTAAGATTTTCCAGAAATATTTCGAAGCAAATTCGAATGAGTTAAATCTTCTTAGCTAAATCTAACATAAGTGTTTTTGAAAATTTTAAAACCTTAGGAAATTTAGTTTCATCAAAGACTTTTTACATACAAAATAAAATCTAACAAAAGATTCTTACAAGTTTTTAACAAGTTCTCAAATAATTTTTTTGTGTTTTTTTCTTCTTAGTTTTTGTTCGTTTAAAGGCACTTTTTAGTTTTTTTTTTTGCAATAAATTACAATTATAAATTAAATAAATAAATAAAAATAAATTATAATAATAAATTAAATAAATTATTTCGTCCTGTTATTGTATTAGAAAACAAAATTTCGTAAAAATTACTAAATGAAAAGTGTGAGTGAGTGATTTGTTACGTTGTTTCAATATCTTTGAAAAGTATTTAAATTATTACCCTAAAAGAAACTTATGCGATAATAACAAGTCTCTTAAAAAGCTTATCGTCTGGCTTGCTTGTAGCCATTGTAAGCAAGAGTTTGGGCAACGGGAGAGCTATAGGCGCCATGAGAATCCCAGCCAGCACTACTGCCTGAAGTCCAGCCGCCAGTTGAAGCTCCACCACCGGAAGACCAGCCGCCAGAGCTAACACCAGAGGAACCTGCACCCGAATTCTTACCACCGAACAAACCTCCGAGTCCACCCAATAGACCACCGGATCCTCCACCGATACGGCTTAAGCCACTGCCAGCACCCGCAGCCAAAGCCAAAATAAAGGCAATAACAGAGACAATGAGAGCCTTTTTGGCCAAGAAGAACAAACCGATGATGGCACCAACAAACAAGACAGCAATCTTAGCACCTACACCCAACAAGATGGGCAATAGTTTCTTAATCAACTTCTTCTTTTTGGTACGAGATTCAACCACCAATTCACGCAAATCGGCTTTAATATCATCGGGAATGGCGCGGGCTACAGAGCGGGCAGCATTTGCAAAGTTAAAGTTCAATGAGCGTTCAGCAAAGAAGTTCTTGGCATTGGTCAACATATAGTTGCCGATTTCGGAGTTTCGGGCTTCAATGCTAGAAGCAGCTTCAACGGCACGAGCGCTTTCATCTAAAGATTTGCCCTGGCGACCTTCGTTGGCCTTGACCAGCGAAACACCACCGAATAATTCAATTTGGGGATTTTCAAAAACAGATCTGGCTTTACGGAAGATCTAAGAAATATAAAAAAGAAAATACATTAATTTATTATTAATAAGGCCAAGAATAATTATAATTATTTTTGTTTCAAACTTTAAAATCTCTTAGAGGAAAAATTAAGCAAGATAAGCCAATATTATTGTAATTATTTTTTTTATAAATATATAACTAAAATTCATAATTTTAATACAGAATTGGTTGTTTAAATAAAAACAAAAGGTAAAAGTAAACGAGATGTTTTTGAATTCAATTTCCAATTAACTTTGGGTTAGAAAGAAGATTTTTACAGTCCAAACTCAAGTACTGAAAAAAGAGAGCTGACGAGAAATTGTAACAGGTTTCGAAAATACATTTCTTTCAACTAGAGTCGGGGAAAAAACCTTTTCAATGTTTTTCTTATAAAAGAAAAATAAATAAATTGAATAAAATAAATCTAAAAAGCCTGTTAAGGATAATTTAAAAATACAAACGATGTCAAAAATTTAAACGTTACGTTAACGTTTTCTACATATTTTTCTTGTATTAAACACTATATAAATAAAGATTTATGGGCTTAAAATAATAATATGTTAAGATAAAGCAATTGGAAGTGGTTAACGTAAAAATAACAAAAATATATATAAGCGGTTTTGCAAGACAGCCGCAGAATATTAGTTTTAAAGTTTTTTATTTAGTAAAAGTTCAAAAATATTTTTCGGAAATTTATTTACTAAAAGAATGTGCAAGCAATTTAAAGTTGTTGTATATCTTTCAATAAGTGGGTATAAAGTTGTCAGGGTTGGATAACTGTTTTTGATCGCTGATACTCCCAACTGTTTTAGATCTCTTACGTTAAGTAAATAAAATTTATAAAACAATTTTATTAATGAGGCTCTAATTGAGAAGTTAATAGAAAGAACCCCGCCTTACAATGAAGTTTATTAAAATTCAAACAAAATTTGGGTGTTCATTAAAGGTTTGATCTGGAAATTGTCTAAAGAAATTAAATTGCGAATTGTGACTGTTTTTAAATGTGCAATGTATGCAATTGATAAACATAAAATTTTTAAAGAAATTTAACTCGGAATATTCAAAAAAAATTTTACTTTGGCCGTCTTTAAAAAAATGATTTTTGCTATGAACTTTAAAAATATAAATTAAAATTATAACTTATGAAAAATATTTGACGGAAGAATTCAAGGTTATATTTTAAAGCTAACATGGCCAAAATATAAGGGTGTGGATATATATTCATAATGAGGAATTTAGGGCTTATGCTAACTTTTTTTAAATTTTTGTTAAATATAAAAATCATTAAATTATATTCTTTAAAGTCAAAATTAATTGCTTTAAGCTGATGTGTAAATAAAAATTTAACTCTATTATGCCAAATTTTAAGGTAAGCAATCATTAAGGCCCTAAAATTTGAGTTAAGGATATTTTTCAGGGACCTTAAAATTACTCTCAATTTTATGTTAGCATTTTTAAATCTCGTAAATTTTAAATAATCCCATAATTCTTACAAGCACAATTTTTAAAAAATTTTGTGTTCCAATTGGGAACCACTTATTATATAACATTTCTCTACCCAGTGCAGGTTATACAAATTTTATTAATTAAAGTGAATTAAAAAATCACACACATAAGTATTTAAAACTTTTCTGCAAAACTAGAATTAAGGGCACAATTAGAAACTTTAGATGATTGATGGTTATTACGTGTATAAAATATTTGAAATCATTATAAAATATTTTATGTAATATTTTTGCACTGATTGGTGTTTTTTTTAATTCACCTCTTCAAATCAATAAAATTATATAATCTGAGGAAGGTTTATTGCACTTTCATTAAATTTTTAAATTGTTTTTTTTTGGGTCAATGGTTTTATGTTATATAATCCCTGTTATGTATTTTATTCCATAACACTTGCTTTTTTTAAATTTAAGCTGTTCTGTTTTTATTGTTTTTTTACTGTTTTAAAGTTTTGTACATATTTTTTAAAGATTTTATCAAAAATTCTTTTCAAATATTTTTTCTTAGCTTAAAGTTATTTTTAAGTTTTTATTCACTTTTTATTTCTTTAAAAATTTTGCAAGTTTTCACTTTTCTTTGTTTTTGTTTTCTCTTTTTGTTATATAATCCTTTAGGGCTTTTTCTTTTTTTTAGTTTAATCTTGGAATTTGTTTATTAAGTAATCCATACCGTTAATTGTAAACACGATATTGAATCAGATTCCAAGCAGTGGGCAAAAGCACTTTGTTGTTCAACACTGTTATCCTTAGTGGCAGTAGGATTGGCAAGGATGCCGGAGGCGAATAAAAGCACGCAACTGATAGCAACAAAGAATTTCATTTTGAATGTATTTGGTTTGTTTTTTGTTTTAAATTTAAATTTATAAATATTTTTATACAAATAATTTTAAATAACCGAAATTTTAAAAATTTTTTTTAAATATTTTTTTAAAAAGAATGGCCACCGAAATCACTATGTGTTCATTCGTATGGAACAAGCTGAGGTTTGATAAATTTTTGACGATGTCAGGCTGTTTTTAAGCAGTCTCCAACAATCAACAAATATCATATAATTATGCAAAACCTATAAAAGAAAACCAACAAAAGTACAATAGCCACCAACAACCAATAAATAACCAAATGTTGTTGTTATTTTGGTTGCTGCTGATGCCATTGCCCATGATCATCATCATCATCATAGGCAGCATTCGCTGTAGATGTTGCTCTTGATCATGAAGTTAAATGTTTTAAGGTACATATATCGGTTAACAAAAAAACAACTTTATACTACCTACTGTAAGCCATTAGTAAGAAATTTACAAAAAACCAAAACAACCATAAGACATACTCACAGACTTACACATCTTTGCCCATTATAATCGCACTCTTAAATACATACGCACTCTCACATTAACCGGGTAAAATGATCAAACAAATCTAAAAATAAGAGTGTCAATAACAATGCTGAACCTCCCCTCTTGCTTTAGGAAAACGATTTTTTTTTCGTTTCCAACATTTTACCAAAAGATTAATGTACACAGAGGAGCGGTTGCAGAAACAGTTCATCATCGTACCTATATTGACTCAAAGAACTTGGTTAAAAGTAAAAATCTTGCCTTTAGCACACAGATACAAAAGCTTACACATGCACAGCAATTAACGCTCTTGTCCGTTTAATAATTTGTTAAGCAAGAAAGCGTTGGCTTTAAACTTTTGTTGTAATTTCTTTCCGCATTTCTTTACTCTTCATTAAGTAAACTCTCATTTCAGTTTTGGAGTTGAATTTTGAATGACGCACATTGGGTCTTAATGTGCTATAATACGATTTCGCAATATGCATATTAACATGCATACATATTTAGCTATTGATTGTTTTTAAAGATTTGATTTGCATATTTACAATTTTAAAATGATGTGTTAATAAAAAAAGCTTAATTTGCGTAATACTGGATTATATATGTAGTGAACCAACGTTTAGTGAGCTTTATTTTTAGCATGTTAAAATGCAAAGCGTTAGGATAATCTTTTTGGGGAAAGCACAAGATAATTTTTTGTAATGGTAAAAACAGTTGTGTACAATGTGTGGTCCTTCATTTCTTATATGTAGGCCATTCGGAAGTCAACTTTATACGCATACAAATTTTACAAATACTTATTACAATACTTAAAATAAAAGGAATCATCCTGTAAAGTATAAGTGATATCGCAGGGCTGTAATGACTTAAATTTGTATACTTAGTTTATTCTTATATATCAAAAACTATAGTATATTTTAATATAAAAGTTTACTTACTTAGTTTTTCATTAACAAAAGCCCATGTGGGTTATTGTCCAAACTTAAGCTTCGGTCTTCTTTGCTTCTCTCCAACTCTCACGTTGCGCTTGCCAATGGAGCTTTATGTCTTCCCATGGGATCATGTTCAAACTCCTCACGGGATCATGTTCAAACTCCTTTTTCCCTGGCTCTTCATTTATTCACTTTTTCGCAATATATGTCCCAGCCAGCGCAGTCTTTGGATTTTTATGCGCTTTACTACACCGATGTCGCCATATAGCTTATGCAGCTCCTACTTCGTACGATACCGATATTCTCCGCCTACACAGATTGATCCATATATTTTTCGAAGTATTTTTTCTATCAAACAATTCAAGAACATTTTTATCAGCTTAAGCAAATGGCCATGCCTCCTCACCGTAAGTATCGAGAAAGGTATCTGCTCTTCAACTGTTTGCTTACCCCAAAAAAAAATCTGTTGGGAACAATAATTCCTTGCTTGATTTCAAAGCTGATGTCGTACGTTATTGTTGTGGTGGTTCTAAGGTACACAAATTCCTCTGTCTTAATATCGTGGATTCCCTATTCGTAAAAATCATAAACTTAGTCTTGTTTTCATTTACTGCCAAACTCATTTTCATACGCCAGACAGGCTGTCACCTTGCTTGAGGTCACGTTGTGTGGCGAAGGGCTCAAAAAGATCTTTTCTGAACTTCGCGGATGACTCTTTATTCGTTGAAGTCATCTTGCACATTCCCATCAATTTGCAGGTATGCCGAATTAAAACATGGCCTCAAACACCTTTGCACGAAGTGACTATCGAAAGTTGCCTTATAACCGTATATTATAACTGTCGATCTGTCTCTCTTGTATGAATGTCTCTATAATTGTAACAGATAGTCCTATCTCCCTTTCTTTGAACCAGGCATAGCACACTAATGTTCCATTCGTCGGGCAGGCGTTCCTCCTGCCTAATCTTTCAGATAACTTGATGCATGCTCCTTATCAGCTTATCGCCTCTGGTATTAAACAGTTCCGCCTGTAAGCTATCGGCACCTGCTGCGTCATTATTTTCCATGCCGGATTTTGATGCTTTCACCTCTTTTTGGCTGGGAGGTAAGCACTATTAACCATTAAGAGGGAATCTCCAAGGCTGATATCAGATACTAACTGCTGAGAAAAATATTTCTTGCAGATTTTTAAAACGCTATCCTTATCTATCGCCAGATTGCCTTGTTGGTCTTAAAGGAGGATATACCTATGGTAGCTCTTAGTCTGTTGTTCAATACGTTGGTAAAACTTTCTGACATTATTTCCACTCCTGTACATCTCTGTTTTCTTACACTCACGTTTTTCCATTTCTTTCTTCTTTCGTCGAAAAAGATGTTTCTTCTTCTTTTCTTTTCACCTGATACCTCTCCCGTTTGCTACGCGTTTTTGCTATATGCAGAGCTGCATGCTATGGTGCATTTTTTCTGCAGTTGCTTTCAGACATTTCTTCTGGAAGGTTTCTGAAAGCCAAGCAGGGTCTTTGGCAATGGGTGCAGATATCGGGACAAGATATGCTTCCTCGAAAAAAATAAAAATTTAGAAAAAGCAAGGATGGAACTTTTCTATACGAACGTTTGTATACATGAACATGTTCAACAATCTCGTTTTAACGTGGACCAATTTTTTTGGAATTCGAAAGATACATTTTTTTCATAGTGGAGTTACATATCTCTACGATATATATTTTTAAAGGGACGGTTGCACGCTCGCAATAATTGTAATCTTAGTATTTAATTTAAAAAAAAAATAAAATATAAACAAGGCTTTCTGCTATACCTAATATTCTTTTAAACCCTTCACAAAACTGATAAGGGTATATATAAGTCTGTCATTCCATTTGTTATTTCTTTAGTATTCATCTGCGACCCCACAAAGTACATTTTTTCTTGGACCTTATCGATAGGGAAGGCGATTCAGCGATGTCCGTCTGTCCGTGTTATTGGTAAAATCAACTTTTTAAGGCCCCCCGATGTCTCATAGACCCGTAAGTGGTATCAGACTCGATAATTGACCGATATATAAGCCAAAAACCAAAGCTATTTCTCCCAAAAATTTTACATTATAACCTCTTCAACTGCACTGGAGTTGCCCCTACACAGGTGCAATACAAGACGGACTTCCATTAATTTTTCCTCACAACCATTTTTGGGGAACATACTTACACTGTATCTCCACCCTCTAACAGGGTTGCCATACAAAGTTTAATTTAATTAATTAATTTATTTTAAATTTATTTAAATCACTTTCAAATCTTCCAGGGTGCTTCTACAAGGGTCAAATGTAAGAATATCAGCAACTTCTAGAATAAACGCTTATAAGGATTATTTAAATGGAATATTATTATTATTATTTGAACCGTATATGAATAGCTAAGATAGACTTCTATATCAGAAAATCTTATTAACCCCATAAGTACCAAAATTATTGAAATTTCCGAAAACGGAACATGAAAATCAGTAAATTCCAAACGCAATACAATTATAAAAATTCTCAATAAATAATGTGTATTTTGTATGGACATTAGGTGTGGACGCTATCCAATTTCTTTCAAATTTTCGAGAAAGTTGCCCTTTTATCTACTTATGATGTATACTAAAATTTAAAACTCTACCTCCATTAATACAAAATATATTAATTTTGACCATTTAGGCTGGCCAAATAATACACTGTGCGCCGCGATCATAAAAATAAACCCTCTTAGCGGTACTTATAGGGAAAACTTTTTTTAAACCTTGTAAACAGTAGGCGGTTGCACGCCCATAAATTTTGTTTGTTGCTTAACCGCATGAATTTGTAGAAGGCTTCGTTTGCACTCTTAAAGCTCTAACGTCAAATTTTTAAATAAAAAATAGTCGGTTATAGGGCCACAAACATTACACACTTATTACAAGAGCTTCGTCTGCATTGACTTTCAGAAAATCTGTGAGTAATAAAAGTTTCTAATTGAAAAAAGGTAATAAGAACTAAATTCCTAATAATAAAACTGTTTCTCAATTGATTTTATAAGACATTATACACAAAACACAAATATTATGTGATGTTTTAATAAAACAAGTAGTGATCGTCTGGGTAGGAATTGTATGTGTTTTGTTTTTGTTTACAATAACAAAATACATATAATTCGTACCCAGACGATCACAACTTGTCTTATAAAAACAGCACATAATATTTGTTATTTAAATGTCACTGGGTGGGGGTCACTCCACAAATGCTTATGAGAATTTAATTACAGAGTTAGTGTTGTCAATTTTGGTTAACCGAAAACCCGGTTTCGGACTATATTTTCGGTTTTTAAGAAACCGGTTTTCTCCCTCCGGTTAACCGATTTTTATATTTTGTGTTTACCGCACTGTTATCAGCTATTGCTATTATTTCGTTGTGAATTATTGTTTGTGTGTGAAATTTGTAAGAAATTTGGAGAAAACAAGAAAAAAATAATATACATAAATATATTAGCTGTTTTTCTAAAAGTATGTGTCACATTTGGTCCTCAGAAATTTTTTCTTGTCACTATTTTTTGTTTTTCTTACCATAAATTACATAAAGTGCAAATTTTGTGTAACCAATGCTATTTTTTTAAGTTATTTTTGTTGTTGTTTTAATAAAGATGAATTCTATTTTAGTTTATATTATTTGTAATTAAATGGGCGGTTAACCGATTAAACGGTTTTTTGAAGTTCAGGTAACCGGAAAACCGGTTTTAAATAAAGTCGGTTTTTTGACAACACTAAACAGAGTCATAACTAATTGAAAATTTAACAGAACGTCTTTCGGGTCAGCTATGTTTTTTTATTAAAATCTGCTTTTGAAATTTATGCGATTTTGAAAAAACCAAATTTGCATGCTTAATCTATGTTCTCCTTTTTTGTTACAATTTTTTTTCTTATTTATTTTAGCCCTAATTTTTTGACCATTTTCATGTTATAACGTAGACATCCTTTATTGCTATTTAGCAGCTAAGATTACAAAGAATAATAAAACAAAAGAAAAGTAAAATTTTAAAATTGTGTTTTTTATTTGACCCAATTAAATCTACTCATCCTTTTTTTTCTATTATTTTATCAACGTGATTGAAACGACAACCTGCATTAAATTAAATTTGAAACTTTTATAAAGAGAAAATTACTTAAAAAAATGTACCACCCTTCTCTCTGTTCTATAACTTGTGAGAAGTTTTCGCGGCGAAAAATTTTTATAATTATAGGTAATTTAGATAATAAAGCTAGTTATATTTTGAGCTGATAGGGCCGCAATATACTAGAAAGTACCACACAATTAAAAGATTTAAAAGTGCCACAAATAGCCCTATTGTGCCACATTTTGCATCAATGGGCCAAAGCTGTTTTGCAGAAAAAAATGAAACAGAAAAGAAAAATAGCAAATAATTTTAAGACACGAAAAAATAAAAAAGAAGAAAAAAGATAAAAGATAAAAAGAAAGTTAGTCCCACTTAAGCATTGAACCCCGCACCTTGTCATTGCCAGGCTGAAATGCTTACCACAAGACAGATACACTGCATTTCAAAATTTAAATTTTTATTTATATTAGCGTTCATGCTTGTTTTTTATTTTTGTATACTCAACATAAAGTGTAGTGCATACCTGAAAAATGAGGGTACAAAATCGTTGAACTACAAAATTTCAATGCAAAATTTTTTCCTTTTTAAATAATTTGAAATAAGCACCATGTCTAAATTTCTATGAAAACCTATGTATATTTAATTGGGACAATTAAGCTTTTAATTAAAATAGGTTTTGGTTTTTTATTAAAACTAATTTTATTATGGAACTGGTCAATAATACGTTCGTACAAAATAGTATCCTAAACCGTCCCATTGTGCATTTGTGTATTTTGTGTAACCCCAACATTTTATAATTCGTGTATATGCTGTCATTTGTTCAGTTAACTAATTTATATTTCGACGCCTTACCCACATTTTGGCCAACGTCAAGCGTCATTAAAGTCGTCGCAGACGTAGCCATTATTGTCATAATCATAACCTAACTTAAGGTAGTATTTTTTAAAAACCAAGTTTTTGGCTCGTTGTTTAGTTTTTGCTTTTTACTTTTTTCTTTCTTTCTTAATTTCGTTTTTTATTTTTTTTTTTTGGTAACGGAAATTCAATCTTATTGACTTTTTTGTTGTTGTTTGCTTTTATAATTTTTTAAGAAAGTTTCTCTGATCATCAATATTCAAAAAAAAAAAAGTTAAAAAGGTAGCCAAACAAAAAGTGTATTATATAAATATGTTTTCTTAATATGTATTTAAGTAGATATTAAATTATAGAGATCCGTTTCGTGTGTTGTTGGCTGTTTCCGTTGATAAACATAACATTTCAAGGCCTTTTTTGTCTGATTTCTCCAAATCTTATTTCACTTTAGTACGAAATTGTGTGTGTTAACTCCCTAAAAGCATCATCATGGCTTATTTCATCATATTTTTTTTAAACTTTGCCTAGTGGTTGTTGTTATTGTTGTTGAAAAACGGTTTTACAGGTTTATTGCAGACAATCGAAAGTGTCATGTGATTATTAGTTAATCATTATGTGTGTCAGTCAATTAAAACTATCAAAACGATGCATCACTATGTAACGCTTAATTTTGCAGGTGCTGAATAGAGGTTTTTTTCTTTTGAATATAATGTCTTTTTTAATATTATTTTATGGGAACTTCCGTTTGTGGCATAATAAGATTAATGAAATGTTTCTAAATTTCTGATTTAATTACAAACTAAAGTCATCAAAGCAAAATATTGAAAAATATTATGTGGAAAACTAATGTGTTGGAGAAATTTTTTATCAAACAATATCAATGGCTCTAGACATGAAAAAGCTTCAGGTTCTTTTAAGCTTAACACAACTTCATATTAAGTTTTTTGCTATTCTACAATATGCAAAATAAATTATCATGAATCCTTTATTAATCTCCAATCTAAGTCAAATATTTTATGCTGCCTTTGGCTTTTCCAAAATGAGTTCATCTTATTTTTTTACAAATTGTAAACCAAGTTAAATCGGTAGTTTATTTATGTAAAATGAAAACATTTCATTAACAAAATTTAAAACCATATTACTAACTCAGAAATATTATATCTCATAACACTTAATAACAGAATTCACTTCAGTTGAGTTTTAAAAAGAAAGTTGATTTTTTTCCAAGACTTTATCGCAGTTATTTAATTTCACATCAGTGTGTTTGGGTATTAAAAACCGGATTTTTTTATCTTTATTTTTTTTTATTTTGAAATTTTATTTTTTTATAACCACTTTGTGTGCCTTTCTTGGGTGTTTTTAGATTTGGAGTTCAACATGTAACATTTTTTTTATTACAATGTTATGTCACTTTTTGTCGGTTTTTGTTTTTCTGCTATTTAAAGCAGACAACAATTGTTGTAGAAATAAAAATAACAAATTATAGTACTTTTTCTAACCAGCAACAAATTTAAGATGATCTTCAGTATTACGTCCATTTGTAGTTAATTAGTACGTTCATAAAATATGTATTAAAATTTATTACATTTTACCTCTCAGGGATCGTACATACATTAAAGAGAAGCCAAAATTACACAAAAATTATCGAAATATAAATAAACTGGTAATCGCAAGCCAAAAAATCTGTTTTTTTTTATGTAAATGTCACACTCGTTACATTTTTTAAAAGGGGTTCTTAAAAATATTTTAAACAAGACGATCTTAAAGTCAAAATTCTCTAAAATTCAAATTTTAAAGTCACGTCCGTCACAGTTTTAAAGAGTCATTGAAAGCACAAATCATTTTCTCTCAGAGTCTATTTATCAATAAAAGCCTACTAACAGCCTATATTTTTAATATCATAGCCTTTTTAAACCAATACGTGGTTAAACTTGCTATGCAAGAAGTATAACTATTGAATATTTTAAATTAATTATTAACATATTTAAATGCAACTGCAAGTCACCTGCTTGTGCTTTTTTAACTACTTATGACAATTGTTTGCTTCTACATATGCACAGTTTTCCTTCATATATTTAAATATTAAGTGCATAATGAATCAAAGAAAGTTTGTCAAAAAATATTTTTTTTATAAATATTTTCAATTTTATTTTTTTAACTGACATTTATTCTGTTCAAAACATTGGACTATCAGGCTATCAGTTTGGCAATTGTGCTCTTTTATTAAGGTGTAATCTAGGTTTATTCAAACAGGACCTATACACAGAAAAAACTGAGTTGTAGAATCAGTAACAAATTTCAGAGAATCAGTAAATATTTTGTCTGGCTGAGGACCTACAACGAAAGTTGTAAATTTAGACAAACAATTTTGCAAGAATTTTAGCTTCTGTTAAAAAATTTTGCTGAGCTGGTTAAATATTTTATTTGTCTAGGCGAAAATTTTGTTTGATTTAAAAATCAAATAAAAATATTATTAGAGACTATTAAATAAATTGACTAAAAAAATAAATTATTTTGAACAAGAATTTGTTTGAAAAATTTTTTTTGTAGTTTTTTGTGTGTACCATAAAAACAAGTCATGGCCAACTTTTTAATACACCTCGCATTGGCACGCAATTGGTGCAGAGAAGGTCGGTTTATAATTCTGAATTATACTAAAGCTTTGCCTTACACACAAAAAACTACAAAAAAAATTTTTCAAACAAATTCTTGTTCAAAATAATTTATTTTTTTAGTCAATTTATTTAATAGTCTCTAATAATATTTTTATTTGATTTTTAAATCAAACAAAATTTTCGCCTAGACAAATAAAATATTTAACCAGCTCAGCAAAATTTTTTAACAGAAACTAAAATTCTTGCAAAATTGTTTGTCTAGATTTACAACTTTCGTTGTAGGTCCTCAGCCAGACAAAATATTTACTGATTCTCTGAAATTTGTTACTGATTCTACAACTCAGTTTTTTCTGTGTTAACCACGCTACGTCTTAACGAGCTATGATGTTGTTCTTTTGTTTAACATAATTTTGTCCGCACATCGTTTTGTCTCATGTGGAGAGCTAACGTCGATGTTTTGCTTCTGTTCAAGTATTGTTGTCAGAGCAAATGTCTGCCATCATCTGTCACTTTAAATGCTAACAACAACATAAATTCACATGGTGATAATAGTTTAAAAATGACTTGATCGTCGATTGGAACTTTAGCTTTTAGAAGAAAAAAATGGATTTAATTTTATCATAAACTATGAAATGGCAAAACAAGAAAATTATTACGTTTTTCTATACCAAAAAACATGAACAAGTTTTTTTAGAGTTATTCCGCTGACATTACCTTTTTTTCTCTAAACAAGTCGGCAGAGCAACGCTTCTAAATAGTTTTTATGCTTGAAGATGGCAAATACGTTGAAATGTTTTTGGCGTACTTTCAAATGTAAACAAAGGTTGCTTTGAAATAGTATTTAGAGATTTTAATGTCAGCCATATGTGGAAGCACATGGCCGAAACATGAACACTAGCGGTCTACACCAGTTTAACTTACGTGCTGCACTTTCCTGTTTAATTCTAGTTCATTGCAAATAAAGACCTTTTAAAAAAGTATTCACAATTACTCACCCTGTATATTTTTATATCAATCAAATTTTTTTATTTTATATTTTCTCTTTCATTCCACCTTAAATGCTAACGCATTATTTGCACTTTTGCCTTAAGTATTTACCACTTCGTCACAAGTCTATGATACACAAAACTAAAATCACATTGAATTGACGCGAACGAAAATGAATGACAAATTCTGCAGGTCATCCCAAATCTAAATATATTAACCCTAAGTTTGTACTAAACCAAAATAAAAAAACCTAAAAACCCTTTAGATTCATTTCTTAAAAAAAAACTTAAAAGAGAGTTAAAAAATTTTATCAAAGAATATTATTCGGCTTTAAGTTCATTATTAAATTTGTGATAGTAAAGAATGGAAATTTTTATTAAAAGTGAATTAATTCCGATACTAGCCGAGTGTAAGTCATATTCGAAATCAGCAACGATTTCTCGTCAGCACTTTTTCAACACATTTTGGTTCGTTATTGAAAAAACTGTTTTTCTCTCATGGTAATAAGTAAAAATATATTTTTTCCTATAACTTCTATAAAATAAGGAGTCTGGCAGAATTTACTGGCTAGGACATAACCACCACACTTTGTCCGTAAATTTTACCAAAACAAGCAGTAAGGCTTTAAACTCAACTGGGACAAACGACGATTTTTTCTTTGCGAGTATTCGTTTTAGAAAATAAAACGATGGTGAATATAGCTATGATCTTGCAAACCTTGAAAGATCCCAGGTTCGGATCGCTCTTGGGACACGGGTAATGTAAACTTAAATTAGTTTTATTAGTAAATTTGTAAATTAAATATAAATATTAAGTAAATTTAACACTAACATAATTATAATATGGAATAAAAATAAAAAAAATCCTTATAATAATAATTCAACTGGAAATTTTAGTCAAATCAATAAAAAAATTTAATTAATAATTTTGTTGAATTTTAGTTAAATTTCTTAATTGAGTCTTAAACAGGAGCAAACTTTAAACGTATAAATTAATTAATTGATATTATCAATTGTTTGCCGGCTTAAATTTAATAAAATTTTTTTTTAAATTACAAATTTCCAAATTGAAATCAACTTTGTATTTTTTCTGTGTATGTATTTACATAAATTCTCGTTATCGTTATTTATCTTGTTTATTTTCCAACCAAAAATAACTTGAAATTAAAAATTATCTGGGTGTGTTAGTTGATGCAATAATATTCAGCATATTTTGAGTGTTAATAATTAAAGAAAAACAACACGTTTTTTTTATAAAAATGACGTAAAATACTTTCTTGTCAAAACTGCTGTAAATATTTATGAATGAATAAACGGATGTGTAAATAGGTGAAATAAATTTTATACAAATATGTTTGTACATACTTGATTAAATTGTCAATAACGCATCCGTATTTAAAAAAAAAATCCCAAGGGTATAGTAGTACTAATGACACTTTCTATGGTGATTCACTATAGTTTCACTACTGACTTTTTATGCATGGTAGATGTGATCGTACTTATAAAAATGAATTGTATCTTTGAAGTTAACGGTGTATAATTGTTGGTTGTGCTATGCTTTATAGTACTGTATAATCTTAAAGTTCTCGCTTTTCTTTTTTATCCAATGTAAGCAAACCGAAAAGATCAACCGCGTTTTTCTTGAAACTGTTTTTTTTTTTTTGGAATTATTGTGTTGGTTAAGCAATTGGGCGATATTATTATTTATCATTTATTCACCAGTCTTTTATTATATTTGATACTATTATCTTTAAAACTGTTGGTGCACTAATTGGGTTTGAACTTTATTTTTTTTGCAAACGCCGCTGTCTTCTTATCCGATTTCCGACACCAAGTCTCGAGATGCCTTCCGTTTCCAGACTCATTTTGTTAGGGGTTTATACGACACCGGTATTCTCTATCAGCGCAGATTGGTCCATAAATATTCTGCAAAACTTTCCTCTAAAAAACTCCATGCACTGCCTCCTCTGCTTTTGCAAGTACCCACGCTTCAGAGCCATATAAAAGCATCGGCGTGGTATCAGTGTCTTGCAGAGAGTAATTTTTGTCTGTGGGAAGGTGGTTTTGATTTGAACTGCCTACCTTGTCCAAAGTAGCATCTTCACTATATATAGTAAATTTTGTTGGCTGTTAATTTAAGCCAGTTATAACCCAAAATGCTTATCTGGGAGGACCTTTGTATGGGGGATATGTCAAAACTTTGACCGATCTTGTCGAATTTCATTACAGTAGTTAGTTAGAAGCATTAAAATAAGCACACCTGCAGATATAAAGTAATATTTGACTTAGTTATAATCTAAAACTGTTATTTCTGGAGGATATTTGTATTGAAATTATGTCAAAATTTACATTCATCATCACCACAACTAATTGAATTGGTCGCTCCATTATATTTTTTAGAAATATAATGGACGGACATACCTTAATCGGTTCAGAAAGGGATTCCGTTGATGGGTCTCAGACTATTACTTTTAGCCATTTCTTGTTTTTTGTGCCAAGCCTTTCGACTGTAGGGTTAGTAATTATAACGAAAAAATTTTAGTTTTCTCATATAAAAGAAATTTTTCAACCACAAAAGTGGGATATCTTGGTCTTCTGACTGGAAATCATGCGTGTGGCGTAATCTTGGTTGTTTATGCAAATGTATATTTTTTTTCATTATTTGGGAAGCTGGTTGAATAAATTAAATATGCCCTTAGTGAAGGCTTTTGATGTTATTTATTTGTTTATATAAATTATACTCGTACTTAAAAGAAAAGTGAAATGTTGTGATATTAAGGTATTTTTTTAATAGTTTACAATGTGCCAGTCGATAATGGTTACTACATTAAGGCAACATATTTCACCGCTTTGGGCTATATTTTCCTTTTTTTTAATATATGTACATCTAAATATAAATTTCGTCACTGCACTGAATTGTTTTTTAGCATATTTTGAACAAAGCTGATATAATAAAAAACTGTCTAAAATACTTTAGATTATAACCATTTCCATTATCTAAAATGTTTTTAATTTTATTAGTCCATAATTGCATCATCGGATAACAAACGCACATATCAAATTAAGCTTGTTCGTTCATATTAATCCCATTTATATAAAGCAGGTGTGGTAAGTCTTATTTTTGTCTGGCTTCAAGATACATGGATATAAGCATATTCCCATTTAAAGTTACAACGTTTTATAAGGAACATAAATTCGTGCACTTCAAAATCGGCAAAAACGCAAACACATGTGTTTACTCAGAGCAATATCCCAGTTTTTATTCGTAAAGTGACTAACCTACATATTAAATTTTGTTGCATTTGGATAACAAGTTTCATACGTGACATATAAGTAAGGAAGAAAAACAAGTACGATCGCCATATAATTGGCTGGGCCGAAGTTTAAATGCTTCTCACATTGGCCTTTCGAAACCCTGGTTTATAAAATACTTCTAAATATGACAATTTTTATTTATTATTGAACTAATGGTTTTTAATACAAATTTTTGCTTTTAATTTGGCTTAAGTTCATGAAATTTCTTTTTATTAACAGAAATTACTTTTTTTCTGTTAATGTTGAAAGAAACTTTAATTGGAAAAAATCAGATTTTCTACCGATACTACCCGCTACGCAATTTCATCATCAGTACTCTTTGAACAGTAGTAGTGCCTTTTGGTTGTAAACATCACCTATTTAACTTACATGTAACAGAGAAAGGGATACGGCATGACTGCTTTCCCTCTTTTCTTCTAAATAAAATACTTCTAAATATTAGATAGGGGTCGGCGTCATATTTTAGCCCTCTTAGGGTGACTAGGGAATTTATAGGGGTTTTTACCCTATTTTGT
This sequence comes from Melanophora roralis, assembly GCA_963583895.1. Taxonomy (NCBI): domain Eukaryota; kingdom Metazoa; phylum Arthropoda; class Insecta; order Diptera; family Rhinophoridae; genus Melanophora; species Melanophora roralis. The sequence goes on along the minus strand of OY757187.1, from coordinate 22,935,905 downwards.
GTGGCGACCTTCTTTAGGGGTGGAGATAGTGGGTAAGTATGTTTTAAGAAAATGTTTGGGAGGGACAACTTATGGAGGTCTTTAATACATTTTATTCCTCTAGAGGCAACTACGGGGAAGCTGTAGGGGTTTTTTTTACTCAATTTTTCAAATTTTGTATAGAAGCCCTCTTAGGCGATGTGATATGTTTTAGGAATATGTTTGGAAGAGGAAACTAATGGGGGCCTAGCCTTACAGTTTTTTCCAACAAGATCGAATCGGGGAATGATATGAGCGTTTTTACATAATTTTTGTAAATATTGTATTACTCTCTTAGGTAATGGGAATAGGGCGTAAGTATAGAAGAGGAATATGTTTGAGAGGAAAAATTAATTGGGGTCGGCATTACACTTTGCCTTTGTAGAAGCACCCTGGAAGCTGTGTGACCGATTTAAAAAGAAATTAAAAAAAATAAACTGTGTATGCCAACCCTGTTATGGGGAAGGGCTAGGGTATTATTATGTTCCACAAAAATGTTCGTTAGGAAAAGATAATGGGGGTCGGTCTTATGTACTAATTTTAGAGAAATAAACAGAGGTTGTCTTGGTTGTTTGCTTATATATCGGTTAGTTACCGGACGATTTTGCTAGATTTCAACAGCGATTTCCTCGCAGATATTACTGATAGTTTGATACTACCTACGGGTCATTGAGGGGATTCATAGCACGGACAGTCAAGGAGACAGACAGATGGACATGGGGCCGCAGTTGGATAATTAAGAAATTGAAAACGGAATGATTAATTTACATATACCCACAAAAAACTACAAAACATTTTTTTAAACAAATTCTTGTTCAAAATAATTTATTTTTTTAGTAAATTTATTTTATAGTCTCTAATAATATTTTTATTTGATTTTTAAATCAAACAAAATTATCGCCTAGACAATTCAAATATATAACCAGCTCAACAAATTTTTTTATCTGAAACTAAAACTATTATTTTTTCAGTACAATTCTTGCAAAATTGTTTGTCTGAATTTACAATTTTCGTTGTAGGTCCTCAGCCAGACAAAATATTTACTAATTCTCTGAAACTCGTAACTGATTCTACAACTCAGTTTTTTCTGTGTACCCTTATCACTAATGCGAAGGGTGTAACAAGAAAAAAATAGGAAGAAGCTCAGCGGATCTCTTTCTCCCCAGGAAATTCTTTGTTATTTAAGAAAAGGGGCGTTGAAAACATCACCCCGGAACCTGTCAATCTGAAGATATATATGGAAGCGCCTGATGGAAACATGGGGGGGGGGGGGCATACTCCTTCATAGGCAGAAGTATGTATCTCGTTCAGACTTTTAGATGAATGCAGTGTATGTACTACAGCCTAAACTGTCAGCGATTGGCAAATAGCTAATTTGCTACTGTACTACAGGGTATGCGACAAAAATTTCAAGATTTTCACCGACAGCCAAGCCGTCGTTTCAGTACATCAACTCTACACCACATTAAGTTTGCGATTTAACCGCATCTTTAAACATCACTCTAGCATGAGCGCAAAGACACAAACGTTCTTATCTTCTCCTTGATATAAACAAACAGACACTGAGACACCGTGTCCATTGTTAAAACCAACTGTCTGCTTGGAACCTATACCACTAGATTGGAGCTGCCTTTTAACGAATTTGTAGAAGCTGCCAATAGGAGACTTACAGTATTTGCTAACTTTTTACAGACATTTGGACAGCGGCTTACTCTTCCGATATAAATATCTAACAAGAAGGGGTTGAAAATCGATCAAAAAAGGAAAAATCAGTTGTTTGCTATCTTTTTTACTTTACACTCACTACTTAAGGGACCTGAGTGTAGTTCTTTTTCAAAATTTGAAACTCCAAAGGGTAAAAATTTTACTTTTAGGCTCTTTTTGTAATTTTCAGACTAATAGGGATAGAAACAAAACTAAGATTGTATAATTAAAATCTCGACACAGCCGAAAATAGCGCTCTAACTTGTTTAAAGAGGATGATTGTATCAACTAAATTGGGTTGACACATGCTACAACTAATCAGGTAATCTGGTCCCTGCAACAACTACAAATTTGTACCAAAGTGTTAAACAACAGCTCATAGAAAAAAAACGATGAGTAATAATTTTTATTGTTTTATTTTCACAGGGAGAACATAATTTTGACATTTTGACACTAATCAGCTGGGCCGACGAGACTACCTGGTTCTTTGTATCATAGGTTGACACTATAGGATCTGACTTCTTTTGTGACAAATCATAATATAGATAGATGACTCGTTGTACAATTTAAACACCACTTTAAGAGAATTCTCTTTGGTATTTTCAATTAATTTATTTATTTAAAGATTCGAAATATCTATACGGCAATTTTCTTGGATTGATAACGGTCTAAAAGGTCAAGTTGCCGCTCTTGTTTTATTAGTTTTAAGCAGAGATTAAGTTCTGACCTGCTTAAACGTACACCTGCCCTTAATAAAAAAGTTTTCTGTATTTTGTTTCTTAAAAAACACGTTTCTTTTAATAAGATTTAGATCCGAATTAAAGCGCTATTATCAATTTATAAGGAAAAATGAAAGTTTTTTTGTTTGGCCATTAAAATATATCTTATTATCATTTAAAATTTATTGGCTATTTTTATTTATTTATTTCAATTTAATTTTACAACATGTGTGTAAGTTGTTTTATAAACATTAAAGTTTTTTTTTATATGAAACTTTAAAGCATCTTAAACTGTATTGTATTTAATAATATTTGAAATTTATTGCAACTTTTCTTTAGTTATATGTAAATATGACTAAAAGATACATGTAAAACCTTTTTGAGCCACAAATTAATTGAAGAGTTTCTATAAATATTGAATAATATTGAAAATAATTTTGAAAACGAAAACAAGGGCGAAATGTTTTATTAAGCGAAAGTGTTAAAGAAAAACCTTTTTCGAATATGAATGTATGGATGTAGTTGTGTAAGTATGTATGTAATATAAAATTTAAGTTTTTGTTCAATAAGAATCTGTTTTGATCACTGTCCTATAAGATTGTAAATTTATTATATCACAGAGGCCTAAGTTTTACACCTACATAGCCATTGATATTCAAAACAAGATTGATTGTCTTTAAAAGGTATCAAATGTTTAAACAAATGTCAAATTAATGTCAATTAAACTTTATTTCCTTTTTTGTTTAAAGTTACTCTCATTTTTGTTACAAATAATGCATATTGTTTCACATAACCCATTCATTTAAGTTTTTTTTTTTCAAAATTTCATAACTTTCCCAAGCTAAAATCTGGTTTGAGATAATTACAAAGCTTAATTTTTTTTGTTTTTTGTTTTTTTTTTTTGTTATTCAAACAAAAAATATACATAAATAGTTGCGAGGGTAAAATAAGAAAATAAACCAAATGAATAAATTAACTTTCTTTATCAAAATATAACAAATTTGCTTTCGTAAAAACTTTAGAAAAAGTCAAATTGTATAACAACCCTCTAAACCTGCTACATTTAAAAAAGGGAACAAATTGTCACACAATAGAAAAAAAAACACGACGCTTGAAAAAAAAAATAGAAAGTGAAAAATTAACATAAATTCTCAAAATATTTTCAAAAAACAAATTTGAATTTTAAATGAATCAAATTAAATTCGTTTAACATTTTTATCATCTTTTTTGTTTCTTCTTTTGGCTTAAATTTTTAAACCAAACAACATAGTGTTAAATGCATCATAAATATTGTTTTTTTTTTAACAATAGCAAAATTTTTTTAAAGTAAAGAGCATAGCAAATCATTCAATATTTGATTATTATTATTATTTTCATGTTTTTATTTATAGTTTTGTTGTTTTTTATTATTATTTTCTTTATCTTTTTGTTCATCTTTAACACGAACGTGTAAAGTTAACAACATTTCATTAGAGTATTTCTTTCAAATATTTACAATTTTAGTAGCAAATAAAGTAGCAGCAGTTCCATCTATTTAACCAATTTTAAACCAGCCATCCATTAACAGATGCAGCAAAAGTAATTAAATCTATTGCTACCAAGTGAAAGTTCTTCGTTGTGTTTTTTTTTCTAAATATTTTTAATAAGATTTTTGTACATTATTTTTGCTCAGAAACATTTTCCATGCTTTATTAATTTCAAATTTTGCAATACTATATATGGAATATTGCAAGGTTTGCAATTCATCATAATCGACGCATTTCACACTTGGACAAATTTGAAAAATATTTATTTTTATATTATGGCTTTAAAAAGTTAAATGTTTGGTTATAAATTTAAAAATTTTTATTATATGCAAATTTTGTAAATTAGACTCTTAGTAAAAAAAGATGAAAAAAAACCAAAAACATGCAAATGCCCTATGTTCAGCTGTGCCGAATCTTATATAGCCTTCACATTGGTCTCGTTGTGCTCCCAGCCATCTGATCCAGCCAAGTTGTTTGAATCCATACACACAAGAAATAAACCAACATTGATCAGGTGGGGTTACGAGCACAGCTGATCTACTTTTTTCTTGCATAAATCGATGTTTACATATCTTTTTTGACACATCACCCAACGAAAATCATAACAAAAACATAAACTTTCTTCTTAAATATACCGATTGGGTTATATTTAATTTTTGATTACAATAACCGTTGTATATTGTTGTAATTAAATCAAATGAATATTACAACATCTTCCATAGGGAAATACTCACTTTGTTGGCTCATAGCTGAATATAAATATTTAAATTAAATAAAAAACTAGGATTGATATCATATTTACCGTTCAACATTCAAAAAATAAAATTTTAAAATTTTTTATGTTGCATTTTGGTGTTTAAACGACAAGTTTGTGTTTTGAATTGCTTTTGTTATACTTTTTTATATTTTTATTATTATGTAATTAGTAGTATATTGTTATACATAGTTAAAAACAAAGGAAAATTAAACGTTAAATGAAAACAAAATTAAAAAAATAAATAAAACCTACAGATCTTTGCCATATGTCTGCGAATGGGCTTGGTAGATCATTTCTCTTCAGCGAACTATGATTTCTTAAACTTATCATAATTATTATTGTTGGTATCATTTTCTCCCATTTGAAACTGTTACAAATTACTTAATTTTAACCAAATTCAATAAAATCATCTTTATTATCATCAACTTTGTTAACGGCTTCAAGATGACTCAGCATGGTGTTCGTTATCCAAATGGTTGTTATTTATACTCAAAATACCATAACTTTCCCTTTTCGTAACAATATTTAAACAAAACAAAAAACACTGGATCATTAAGCTTGTTATTAATAGTTTTGTAAAATAATAAAATTAAAATATCTAATAATTAAGTTAAGAATGTTTGACAGATTTCTTCAATATATTTAATAAAATTAAAACAAACTTTGTAAATTAATTGAGTTCAGTGGTAAATTTAGAAAGAAAATAAACATAAAATAGATATGATTTTGGCACCTACTTTTTTTCTCTCTTTTATTTGCGTTAAATACATCGTCCTTACAGATTTTAATGAAACGTCTTAAGTTAAAAGTAAATTACTTAATACTCATAAACAAGCATTAGAAGTTAATAATGCAAATAGAATTATTATGTTCAATCTATTTACTATAGCTTTAAACGATTCATACTAACTTTCCAAATCTTACTGAAGGAAAATGGCAAAACAGTTTTATATCACTGTGTGTAATTTTTTAAGTCATGGAAAAATAACCATATACGGACATCACTACGTGAAAGAAGACCAAAAAAGAAAAGACCCGTGTCTCCCAGTTTTGCCCAAAGTCATGCACTTTTTTTGTTATGGGCCCCCAAAGATTTGGGGCCTTGGTGCCATTTATGCAAAAAGTGATAATTTTCTCAGGCTCATATCTTGCAAACCGTTCGGAATTTTAATTTACTTTTTGAGGCAAAGTTGTAGCCCTTTTTAAAAGGAACAAAAATAATGAACATAAAAAATTAAAAAAATAAATAATTTTAAATCAAAATCGCAAAAAACTTTAAAAAATTCAAATTTTTTTTACCTTTTTTCCCCTGTTCACGTCCATAGGTAGCAAACCGTTCAAAATTCAAGGAAACAGTCAACTACAAAAATTTACCTAACATCCCAATAAACAACTTTTAAGAACATATAAACTTCCTAGGAATGATTTTTAACACCGTTTAGGTAGCGCTTAGGTAGCCGCAAAAGTTAAAAATTTCCCCCAAAATGTGTGTATGTACATATATGTAGTTATGAAGTTATCTCTTCCTTACGTTTAATCAAATTGCCTTAATTACATATATTGTATCTGTCTTTAGTGTAATAGAGAACTCTTGTGCATATAAATATGTGTATATGCATGTGAGATAGCCGCGAAAAGTCTTGCAACCTAAACAGGTAGGCAAACTTTAAAATTGCAGGAAACCCTAAACAACAAAATACATCATACACAAATCGCAATAATGATCGTTAACGGCCTTTAATTAAATTATGTACATACTTTTTTTTTTCTTTGTTATTACTTTTTAATAATTATTGTTTATACCAACAATAAATTACCTGCATATGTACCTACTACCAATTTTTTTAATAAGCGAGGACAATCCAAAATGAAATAGCAATTGGATAAATTTAAAAAGAAGAAATTATTGCACCCAAACTTATCAACAAATCAACTACAAAAATTTACCTAAGATTTCAGTAAACAGCTCACGCGATCACGCACCGACCGCACACGCATCAAGGAACGAAGATCACAATATAAAAGCGACGCAACTCCCACATCGAGGCATTACACAGCGCGACGTCAACAAGATCTCAGCGGTGAAAGTTATAGAGAAAGTTCTACAGCATAATTCGCATACAACATTGGCAACTGACAATTTCAATATGCAGTGTAAAAAGATTTATTTCTTTTGCTACATTTGCGGTCATCAAATCAGAAAAAATAATTCTACAAGATTTCAAAAGGAAAAGAATCTTTTAACAGGTGAATTTAAAAGAGCATATAAGTTATTTTTGGACGAAATAGATTTGACCGGTGAAAATTACACACCTAACGCAGTGTGTCGCCAATGTTATAATAATCTCATAGCATGGTTGAATGGAGGCAAACATAGTATGAAATATTGTAAGCCGGTAAACTGTATTAATCGCCCAGGTGATCATAGTGGAACCAGTTCTTATGCATGCGTTAATTACACATCTTGATTTAATAGACATGATGAGAAGAACAAAATTTATAAAGCCACACTTCCAGTACTTGCACCTGAAAATTTTGTATTCCCAAGGCCGCAAACTCCAGATCGTAGGACAGAATTTACAGAAATGACTACAGCAAGTGGTGTTACTAATCAAGATCGATTTGATACCGAATATGAGCCCCAACAGGAAAGAGATGGAACAAAACTAATAACTAATAAAAAATCAAATTCTACGAAAATAAATGGAAGATTTGCTGTGATTTGAAGGTCATCAATATTTTGCAAGGAACCATCGATGAGGGCGGCTTTCCAAAATTCTTTTGTTTTCTTTGTAATTGGGATTTGCGTTCACCTGTAAATCAATTCCAACGTAATTCATGGTCCCAAGGAGGAAGTGTGCAGGAACAAATGAAACAACATAGACTTAAGAATGCACCTTTAATTCACAATACTCAAGACATTTTGCTGCATTTGCTCCATATAAAATTAGGAATTGTTAAAAAATTTATTGAAGTGGCCGTTGTAAATTGTTCAAGCGATGACAAAATTAAAAAAGCTATTGCAGTAAACTTAGAACGATTTTTTGTTCACCTCGTTGTACTATAGCTATTTACACGATGTTAATGTTTTCTTTTCTGCCCTTATAATTGTCTTCATTTAATAGGCGTACTTAATGGCCCTGACATTAGAAGCTATTCAGGAGCAAATTTGATTCATCGCTTGATGAAAATCATTCAATGGCATGGAGTAACCTTCAGCGTGGTGGGGATCGAGACGCGGAACCGCAAGCAAGAGAATGGGTGAAAGAAATGCTGTATTATTTTGAGAAAATCGCCATATCGATGACGTTAAAGCTGCATTTTCTTTATTTTTATTCTGACGACTTTATTAAAGGACTCCCTACCGAATCCGATGAGCGAGGAGAACGGTTCCACCAAACCACAATGCCCATGGAAAAACGGTACAAAGGCAAAAAATTCGACGCATTGCTTGCAGAGGTAATATCAATTTTATTGTTGCATGGTCTTGTATTATTTTTGATTTTTTTTCTAATTTATTTTAAGTATGTTGGTGGAGTCACAAGATAACCCTTTATGATGTTAATTAGGTATGTGAAAAAGAAAAAGCTAATGATGGAAAGCAGTCTGGAAGCAACGTGCCTGTGGGACACCATAAGTTCTGAATCAGCGTCAGATCCGGACGACGATTTGGATCCTCAACTTAAGATAGCGCGATTTGCAAGTACAGGGACATCAACGATTTTTTTTTTTTTATTATTTTTTTGTAATAGACAGCACAGTATCTCAATGTTGAAAAAAATAAAAAACAAATGAAATTCAAAAATTTTCGTAAAATTTTTAACTTTTGCGGCTACCTAAGCGCTACCTAAACGGTGTTAAGAATCATTCCTAGGAAGTTTATATGTTCTTAAAAGTTGTTTATTGGGATGTTAGGTAAATTTTTGTAGTTGACTGTTTCCTTGAATTTTGAACGGTTTGCTACCTATGGACCTGAACAGGGGAAAAAAGGTAAAAAAAATTTGAATTTTTTAAAGTTTTTTGCGATTTTGGTTTAAAATTATTTTTTTTTTAATTTTTTATGTTCATTACTTTTGTTCCTTTTAAAAAGAGCTACAACTTTGCCTCAAAGAGTAAATTAAAATTCCGAACGGTTTGCAAGATATGAGCCTGAGAAAACTATCACTTTTTGCAAAAATGGCAAAAAGGCCCCAAATCTTTGGGGGCCCATAACAAAAAAAGTGCATGACTTTGGGCAAAACTGGGAGACACGGGTCTTTTCTTTTTTGGTCTTCTTTCACGTAGTGATGTCCGAATATGGTTATTTTTTTTCGTGTTGCACTGTGTATTCTCAGCTGTCAAATCATAGTTATCGATAACGATAGTATTCTGCAGCTAAAGAAAACAACAAATTTTACGATAAACTTGTCAACAAAAGATAATTATTACAAAAAAAATCTGCTCTCGTTGAGGAACATTTTTATTAAAAAAAAATAAATAAAAAAAAAACACTCAAGTAAAATAATCGTTCGTTATTAATGCTTGTTTTTTGTAAACATCAGCCTAAGTTAAGGTGTTGATTACAAATAAGATTTTAATTTAAAGAAATTTCACTTTCCATAAACAAAACGCTGGCCAATAAAACAACAGAAACAATGACACAAATATGATTAAATTATTATCACACCTTATTAGTACGTTTTACAATTTTGTTTTAAACACTGACATCGATTTTTTTAATATTGAAACCTTATTAAGATGTTAATTATATTTAACCCAAATTCCTAAAATTTTTGGCATATTGTGGTTTTTAGTTTTTTTTTATAAATATTTTCGGGGCGTTATGAAGCAAAATTAAGGTTAGCGATAAATTCTTGGGAGCTGCTGTTGATCTCTCTTCCTTATTTTATTAATATAAATAAAATATAAAAACTAAATGAAATGTTTACGTACCAATTTAGATGGATATACATAGCTAGGACTTTGAATAAAACGTTCCAATTTGGTTATTTAACTTATTAGTGGAAACTTGTTGGCTGCTTATAGGCATGTGTAATGCAATGACACATTTCATATGACCGCGTAAAGTTCACTTTTATAGTCTTGTTAAAACGATCGCTTAGACGTAGAAATAAATATGTATATTTTTAAGCGTTAGGTAAAAAAGAATTTTTGTTTAAAATTAAAAAAAAAGTTTTTACCGATACTAGCCGGGTGAAATGCATTTTCGAAAACTCAATACTCATTGTTCGGTTGTTATTATTATTTTTGGTTGTAAACATCAGCGGCTTAACCCACTGGCCTATGTGCCGTGGTGAGTCGGCACAAAGATTTTCCATTTAACACCAGCTAAATCAAAGCTTTTTTTAATATTAAAAAATATTAAAAAAAAATTTACATAAAATATTTAATATAACTCTAGGGACCTAGCATATTGGAGTCCCTTGAATTCAAACACATAAATTCTTAAATAAATTGTTACATAAATTTTACCAAAAACAAATATTTCAAACACTCTAAATGTTGATTTAAAATTCAAATAAAATGTCTGTAATACATGCAAATAAATACAATTTTCCCTTGCATTATACAAGACTGTTTGAAATTCATGAAAATAAAATTATAAAACAATTTGTGCGCTAAAATTTTTTAGCTGTTACATGTTAAGTTTCACCTTTGTTGTTTGCTTAACAAAAAATTCCGTTTCAATAAGATTTGTCTTGGGTTTATATTGGAAAAAATATGCAAATTTATTGATATAGAAATTTAAGACACCTACCCGCAAAAAGATGAAGTAAAAACAGAAATAAAATATACATATATATATAACAACTAAGCCGAATTCGGTTTGCCCTTTATGTATTTTGTATTAACAGATTGCTGTTGTTTTAGCGCCAACTTTTTTTAAATATTTGTGTATTTATTAGGTGATTAAAACCTGGGCCAGGGTTACACTTAAGTTTTTGTTTTATCGGTGAATGTGAATCACACCCTTCTAAGCTCTAATCGAGCTTTGATAAGACTAGCAGGCAGTGAGGGCATAAAAATAAAAATTTTTATTGTTACAAATAAAACATCAAAGCCAATAAAAATATGGTGGATATCCTCGCGTTGATATTGAATATACAAATTATATGCAGACAAAAAGAAAGAAGCACACTTGCCTGTTATTGATTTTAACGCACCAAAAAAATTTCTGCAAGATTTTTGTAAATTTTTTCTTTTATTTAAATTTGATTTTAGAAATTAAAAGAAAAAAAAAATGCGAAACAAAAATTTAGAGAATTTAAAAAACAGTGAAAGTCCATGTTATTAAATCTGATTTTCTGTTTATTTATTTGATTTTGCTTTAACTTTTTTTAAAACTTGCGAATAAATGAAACAAAATGTCCTGACGCAATACGTTAAGTATAGTCTGTAAGAAAACACAATTTTTAATAGATTATAGAAGGTGGGTCAAGAGAAATCATCCTATTGGCAGATGATTTTATTTTTGCAAATGGCGGCCCATGTCAAATCTGTTTTAATACTTGTGAACTAAATAAATGAAGAATACAAGTTAAGAAGCCATGGGGCGATCCATTTCCCAAGAACGTGGAATAATCGTGTCTATTTTTTTTGCGCAACAATTCGTCTGTGGTGTTAGCGCAGCGCGAATTCCGTCGCCGAGACGCTGCCAAGAATGGCCGGCCATGGAGCGCCCGTTTTTCCAAAAATATCACCGCTGTTGGTGATGATGTCGAGCTGTCGCCAGAAACATCAACCAGACGCCTTGACTCATAATTAGCCATTAGCCGGTTAACCCTAAGGTGAGTTTTGGTCCAAGGTCAGCGCATGTTCCCGTACAAAGTCCAATCCGTGCATCAGCTGCTGCCTGTTGGCCGCCAAGCGTGTGTAACCTACACGCCCAGGCTATCAGTTACATGTACATATATCTATGTATATGTATATGGACACATATACACATATACGTACATATATAGGTACATTCATAAGCAACGTGAATTAATATGTAAAGAATACCCTTAATTTAATTTTTTGTAATTATAAAATTAGTATGTTTCTTTTAATAATTATGAGCCCCTAGCTTGAACTTTTTATTACTATTGTAAACTGTATATTTGTAATCACATAGATAGCAACATCAGCACTTGATCAGGCACAATCTTGTTGGCTTACATTTGTACATACATTTAATGTAACGTAACGTAAGCAGCAACAATTGGGTACGATCAATTTTGTTTTGTTGCTAAGCAAAAATTCATTATCGTAAATAATCAATTATGTATGTCTACTTTTTTATATACAGTTAGTGTATATTTAAATAAGTGGACTACGATCATGAATTTGAAGGTATTACATTGTTGTCAAGTGCATCATGATTCTGCATGCCCAATTTCGATTATCATATAAAGCATGCACAATCATGTTCACATACATATGTACATTGGTAAATGTACATTCAACTTAAAATCAATAAATCAATAAAAAAGTCAGTCTTGAACTTATCGTGAAACAAAACGCAACGCAAATGCAACACACGTAGAAACAAATGTATTATTCTACATATTAAAACTAAGAATAAATTTAATTATACAATTCAAAATAATACAAATGTGTTTCATTATTCATAGACGTTATTGACAATTACATAAATTAAATAATAAAATTGGCGCAGTCGGTAGGATGCCCGGGTATCCTTAAAAAAAAAAAAAATTATGAAGTGAATGATACTTAACATTTTAATGTTCTAACGGGAAAAAAGGACAACAATTTTTTTACCAAAACTATTTGTCTACTTTTGTTTGAAAAAACATTATATTTGTTTTATGCAAACTTAAATTAACACATTTTCTTAAAACATATAGAATTGTGCTAAAATTAAAAACTAAGTAACGCAAAAAAAAAATATTTTTTTTTTGGAATAAATTTCTGTTAAACAAAAACTTTTTTAATAAATAAAAGCAAAATAAATTGTGCTAAAATTAAAAACTAAGTAACGAAAAAAAAATTTTTTTCTTCAAAAAAAACACTAGAGCCATTGGTGCTAAAGTAACATTTTTAAAAAAAACAAATACATAAAAAAGAAACAATTAAATACTTATAAAAAGTAAATACTTCGTACCCTTGTCTATATAAAAAAAAAAAAAAAAAAAAAAAAAAAAAAAAAAATATCATATATGTTTATATGCGTAATAAATAAAAAAAAGAAAAAAAAATTCGTGGAAAAAGAAAACGGTTGAAAAAATCTAGAGCTGCTGACACGAGGAGTCCTGAACAGCCATTTTGAAGGGGGCAACAAGCTACCAACAGTTTTGAAGAAGCCATTTTGAAAAGACAACATGCTGAAAATTCCGATTTACAACATAAATGCAATTTTCTAGCAGTAAATTTTACTCTTTATATACATAAGTACATATATATATACATATGTACATATATACATATTTATAATTAATATAAATACAAAAACAATTTTGTTTGGTAACCTATGTGAATACACTGAAAGAAAAAAAGCATCAAAATTTTGTTAAATATCTCGTACTTTAATAACAGTTTTAAAAAATTATGATTCAAAACTAAAACCCGAAAATTTTCTTTCCTCTCACTTTTTCTTAAAATGAAAAAAAAAAAATAGTTTGTCTTACCAACTAAGAAATACAAAAAATAATATAAAAAAAAACAATTTTATTGTTTTACTTTTCCTAAAATATTTTTTTTTATATAAAATTAAAGAAAAAAACCTTTTTTCGATTTACAGTGGCAATCAGAATGTTGTAGAAAATCAAATATTTAAATAGTTTCCTTGGTATAAATTTATATTTTTATATAAAAATATTTAACTATTTCAACAAAATTAAAGTAGTACATAAACATATACATACATACACATATATATTTGTGTACAAATAAAGTAATAACTACACTTGATATCTTAAACGCAAAAAAAAAATATTTCATAAATTATTACATAAATATTAAATAGTTTTTCTTCTTTTCTAAAATGGCTCAGGAAAATATTGACCAACAAACGCTAACTTTAGATCCACTTAAATTTCTTGAAAGATTGCCTGATTTTTTTGGAGACAGGCAAGAATTATATTCGTTTATTTCACTTGTTGATAGAATCAATCCAGTTCTTATTCGATATGATGAACTTTCACAGCTTTTATTTTTTGACCTTATAAAGAGCAAGCTGAAGGGTAAAGCCAAAGAGACAATAGAAATTAATTTTCATGCCAAGTCTTGGTCAGAAATAAGAACAATTCTGACAAATAACTTTGGTGAAAAATATAGCTCTGAAGAATTATATGACAGGCTTAGATCCGTTGTTTTTAGGACCAATGCTATTGACTTCTATAACGATATTAAAGATAGACTTCGAAGCCTTAATAATAAAACGTCTACAGACTTGGGTATAAATATAAGCAGTGAAATAATCGCGAAGAACAATATGAAATCCGCCCTTAGCATTTTTAAGGAAAAATTACCAGAGCCCATGAGAACGATATTAGCTTGTAGAAATCCTAATAGCCTCGAAAATGCTATGGATATACTTTTTGCCTCAGGGTATGCTAATTACGAACTTAAGGAAAAAAATAACCATTTTAATAACTTTGATAACACAGATACAAAGGACAAGCCCCATGAAAATAACAATAAAAATTTCCAAGCAAATGGAAATAATAGAAAAGGCCAGCGTTTTAATAAAAATAGAAAATTTAACAATAGATGGGATTCGCAAAACCATCAAAGCTATGTTAGTAAACCAAATTATAATAACCAGGAATATGTTAGTAGACCAAATTATGACAACAGATACCAACACAACGATAACCACTTTAATAATACTAATAATCAGCATAGTTTTTACCATGGTAATAATAACGGACAACACTTAAGAAATAATATCCCAAGTTTTCAAACTCGTCAAACTTTTCCAGAACCTATGGACATCAATATAATGCAGAACTCTAATAACGTACCTTTACCACAATGTAACTTTCACTATAATAATTCAAATATGGTACCTATCCAAACCTCTAACCATCCAATACAAAATCGTAATGAAACAGTACAAAATTTTCCTTTTCAAGCCTCTCCGGAGAATTACCACATATAGTTATAAAAAATCGTCTCAAATTTATTGTGGATACAGGAGCCACCCATTCAATAGTAAATCCTGGAATATGTGATCCAAAATGGAAGATAGCTTCACATACTCTTACCTTGAAAACGTTACAAAATACGATTAAAACCAATTGTGTTTATGAAGTCCCAATGTTCAGAGAACTAGGGGATACTAATGACAAAATACATTTAATTGAATGTAAATTCCACAGTGACTACGATGGTACCATTGGAAATGATATTCTGCAAAAATTTAAAGCTATTTTAGATTTTAGTAGTAAGCAACTAAGAATTAACAATAGAAATATCCCTTTATTAAATTTAAATAAGCTCAAAAAAGTTAAATTTATTTCAAGCGTTGAATGTGGGTTAATTCATATAAAAGAGCACAGAAATTTTGAGAGTGAAACTCTCATCAATGAAGGTATTTACGATTCAAATAACTTTAAAGTAGAAGTAGAAACAACCGCTAAATGCCCAGAATTAATACACCTTACCCAAGGTAGTTATTGGCCCGTTTCTCCTGAAAACTACTATTTAGTTGATGAAAACTTATTACAAAGTAGTGCAAATCGTCAATCATATTTAGAGCAAATAAGAACTAATCATTTAAATGATGAAGAAAAGTATAATTTGTTAAAAGTTTTAGAAAGCTATAGTGGATTATTTTATGGTACGAACTCAAACTTAACGTTTACGAGTGCGATAAAGCACCGTATAATTACCAAGGACGATATACCTGTATTTTCCAAGACATACAGATATCCGTATGTACATAGGGAGGAAGTCAGGAGACAGATACAAGAGATGCTAGATTGCAAAATAATTAAGCCGTCAAATTCACCTTATTCTGCTCCGATATGGATTGTTCCTAAAAAGAATGATGCCAGTGGATTAGAAAAATGGCGAATCGTAGTAGACTATAGAAAGCTAAACGAGAAGACTGTGGATGACCGTTTCCCAATCCCAAATATAGAAGAAATTTTGGATAAGCATGGCAGATGTATGTATTTCACTACCTTGGACTTGGCTAAAGGATTTCATCAAGTGGAAATTGATAAAAGGGACACTCATAAGACCGCATTTTCCGTTGAGGGTGGCCACTATGAATTTTTAAGAATGCCTTTTGGACTTAAAACGGCTCCCGCAACATTTCAAAGGCTTATGAACAATATTTTGGGTAATTTGGTCAATAAAGTATGTTTGGTATATTTGGATGACATAATTATTTATTCCACTTCACTCCAGGAACATGTAAACTCATTACGCCTTGTTTTAGATAGACTTGATAACGCAAACCTTAAGATTCAGATTGACAAATGTGAGTTTTTTAAACGGGAAACTGAGTTTTTGGGACATGTTGTTACACATCAGGGTATAAAACCAAATCCTAAAAAGGTTGAATGTGTTTTTAGTTATCCTCTTCCAAAAACGCCAAAGGAAATCAAACAATTCTTGGGGCTTAGTGGATATTATCGCAAATTTATCAAGGACTATTCAAGGATTGCTAAACCAATGACAAAGTATTTAAAAAAGGATACTAAAATAAATATTAATGATCCTGAATATGTCGAAAGTTTTAACACACTTAGGACGCTTCTAGTAAATGATCCAATATTAGCTTACCCAAATTTTGGAAAGCAGTTTGTTTTAAATACTGACGCAAGTAATTTTGCTTTGGGCGCCGTCCTATCGCAAGACAACCATCCTATATGTTACGCTAGCAGAACGCTCAATGAACATGAGATAAACTATAGCACAGTAGAAAAGGAGTTACTAGCGGTAGTTTGGGCTGTTAAATATTTTCGTCCTTATCTTTTTGGTAGAAAGTTTATTATTCAAACTGACCACCAGCCCTTGCAATGGCTATTTTCCATTAAAGAACCAAATTCTAAATTAATACGATGGCGATTACAGTTGGAGGAATATAATTACGATATTGTTTATAAGCGTGGGGTTAAAAATGGAAACGCAGATGCGCTTTCTCGAATAGAGCCACAAGTAAATTTAGTTGTTCCTCCAAATCACAATTTAATACTTCAAAGGGATACTCCACTAAACGTTTATAAGAATCAATTTATTTTGGAAAAAAATTCAAATTCCTTTAAAGTTGTTAAAACCAAAGTTTTTAGTAACACCAGAACGTTAATAACAACAAATAATTTTACTGAAAACGATATGTTGAACATTGTTAAAAATTATTTTCATCCAACCAAAACAAACTCAGTCTACATAAACGACAAAAGCCTTTACAAATTATTTCACACTACTTTTTTAAAATATTTTCAAAATTCAAAGTTAAGGATTGTAAGATGTAATAAACTTTTAAACGACGTTTTAGATGAAAACGATCTTGCAGATTTAATTAAAAACGAACATCAAAGAAATAATCATCGCGGTATCAGTGAAAACTTTGAGCAACTGAAATCTAATATATACCACCCAAAATTAAAGTTAAGAATACAACAATTTATTAACAATTGTCACATCTGTAATGTTGAAAAATATGACAGAAAACCAATTAGACATATTTTTAAGGTTTCCGAAACGCCTGACAGACCAAGACAAATCGTACATATTGATGTTTTCTATAGTTTGCAAAAAACTTTGTTTCTTACTATAATTGACAAGTTCTCTAAGCATGCACAAGCAATCAAAATTCAAAATAGGTCGTGGATTGAGTTTAAAAAAGCTATTAGTCAATACTTAAGTAATATAGGTAATATTGAAAAGATTGTGACCGATAATGAGTTAGGATTTAAGGCACTACCTCTTATGGAGTTCTTAAGGGAAAGGAATATTGAAATTCACTTTACATCTAACAATAACCATACCTCAAATGCGGATGTAGAGCGTCTCCATAATACCATGAACGAGCATATTCGCCTTTTGAGACATGACCCAGAAAGAGACACAGACACGGTAGAAGAGAAAATTTATAAGGTAATAATGTTTTACAATAATTCGATTCACTCTACCACAGGCTACAAACCCATTGATTTTTATAACGGTCTTTTGACCATAGAGGATTATCCAAAAATTAAGGAAAGAATTTTGAAATTAAAGGAAAAATCTGTATCCAAATTAAATCAAAACCGCGAAAACTGTGAACTTCAAACTGGACAAGTATATTTAAAGCACGAAAGGGGTGGGAAAAATCATGCAAGGTTTAGAAAAGTCGAAGTAGAAAGGTTAGATGACGATCATGTTATAACTAAAACACGGCATATATATTATAAGCCACATATTAAAAGAAAAAAAACATTTTCAAGTCAATGATTAATTTTTCTAATTAATATATATAGACGTTTTTTTCTGGTGCTAATACATATTTAGACATTACAGCTACAATACTTAAAGAATTATTTACAAAACAAAAATAAACATGTTACAATGTAAAACACAACAAATTTATAAAAACAATAAGACATTAATAAAAATAAATTCAAGTTGAAAGATATTGCTTATAAGAAATAATTTTATTATTAAAGCCGTATAAACAAGATTTTTTGTAAAAAATAACAGAAAACTTAAAAGAAAAAGAAGAGACATTTTTTTTAAAAGTATTCACATGTATGTACATACATTAGTATATTAAAAAAAAAAAAAAATTATTCAATTTTTTTTCAAAAAACCAAAAAAAAAAAAACACAAAGCAAAAAAAAAAAATAATAAAAAAAAAATTTTAATAATTATAACAATAAATAAAAACCTAAAAAAACAAGCGTATATGTGTATAAAATATACTTATATATAAAAAGACTTACAGAAAATATATATGTACATACTTATTTCACTCTGTAAATTTCATGTATTATGCAAGGGGTAATATGTATGTATATTACTGTTTTTTTTTAAATCAAAAATATATTTATGTATAAGATTTTCGCGGAGCGTCAATCAAACGATGGGGGAGTTACATGTACATATATCTATGTATATGTATATGGACACATATACACATATACGTACATATATAGGTACATTCATAAGCAACGTGAATTAATATGTAAAGAATACCCTTAATTTAATTTTTTGTAATTATAAAATTAGTATGTTTCTTTTAATAATTATGAGCCCCTAGCTTGAACTTTTTATTACTATTGTAAACTGTATATTTGTAATCACATAGATAGCAACATCAGCACTTGATCAGGCACAATCTTGTTGGCTTACATTTGTACATACATTTAATGTAACGTAACGTAAGCAGCAACAATTGGGTACGATCAATTTTGTTTTGTTGCTAAGCAAAAATTCATTATCGTAAATAATCAATTATGTATGTCTACTTTTTTATATACAGTTAGTGTATATTTAAATAAGTGGACTACGATCATGAATTTGAAGGTATTACATTGTTGTCAAGTGCATCATGATTCTGCATGCCCAATTTCGATTATCATATAAAGCATGCACAATCATGTTCACATACATATGTACATTGGTAAATGTACATTCAACTTAAAATCAATAAATCAATAAAAAAGTCAGTCTTGAACTTATCGTGAAACAAAACGCAACGCAAATGCAACACACGTAGAAACAAATGTATTATTCTACATATTAAAACTAAGAATAAATTTAATTATACAATTCAAAATAATACAAATGTGTTTCATTATTCATAGACGTTATTGACAATTACATAAATTAAATAATAAAATTGCTATCCTCAATCTCGAGACCGAAGTTTCTCATTTTCACCTCAGCGAGTACGTCAACAAGCAAAACTATCGCTTTTGGGGCACCGAAAATCCCACTTGTGGATAACCCATTTCACCAGCTCAAAGTGACCGCGTGGTGCGCTGTTCACGATGGAGGAGTCATCGGGACATTCGACACGAGTGCGAGAATCTCTCGCCCGAAATTCTCGCCAAAGTGATAAAAAATGCCAAAAAACGCGCCCGTATAGGAATCAATTGTGACGGCGCCTATTTGGCCGATATCAGCTTTTCGACTTAACCAGCAAAATTCTTAAGGTTCACTTAAACACAATCAAGAAACAGAGCCGAAGGTTTTTATTTAGAAAAAAATGAGAGCCAAACAACATCGGATGACTGCTTTTGGCTCACCTGTTACTAGCACATATTATTAATACTAAGCTTGATGGGCATTAGCATCCGTTATTAAAAATCATTGAAAAAATCAACAGAAATTCCTTTCCTTCTCTCTAAGCCAGTGCAACGGAAAACATGAGTTTTCTTATATTTTTTAAGTATAAACTCTGCAATTCATTATTTTCAACTTTAAAATTCCATTAAATAATGTCCTTCGAAAACCTTTACACACAGAAAGAAAAGAGACGTTGTAAAATTAATAATTTTATACTTGAATTAACCTAGATCGTACTTAAATTTTTTAAGTACGTTTCGTACTTAGGTTTTCTTAATTCAAGTCTATTTGGATTGTTTCAAATAATCAAGCAGAAAAAACTTATTATTTATTGACATTAAAAATAAAGTTACAGTGGCCAAGAAGGTAGCGCGCTGGTGTTGCACTTCAAAGAGCCCCAGGTTCAAATCCCAGATATGGCAAGTAAAAAAAAAATCTAAACTGTATATAAATATTAAATATGTATATAATCTTCTTTAATAAAGTTCCGTAAGTAAAAAAATACATACTTTCTATTTTTGAATTATACTCGTTTACGCTTAAATTAATCTTTTTTAGCTTAAATGTTGCTAAAATGGAAATTCGTACTAGATAAATCGTACTTTCTTTAAGAACATCCGTACTCACCGTACTTTTGACGCTGCTACAGCTTGATTTAAGTAAAAATTACTTATTTTATTTGTTTCTATGTTTGTTAACATTTAAAAACTTTTTTAAATATCGTAACAATAATTTAAGAATAATTTATGTTTGCTTTATTTGTGCCATCCTCTATAAGCTATTGGCTGCATTCCCACTTTAACAACATTCTTTTTGGTTAGGGTGGCTTGTAAATCAGCAGCAATGCTATTGTTGTTGCTACGTCGCCGCCTTCTCTTGTGGTGATGAGCATCTGCTGTTACATATTGTACACTATGCGATGACTCGTGACCATGATGTGCCAGAGATTTTACGCCAACCATTACAGCCAACAAAAGAGCAGTCACTGCAACACCCAACGCCTTCATAGCCAATGCACCAAGGCTGCCCAGACCCAAGACTGCCAGCATTTTGGACATCATGAAGCCAAGTGCTAAAATAATGCCACTTCCTTTGTCTTTTTTGCGAGCTTCTGTTTTTTTAAGAAAAAAAATAAAAATTTAATCTTTATATAGAAAAAAAAATTTTTAATAATGCTTATGGTTACTATTTTACAGTTTCAAGTCCATAAATAAAGTCTTTTATATAAAAATGAAATATGCTTAAAATGTGTGTAAAATTTTTCCACAAAAACTTTTCCATATGTATGCGAATTAGGGTATCAGATATTTTGCGAAATGTCGAGTTTTAAGAACTGCACCCCCTATTTTTTTTACTTCTCCTAAGTATTGTATTGTCAAAATTTGAGCCAAATCGGATAATTCTGGACCGCGCTACACATACGTCAAAAGGTTAAATTTTGTTGCTTTAATATAAAAATGGTTTATAAGAAGCGCATTTTGTAAATGTAGCCAATAAAAACTACTAACTTAATAATTTTTAATCCGAACGTTACTTGTTATATACTTTTAAATTCAAACGCTAAGCTTCTGAGAGCCTTCAATTGAAAATAGTTAACCGTAATTGTGCCTTGTTTTAAATATGGCATACATTTCGCTTTTTTTGTTGGCGCCGTTGGAATTATCGATTGTGCGGATTTGTCAGTCACAATGTCGTAGTGGTCGAGTAAGCATTACGCGTTCGCTGTGGAGACATTTTTTTAAAGTAATGATTCTTACGTAATTGCTCGCCGATAATTTTGTTGAAATTTAGGTATTCGGTGAATACGTGATAGATCAAATGTAAATGTTTGTGGGTGCAGAGATTCCGCGCAACTGCTTCGGCTATGAATGACATACGGCCAGGGCCCAGTCGATCTTCCAGGACTCCCAAAAACACTAAGCTAGTTGAAAGCAGTTTACAGGAAATTCCGTCACTATCAATACGGAAAATAGCAGCCTCACTGTAACTTCCAATGAAATTTTCAAAAAATATCTGATGATCCATTATTTTATAATTCAAATCTTTTAAGAACTGAAATAAAGTGACTTTGCTTTACGCAAAAATGTTTGAGAAACGATGTTGGAGCGCTTTCACACTGTAAATCCCATTTTTTTGGAATGATAAGGCTCATTTTTACTTAAACGGCCACGTCAACAAGCAAAACTGCCGTTACTGGCCTCTAAGAACCCGCAACCCCTTGGACAACTGTTTGGTGTGCCTTATCCACGCATGAGATAATTGGACCATTTTTTTCGAAAATTCTCGAGGCCAGGCGACGAATGTCAACGGTGAAAATAATCGACGAATGAATCTTTTTGCCAAACCTGCGAGCATGTCCATCGTACTCTTCACACGCCTGGTTTCAACAGGATGGTGCGATTGCACACATAGCCAGAGCTTCGATGAATTTGTTTCGAAAAAATTTTCCCACAAAAACTGATCAGTCACTTTGGACTACACGTCCTGATGAAAACAGACTGGTGTTAAATTTTATGAAAACAGTTTGCCCTCTGCATTTCCTTTTTGTGTTTGAACGTGAAAATGTCAAATTGATTTTAATCAGCTGGGCCCTTAATATTACCTGGTTAAATGTGGCTTGGTTCTCTGTATGTGCCTTGTATGTGAAAAAAAAATTAAGTTAAAAGTAAAGTAATATCAAGGCGAATTCAAAAATTCGCCCTCTGCATTTCTTTTGTATACCCTTTACATAGTGATAAGGGTATGTATCAGTTTGTCATTCCGTTTGAAATTTCTTTATTTTCCATTTGCGACCCCATAAAGTATTAATATTCTAGATTTTTATAGATAGGGAAGTTGATATAGCCATGTCCGTCTGTCAGTCTGTTGAAATCAAGTTTCCGGAGTCAAATAAAGTGATACGGACCAGTTATTGGTGTCAAACTTTTGTAAATATCCTGGAAACAATCGCTATTTAAAATTAGCAAAATCAATTGACTACTGACCGAGATATAAACGAAAAATCAAAATAATAAATTTTTTTAGGACAAAATCCGTGCATACATCCTTATATATCTCAGTGAATATAGTCATTCTTGCCACAAAACTTGGCATGGATACCCTGAAAATAGGGACGTCAAAAGGAAAAGGTTTTTTCAGATAGGATCAAGGGAAGTGGTTTTTTCTCTGTCATTGCACAAATTTTGTGAAACATTTCATGCGCTAAATCTTAGAAATTATAACAGCTATCGACCTACACTTTGGAGAAAAAATTTTTTGAGTAGGGGCAGGAGAAAGTGTAGCTCCTATACAAATTAAAAATTTTTATAAAATTTTCGATACGCTATGTCTCGGAAACTATATCAGCTATCGACTTCTAGTGTTCTACAAAAAGTAATTGTATGATAAGGCCTACACTTTGAAAAAAAAACATTTTTTGGGTAGGGGTAGGGGAAGGGTTAGCTCCCATATAAATAAACACTTTTTATGACATTTTCGAAACGCTATGTCTCGGAAACTATAACAGCTGCCGACATCAAATGTTCTACAAAGAGTAATTCGACAACAAGACCTACGCTTTAAAGAAAAAAAATTTTTGAGTGGGGGCAGGAGAAAATGTAGCTCCCATACAAATGAACAATTTTTATGAAATTTTCGATACGCTGTATCTCGGAAACTATATCAGCTATCGACTTCTAGTGTTCTACAAAAGTAATTCGATGATAAAACCTACATTTTGGAAAAAAAGGTTGAAGAGAAGCAGGGGGACTAGAAGATCCCATAAAAATTAACAACTTTTATTAACCTTTTAATACGAAAGCTTTTATAACTCTTGACTTAAAACCTTCTTCATCTATTTCTGTTATTCATACGAACGTTAAATCTTTGTAAAGTTTTCTATGGACCTTTAAGTTGGCGCAAGGCGTTTTTATTATATTATTTGCAGTTAGGGGCTTTTCCCAGGACTTTCCGTCCCGAAAATTCCCTGGAAATTCGTCAATTTTCATATCCCGTTTTCGGATTTTGTGCGGGAATCTCTTTTTCCATTTTTTTCCTTATTTTTGGTTTATAAAACATTAAATACTCATTACTCATAAAAAATTTAAGTATAGTTGTAAAGGGCTTATTTAAGAGATGTCTATGCGAATTGTCAAATAATCCCTTATTAAGCCTACTATAATTATTATAAATACGTGCGTAAATATTTAGCGAAATTGGATTTTTGCCTAACGAAGACTTTCCCGCTGATGTCATTCCTTAGTGGTGGAAATTTATTTATAATTGAATTAAGGGTACACTCAAACAGGTAATATCAAGAGCCCAGCTGCCTATAATAATTTTGCCATTCGTACTTTTCAAATATACATATAATTTTGTATGAAATTTTTTTTTTTTTTTTAATTCCACCGGTCAAACACAAAAAGTAAATTCAGAGGGCAAAGTTCTTGAATTCGCCTTGATATAACCTGGTTAAGTATACCCTGGACTGAATTGTAAAGTTTAACTTTGATCTCTTTACATTTTTCTTTTAAAATTAAATTTGTAAGTTTTTTATATGTATGTATTAACTTATATACATTTTTTTATTTAAAAATTTAAACAGTTTCTTATTAGTACAGCCTGTAGAATTTTCTTTATTTGAAGAGCGGGATTCCCGGGAAATTAATTTTTGATTTCCCGTTTCCCGGGAAGCAAAAAATAACTCGGCTGGGTATATTAAAAGAGCAATTTAAAGGGTATATAAGATTCGGCAGAGGCAAATAAAGCGATCTTACTTGATGTGTTTAAAAGTATGAATGTCATAAAAATTTTAATTTTAATACAAAATTTAATTTTTTTGACATTCACATTTCCAAATATCCGTTTAGCTTTTGATATTACCTGAATGAGTGAGACCTGTAAAAGAACGTGCATTGCTAAGGCGAAGACGTGAATGAATACGAAGACAAAGTTTCCATTCTTTTTTTTTTAAATTGTAACATTTTTCAATTTTTCTGATGACAACTTTTTGTATAACAAAAAAATGTATTTTGCAAAAATGTATTTTGCCATCATAAGTATTTGAAATACAAAATACTTCAGTGTTGGGTATTTCAAATACAAAATACATTAGAAGGTGGTATTTCAAATACAAATACAAAATACTTGGAATCAAATCCTTTTCTAAGTAACAATCTTAAAATGTTTGAATTATAATCAAAATTATAAGTAATATAATCCATGTTAAAATTTTAGCTAAACCGAAGAGATAAAAAGTGTGATCAAACTCCATTTTTGAAGCACTACGCAAAGAACACAAAAAAGGTCCTTCAGACTAGATTCTAGTTACTTATGCACGTATGTATGCTAATGACGTTGTGACATAAAAATATGTAATTTATCCTCTGTAAGACCCTATTAGAGCAGAAATTAAATAGAAGTAAACTTATTTTCTCATAAATTAAATTTAATGAATATTGAATAGATTTTTTTTACTTAAAATTTTATTTTAATTTATCAATTGTTTGGCACGTTTTGCTACTTTTAATTTCAATGCCAAAAATTTTAACATTTAGACTATGAATTAAACAATGTCAAACTTTTTTTTATGTATTCACACAAAACAGTCCTTTTTCAAAACAGTCTAAAAAAATATATAAACGACGTTAATAAAATAAATAAGTGTATACGAATCAGTGAAATGACCATAATAAATATTCTCACGATAAATAATCATGGTAAATTACACCATGAAAATTTTCAACCAAAACACGACACTCATGCTAACTTTTATAGTATTTGATTTAAAAATTAAATCACAAAGTATAATAAATCACATTTAATTTGTCAGTTCTTCTATCGCCTGCCTTATCAGCACCACAATCAGTCACTTACCATTCGATAAATTCATTTGCATTCCACTCTTTTCTTGATCACGTGCCAAATAATGTTCGTTTTCATCGGACAACATCAAATCAGAAAATTTAATATTCAATTCGTGTGTACGCAAATAGCGAGAGAAGCGTTCAAGGAAGGTGTCATGCATATTCCCACCTTCAACATCAGCTGTTTTGATTTTGGTTTCATTATAACTATTCGTAGTGTGATTTATATGGGAATTTGGTGACGTTACTATTTCCAAACCACGTACAATTACAATTGGCTTATCGCTTTTACTTAGATTATTAATGATATTATTTATAACTTGTGAGCCGCGGCAATAAAAGGAAGTTTCCAGAGAATTCGTAATACACTCATCTGTGCTGTTTGCAATATCTTTGGGTAAAGATGAATTGCAACAACTGATAAGGATGTAAAAAATTAATGTTATTAAAGCACTTTGTTTCAGCATTTTTATTATTTCAAATATTTATATGAATTTTTTTATCCGAATATTAAATTCAAAATCCTTGACCGCCAGCCAAACGTTTGGCATGTCTTGCTTGTGTTGCGAGTTCTTTGAACAATTGTCAACTAATTTCATTTATTTTAAATTAAAACTAATTTATACTAAATGAAAGTAGTACATGAAAATTTATACTAAGTCGTGCTATACTCTGTCCTACCAACCCACAAATTGATAGACCATGTTTATTTCTTTTTGTCCACCCAACTTTTGATTGAAAACAAAAAGCCAAACTAAAGACGTATAATTATTTATAACAACTCTCTTTGGACTAAAATAGTTGATGGATTGTTTTTCTTTTTTTTTTTTATTTAAAATGTTTCTAGTAATTTTTAGTTTTCACGGTCAGTTGATCATGCAACTGGAATTGAAATGTCTCTGAATTTTACATAGCGAATTTATAGCCAGTGCAAAGACAAATTAAAAATGAAAAACTTAAATTGCTGTCAACAATCCACAGTTTCAATTGCCAAGTAAAGTATTTGCTAATTAAAAAACCCTGTTTTTCGATTATCTTTTAGCGATAAGCTGAAATCACACTTCACACAATTTAAATCTTCGAAATGTTTTTTTACGATGCGTCGCGACGTATAAAATAAGTTCTATGGGGTCCGTCACCCTTGGTGCTAGAAATAACCCTGTGACATTTCATAAATTTAATCTTAATTTGATAACTTCCCGTGGGAAAAGTATTATCAGTTGTCATTCTAAGTCCAGGACTAGTAAGTCTTACTAAGAGTTAGTAAAGAATAACTATCTCTGTGATCATAAGTGATAATTTTGAGGTTAAATACTTCCAAATCCTCTCGCTTTTTTGGAAAGAGCGGGCAGTGTTGTCCTTAAATAAAACTATTGGAACTGATGTTTAGTTTATTTTAAGAACTGGCACTGGCTGGACTAATACTTACTTACTTTCTTAGATGTTTTTTTTTTCATTATCCGATTGATTTCCAGGTGCTTCTATATTCTTGGCTTCCTATCGAAATTCTGACACCAAGTTTCGAAATGTCTTCTTCCCCTTGATCTTTCCATCGGAGTTCTGGTCTTCCCTTACTGCGTGATCCGTCACCAGGTTCATATTTAAATGAGTGCAGTAACTTCACTCATTCTCATAACATCACCAACGTAAACGTTGAACTTTGATACGCGTAACAATGTCAATGTCAGCAAACAGCTTCTACAGCTCACGGTTCTTACGACACAGGTATTCTCTGTCAACGCGGAGTGATCCATAGATTTTTCAAAGAATTTTCCTCTCGAAAACCTCAGGCACAACGTCATCTGCTTTTGCAAGTACCCATGGTTTGAAGCCATATATAAGCACGAATAGTATCAGTATTTTGTAGAGAGTGATTTTTGTCTGTCGGGAAGTTGCTTTGCTTTAAAACTACCAAAGGAGCATCTATTAGCCAATATTGCTCTTCTTTTTATATCAAAACTGATGTTTGTTTTGTCAATGGTGTTGCCAAGGTAGATAAAACGTTGAGATATTCATTTCAAAGTTGCAGTTCTCAAACTTCTCTGTCTGCATAAGTCTACTGGACTTCTTGTGCGTTGCCAGACCCATGTTGACTGATTCTTTCTTCTCCTTCCAAAATGGAAGTTGCTGTCCAAAATGTTCGCCCCACGAGGTCGATACAGTCGGCAAAAGCTTGTAGAATGTCGTTAGCTTGAATTCAAACAACGTAACTAACAAAAAATTTCAAATCGATGTTTCCTCGTGGAGGCTAAATTTTCGCCCTTATCTTCGGTTGTGGAATTGGCAGAGATAAGACTTATGTTGGAGAGTGTGTCTTTTATACGAATCGCAGCTAGCCTCTCGTTAACCGAAGTAAACCTGGAGACAAGATATTTGAGCCTCCGGCAACCACGAATCCACGTCCAAACTCATGTCTGGTTTAATGGCAGCTATAATACCGCACGTCGCTTTTTGGTGTAGCTGTGACTCCTTTTGCATTCCATTGCACTTCCTTTAAGGCAGTAATATCGGCCTTGTACTTTATAAGTAAATCCGCCAGTGCGTAAACTGCACCTTCGAACATTTCAGGTGCAGATTCGCAAATCATGGTTCTTAAAACGTTTGCTGGAGTCGTCAACATTTTTCATAGTAGGCAAGTTTTTTCAAAGGTAAGTTACTAACCTGGCACCTTAACCCAATTTGATCGTTCTTATTGGGAAACGCACCACACTTTTTAGCTCACTACCTTTAATGTGTATTAAAGGCACCTACCCCAGGTGACACTGCGGGGAGATCATTGTCTATAGTTTAGATGAAGAAGGGAACAAGATTGGTCTAAGTCTTGCCAAGCTAAGACCAATCAGAGCCGTAACTTGGTACTTAACTTTTTCTTCATCACTTAAAGGCAATATATATCCCTTTGTTTATTGTAAGAGGCAAACATGTAGCATATTTTCATTCGCTTAGGGCAACATAATCAGAAAAGACCCGATAACAACTTTAAAAATAAGGGCAGCATTAAGACGATATTTTCAAAAAGCAAGAAAACAACTTAATATCTTTCCGTTTGCCTTATTAGCTTTGTTTTTCTTTTTAAACTATTTGTCTGCAGCTTTAAGACAGTTGATTATTTCATTGGCATTAAAGTATAAAACAAAGATTCCATATATTAATGCAAATTATTATTAAATGTTTTTCACGTCTTCATTTCATTTTTGTTTATTTTTTCTTCAAGTTAAAATATTTTTATTATTAGTTTGCTAACTGCTATTTGTAGTTGGTCTAAAAACATTAAATATTTTTTTACTAAGCACTTAAGTGCAAACATTTTGTCATGTTAAGTGTGTTTCTGCGACTGCAAAAGTAGGAAAAAAAAACAAAAAAAAACTTTTTTGAAAACTTTCGCTTTTCATAGAGATTTGTTTTGTTTAGTTTTGCTATTTTCTTCTATTTAAGTTTTAAATATTTTCGTCGTCTGTACATTTTATGAGCTCTTAGGGAAAAATTATTATGTAAATTGTAAATTCTTTTGTTTTGCTTAAGTCTTTTATTATTAAACGAAACCAAAGAGAAGCAGGTAGCAAGTAAATTTTAACAAAGTTTTGTTAATACAAACTGCCAAGTATTTATAAACTATTTATAAAAAATAAAATAAATGTATTATA
The DNA here is from genome assembly GCA_963583895.1 of Melanophora roralis. NCBI lineage: Eukaryota > Metazoa > Arthropoda > Insecta > Diptera > Rhinophoridae > Melanophora > Melanophora roralis. The sequence continues at coordinate 22,906,469 of OY757187.1, read as the reverse complement.
TTTGAATAAGTCTGTTTTTATTTATAATATTGATAGAAACTAATTATGACAATAATGAGACCGCACCTACTTGGGCTTTCGCGTGCCAATCTAATAAGGGCTGATAACACACATCCTTCTAGCAAAGAGGAAATAGCTGCCAATGATATTATTTATACCAACAAATGTCAGAGCAAAAATAAGCTCCGGAAAAATATGTTTTGTTTAGATGATAATATCCTCCTTAAAGCATTTGTGACGGCCCACAGTTTCAGTTTTGGAATTTTTGTCACTGGGTTGGCTTTTAACTACTATAGTGAATATGGTAATTATCGGTTGATTTTTTAACGTTAATTCCAAATGCAAAATTTTTATACAACTTTCTACATTCTTGGACGTTTTCCCGCTAAAAAGTTCCACTTTGGAAACCAAGGACTTTAGTTAATGTAAGTGTATGGATAAACATCATTACCTGTTAAACGCCTATTCATGGAATGTACGGTCAATAATGAACCAGTTTTCACTTAATTAAATGGGGCACTTTCTTTTCAAAAAAGACTACTACTAATACCAATTTGAAGTTATTGCAAGGAACAGGATTTTAATGGAAGGTTAGATTAGGTTCAACTGGCTGTCCCTGAAGACCTTAGATAGAGCCTTTGGGTTTTAGGTGTTCCCAGACAAAAATAAACAATCGTTTATTCGATGTCATGAAATCTAGGATGCCCCAAACTATTTTAGCAAATACAAACAGCCTTATCTTACCAACTTCGGATATTTCCAACAGGCCTTGAAACAAATAAGGTCGTAGACAGCTTGCCCAAGAGCGGTAAGCATTGAAAGAAATATGTCTAGAAGTCTCCCTATCCCCGGGTATACCACATAGCAGTCATCGCTAGTCAGTGGTCCTGCTCTTTTTGCATCAATCGCTAACCAAAAATTACCTGTTATCATCCCTACTAAGAGTCTTCAATCGCTCCGTCGAATAAACCTCGTCCCCCTTGGGTCATAAGATACCCACAAAGACCCTCACTTCTCTTACCGTGGATTCTATGCCTAAATTGTATAACTAATGTGGAGAACCCTTTGCTCCGTCAGCTCGTCTGCCATCTCATTCTCCTTAATACCCCTTGTCACCGAATCTAATAGATGTTCACTCGTAGAGTAGGAGATGTTTGCGGAGATTTCCTTGATAGTCATCTGACTATTAACAAGAGAAAAATTTCAGTTTTAGAGGACATGGCAAGATCTTAACGAAGCTATGGTATATTATGCAAAAGCATAAAATGCTGAGTTTATTTACGCAAAAATGTGTGGAAATGTAATATATAATATTTGCAATAGTTATTGGCAACAATAGTTTTTCTTTAAGGATATTTTAATTGGAGTTATAATCAGATTAGGTTAGGTTAAAGACAATAACAAAAGAAAGAACCCAACTCGTTGGGGTCTGTTAACTCGGTCCTTTTGTTGTAGCTGTAAAGAAATGAATTATGGGAGAATAAAACTGAAGTTAAAGTCTAAAGCTGTATTCTGAAAAAACCCAAAACCCTCTGGTAGACCTGCCTAATAACTAATTTTTCTAGCAGGGCGCAAGGCTTGGTCGCCATACTAAAACAACTTATCTATGGCAAATTTTATATAATTACAATGAAAAACGCGACCCCTACGCAGACGCGAATCCATGATTAAACGATTAAAACTTCATATTTGTTTTGTTAAATAAAAATATTGGAAGGCATGAAACAAACGTTTCATATATTTTATTAAGCCAACGTATTGCATATTCAAAGATGCTGTTGCTTTTGAAAAAATGTTTTTGAAGTCACAAGAAAATTTTCGTCTTGAGGTGGGATATCAAATACGAATATCTGCACTTCAACAAGAAATTAAAAATCAAGAACATTTGTTGGCTATTATAAAAACTATCATTTTCCTCGGAAGGCATAATAAACCTCCGCGTGAAAATACAAGCTGTGAAGGTATTTTCTATCACTTCTGCGATTCCGTATAGATGCCGGAAATAAAATGTTAGGCCATTGTTTCCTAGTTTTCCCTTTATATGATTCATATGTATCGAAAACAATTCAAACTGAATTAAACAAAAGTTTCTATAATCGTATTTTAGAAATTATACTTAAAAATATTTATGACTGTAAATACTATTCAATTATTTTTGACGAAAACACTGATTTATCAGGGAGCCCCCTTTCTTCTTCAGCTTTAAGGTATTTTTACGTAAACGAAAAGTAAGCGAAGGAAGTATTTATCGGCTTTATCGACGCATTTAAAGAGGGTTTAAATGTTATTATCAATTAATGCGAACACACTATTATCAGTAGTTTTAAGAGATTTGAAAAGCGTTGGTCATGATTTTCAAAATTGTGTAGGATTTGGAACTGAGGGATGTCCTTTGAAGTAAGCAGAAAATTGAGCAGTTAAAAAAATACAAGAAACCGCAAAAAATACAAAACAAACGATTTGCTATTCTCGTAGACATAACCACTCTATATCAAAAGGCAACAAGGTGCCAGTAATATAAAAAGTTCTATCGTTTCTTAAAGAAACCAGCAAATGTATGTTTTAAAAAAACATTACCCTGAGCGTAATGCAGTTAAAATATCTAGATACAGTTGTCCCCATTATGCGAAACACGATGGGTGGATCGACATGATTCAATTTTACAATTTGCAGTAGGAATAAAGCAGATAATAGAGGCATTAGAAAAGATACCCGTGTGGAAAGGGATACGTCTAGAACTTCTCTGAGCCCTTTCAAAGGTAGCTCAAAAAGAATTCAAAAGTATTTTTAAAGAGGCAAAAAACATTTGCGTTGGAATGCGAATTTTAGTTGAAAAGCCTCGATTTTAATGAAAAAATCAACCGCATCAAGGGCTACATACTCTTAATGGAATCTGTTTTACATGTCTTAAAAACACGTTTCTCAAAGGACGGCCTTTATTTGTTTAACATCCCTCAACTTTTGCTTTAGAATATTGCTAATTTAGGAATTTTAATTTAAAAAATTCATAAAATACTGCCTTTATCGAAGTCAAAGGTATTGAACATATAAATAGAAAATTTGTAAAGATCGCCCAGAAAATATAGAAGATAAATTAGCAAGATGTGACCCAAAACTTGCGAAAACTATTCATCATTTTTGTTTTAATGCCGGTCAGTAATGCTACTACTAAAAGGTAATTTTTTACGTTAACATTTGCAGTATCTGCCATATTTATTTATAAATAAAAATACGTAAAAGCTATTTATAAGTTAAAAAAAATTTTGACATTTAATGTCTTTAAAATTCCATTGATTCTTGAATTGAATACTTTTCTTGTTGTTTTCCTTTGTTATAAAAATCTACATAAAAAGTTGTTTTTGTTTCTTTTACCTCATATTTTAAGTTTGGTCATTCATTACGTTCATTCATATCGAACATCAGTATATAAAAGAAAGAAAATACATACATATGTTGACCCAGCAATTTTTTTTTCTCATTTCTTGAATTAATGAGTTTATATCATAAACAAATATAAATTATATATTCAGTAAATTGATCGAAAGTGAAAGTTATAATTTGATGGTTGACTGAATTTTTAATTATATTATTTACTTTGTTTCTCTTCTTTTGTTGTATTTTCTTTTCATTCTTATATCTTTTCAGGTTTTATTTTTTAAAAGAGATTTAGTGTTACACTTTAATATTTCAATTTTAATCTATTAATTTACATTCTGTAGGCCAAAAATTGTTTAAATGATAACACATTATTATTAAATATCATTGTTGTGCAGGTTTTTATTGATAATATTTTACAATTTTATCTCAGAGTAAATGTGATTTATGTTAATGTATATAAATGCGTTAATAGCAAATTAAAAAGTATATAACTTTCAAAAATATGCAGCATAAACTGTATTTATTACCGTTTAATAACGCTATCACTGAGCTATTACAAACTATTTATATCATAAAAATAGGTTTTTATCGAAACTTTGTTAATTGTTAAAACATTTTCGCCATTAAAATTATTTTGTTTTTTATTTTAAACTGTTTAATGGACAATAATCAATTTAAAAAATTAAGAAATTGGTTGTAGGACAAGTGCGATCATAAAAAACAATTAATTTTGTACCAACAAATGCCTAAAAAAATACGCTGGTTAGGGCAACTTTCGTTAGTTATAATGTTCTTCGGATCAACAATTACATTTAAATGCACGTTATCTATTTTACTTATTTCATTTTATTTAGTTTACATATATATATTTTAAATTAATGTTGAACTTATTTCATTTCATTCACAACTAAAATTAATTTTATTTAAATTACCAGTTTCAACTGTGATTCGAACCTGGGACCTATTGGTTGCAAGAGGTATGCTCTATCCACTCCACAAAAAAAAACGTAATGATTTTCAAAGTGTTAATATTAATTATAATTACCTACCTCCTCGTAATAAAATTAACCTGAAGTTATATAAACACAACTCAGCACACAACAATCATAAGCAAGGGCAAAACAAAAAAGGTTAAGACTTCAGAATGCCTTTCAATGTGTTAAAGTTAATCTCAAACTAAGAAATTAGGGCGTTGCAAACATTCTGCTTGACCAAGCCCAAAGGTTCACTTCTAGCAAACAATATCAAAACAAACACATTAACCAAACTGTTGTAAGCTTAATAAATAAAAATAAATAAACTAATGTTCGCAATACCGAACTATTTGCGAAGAATTCTCCAAACTAACTTATATATAAGTTATAAGCTATTGCGGCACAACAAAACAAAAGTATTTTTCGTTAAATTATCGCCAAAGATATTGCTTAATATTCGCTGTAAATACAGGGTGTCTGGTAGCAAACTTATATTTTTAAATACGATAATTTCAAAAAGAAATAAACGTTGGAACTATCGATTGTGCTGATTTATCAGTCACGATGTTGCATTTTTTTAAAAGTAAGATGGAGACATTTCTTAAGAGTAACGATTCTTACGGAATTGTTAGTCGACTATTTTGTTCAAAGTTAGTTTTTCGGCTAACACGTGATGAACCAATAGTAAATTTAATTCGTTCTTGGGTGCCAAACCTTCGCGCAACTGCTTCGGCTACAAATGTCCCACGGCCAGGGCCCAGTCGATCTTCAAGGACTCTCAAAAACATTCAACTGATTAAAAGCAAATTACGTAAAAGTCCGTGGATTGCAATGCGGAAAAGAGTAGCCTCACTGGGACTTCGAAGAGCAATTATTCATGTAATTTTAAAAATTTATCTAAAGTTGTATCATTTTAAAATTCAAACCATTTAAGCACAAAAAGAAAGTGACTTTGATTTACGCAAAAAATTTTGTAAAACTATGTTGGAGAGTTTATATGCTTATGTTAATTTTTATTGAACTTATTGTTTTTTAAAAAAAATTTTGTCTTTTTATTTTGGCTTAAGTTCATTGTATAATTTCCTTAATTTAGAAGAAGTTAATATTTTTCCATTAATGTTGAAAGAAACTTTTATTTGAAAAAGCAGGTTCTTTCTACCAATACTAGCCGAGTAGAATGCATTACATGTAAGTTAAATAGATGATGTTTACAGCCAAAAAAACACTATTACCGATCAAAGAGTACTGATGATGAAATTGAGTATCTGTTTTCGAAAATGCATTCTCCAAACATCTTTTTCACCATAGCACATATGCATCAAAAATATAAAAATTTCAAATTAAAAAAAATACTTATTAGAGGAAATTTTTTTTTTTATATAAAATAATAATTAAATTAACCGCTTAAGGTGCTTTCGCACGATATGTATTTTACACATGACTTTTCACTTTTGCAATCCACATGTAATTGCGTATGTCTGTCAAAATTGTCATATTGATGGTCTATAATTTTTGCTTTCACACGTACATGTGTAATTACATCTGACATAACCTCCAAACCAAAATAAACAACTTTCTTTTCCTTGTTGTTGTTTTAAAAACAACTGATGACACATGCTTTGTCAGATGAAAATAGAGCACGCTCTAATTACAAATTTGTCATATGACATTTACATATGTTTTTCACACATGCAATGTTAAAACGCGTTCAGACGGCAGATATCAATTTCGCACTGCAAAATATGACAAGTCATGTGTAAAATACATATCGTGCGAAAGCACCTTTACAAAAGTTTATGTTGAATGGGGGTTTTCAGACAAGACTAATTTTTAATCCGCACAAAATTTTGTTCTTTAGTTTTCACACAAGACTAATTATGCTGGCATAAAACTGTGTACGTATACAAAACTTTGTGTGTGTTAGTATTTTCTTTGCTTATTTCACGTTTATTAGTGTGTATGTGTTATTTTTGTTCTGCTTGTGCGGGGTTGAAGCTGGTTGAAAAAATTATGCCAACCAAAACCACTCTCTTCACCGAAAAAGCCTACAAACTGCGATTTTATGCCAGCACAATTAGTCTTGTCTGAAAACCACCAATAAGAAAATTTTTATTTGTGGCAACGTTAAATTTTGGTAATTTGAATGAGTTTTTTGAATTCTCACCACGAATTTTTCGAGAATGCGTTTGACTTTTTTAAAGTTCCCTCCTTAAAGTATGCTATAGGTTTGGCCATTTTGACTGAATTAAAATATTTAAATGCTTTATTTATGTTATATGATTAAAATTACATTGCTTGGCGCGAGGAGAAGTTTTAGTTTTTAAGCCATCATTGCAATAATTATCTACTTAAATATCAAAATCAAATCAACACAGAACAGTAAGTTTCCCATAATTCACTTTAAATGCTGCAGGATCACATGTTCATTAGAAATGTGTTAAATAGTGAAAAGTTAGTTTCGATGAATATAATTGTTAGTTTCCAAAACCTAATTTTATAAAACAATTTCTTAGGTGAACATGTTGATAAATGTCATATCGGCTTATAGCAATATTTAACAAGTAAAAGCGTTACATTCGGCTGTGCCGAATCTTTTATACCCTTCACATTGGCCTTTAAGTAAACCCAACGAGTTTTAAAGCCCATAGAAAACTTTACAAAATTTTAACGTTCGTATGGATAATAAAAATAGATGAGGAACGTTTGAGGTCGACAGTAATAAAAGTTTTTCACATTATTTATATTAAAAGGTTTATAAAAGTTGTTAATTTTTATGGGATGTTCTAGTCCCCCTGCTCCTCTCCAACTTTTTTTCCAAAATGTATGAATTATTTTATTATTACTTTTTGTGGTTTATTTTAAGTCGATAGTTGTTATAGTTTCCCAGATGTGGGGTATCGAAAATTTCATAAAAATTGTTAGTTTGTATTAGAGCTACCCCTTCCCCTGCCCCTGCCCAAAAACCTTTTTTTTTGAATGTAGGTCCTAGAATATACTTACCCCCTATCTCCACGCCCTGACGGGGTTGCCATACAAAATTTACAAAAATTGTATGAAAATGCCCACAACTTCTTTAGAGTTGACCTTAGAGCAATAAAGTGTACGACCGACCCCTATTAATTTCTTCTCCCAAACATATTCCTAGAACATACTTACCCCCTATCTCAGCGCCCTAAGGGGGTTGCCATACAAAATTTACAAAAATTATGTAAAAATGCCCACAACTTCTTCAAAGTTTGCCTTAGAGCAATAAAGTGTACGACCGACCCCCATTAGTTTGCCCTCCCAAACATGTTCCTAAAATATACTTACCCCCTATCTCCACGCCCTAATGGGGTTGTCATACAAAATTTACAAACATGATATGAAAATGCCCACAACTTCTTTAGAATTTGCCTTAGAGCAATAAAGTGTACGACCGACCCCCATTAGTTTGCCCTCCCAAACATGTTCCTAGAATATACTTACCCCCTTTCTCCACGCCCTAATTTACAAAAATGATATGAAAATGCCCATAACTTCTTTAGAATTTGAGCAATAAAGTGTACGACCGACCCCCATTAGATTCCTCTCCAAAACATATTCCTAGAATATACTTACCCCATATCTCCACCCTCTAAGTGGGTTGCCATACAAAATTTGTAAAAATTAGGATAAAAACCCTTACAACTTCCCCGTCACCCGTGGAGCGTTAAAAAATGACACCGACCCCAATTTAAAAATTAGAAATATTTCATAAGTAAAAAAATGGTTACAAGGAAAAAAAAGTTTGGGATTCCGAAAGGTCAATGTGAAGGGTATATAAGATTCGGCACAGCCGAATATAGCGCTCTTACTTGCTTAGGTTAAAATTTATCAAAATATTCCAAAAATTTCTTTGTGTAGGAACCAGGACGAAAACAAATAAAATATAATAAGAAAAAAACCATCATAGTTAATGAAGAATTAAAATGTGACGAATCTTCTTGCAGAAATTTCCATGGGAATCTGGTAAGAGACGCGGAGGAAATACTGATGCTGTCAAAGGACCATTTCTTTAAGCTTTGGCTAGCGATGAGGGCAATTTCGCCCACAAAAAGCCAGTTTACGACAATGGCAACCACCGCCCGACTATATCTAAATAAAAACAAATATAGTGCAGCTGAAGAACCATAAAGCCGCTGGCGCCAATGGCTTTGTTTTAAAACACATGCACAAACATTTCTGCACTTCTATAAGCATTTTCGAATTTATTTGCAGATTACAAATTATAAATGATATGTTTACTGTCACACAGCCGATTAGTGTAATTCTACAAAAGCAGGATATAGATTTACAAAAAGCATCATCTCTTATAATAACAGCTAGATTTTAAATTGTGTGCTCCCCCCACAAAGCTTGAAGTGGATCCGCGCCTGATTATTTAGTATAAATTATTTAATATAAATTTACGAAATTAAAAACGCTTTCGACTTCAAATCTTGCAGAAAGGAATTTTAAATAATATTTATATTTAATAAGGAATTTATATCCAACTTCATATAATTCAACTAATGCAAAAAATTTTCTAGATTTCTTTTCATTTAACGTGCTTCTTGCTTTAGAAGATTTTTAATTTTATTCAACTTTTATCTCCGTTCAACAGAGTATTTTTTGAAAAATAGTAGAAAAAAGTTCAAGCAATATTTTCGCATAAAGGACACGACCTTGTTGCTTTAGAAAAACATGTGGGAATGTGAATTATTTTTATTTTCTAAATATATATTTTAACAAAGCAGGAAAACATATGTGTGCATGCATACGTTTTGCGTTGGAAGTTAAATTGCGTTTTATTAACATAAAAGAAAAATTTTTCAACCAAAAAAATGCAATAACATGTCGACAGTTGTAAAAATCGTTTTTTATATTTGCTCTGTTAAACCATAAATATTAAGTACGTCATGAGGAAGAATGCTGGCATTTTAGCAAAAGCATTACAAAATTTTAAGAAGGATTTCTTTTCGTTAAGAAAAACAAATTTATTGTTTTTTTAATTAAAAGGTTTCTTATTAAACTTTTATTAAATTTTACGTTATTGTTAAACAGAATATTCTATTATTTAAGGTAAGAACTGAACATACAAGGTAGGCCAAAAGAAATCACCCTATTGAAAGATGCTCTTATTTTTGCAAATGGCGGCCAATGTCAAATCTGTTTTGACATTTGTGAACTAGACAGACGTCGAATACAAATGAACAAGCCATGGGGCTATAAACTCCCCAAGAACGTTAAATAATGGTGTCTACTTTTTTGCGTAACAATTCGTCTGTGGTGTATTTTAAATTCCGTCGCCGATTCCCCTGTCGTCCGGCACCGACTTCGCAAACACTGCGCCGCTTGGCCACCAACCCTGAAGAGACTAAAACAGACGCTGCCAAGAGTGGCCGGCCTCGAAGCGCCCGTTCTGCCGAGAATATCGCCGCTGTTGGCGAGGATGTCAGCCGGTCGTCCCTAAGGCGAATTTCGGTCTGAGACCTGAGCATGTTTTCGTACAAAACCCAATCGGGGTATCAGCTACTGCCTTTCGACCGCCAAGCGCGTGCAGCCTACGCCCAAGTCATCCTCGATCTCGGGGCCAAATTGTATGATTTTTTGACCAAATAATAATGAGCAATGAATCTTATTTCTACCTCAGCGAAAAAGCAAATCTATCGCTTCTGAACACCGAAAATCCATGACTGATGCACGACGAGCCATAACACCCGCTCAAAGTGATGCCATAGTGCGCCGTCCACGCCGGTCAAACGACAACAGTAGACGTTGTGCGCTATAGAGCAATATAAGACGAATTTTTTCTGCTGCATTTGAACATATTAGAAATGAAGGACAGGACGGAGCAACGGCACACACTGCGCCAACCACAACCGATATTCTGAAGGCGGCGTTTCCGGGTCGCCTCATCTTTCGTTTTGGCGATTTACATTGGCCCGCAAGATCGCCCAATTCAATCGTTCCAGACTTTGTGGGGGTTTTTGAAGTCCCGTGTTTACGTAAGCAACCCCGAGACTCTGAAAACCCTCAAGGGCAACAGTCAACACGAGTGAGAGAATCTGTCGCCCTAAGTTCTCACTGAATTGATAAACAATTCCATAAAATGAGCCGGCGCCCATATTGCTCGATATCATCTTCTCAACTTGACCAATCAAATTCTAAAAGTTCAAATAAATACAACAAGAAAACAAAATCTAAGTTTTTTAACTACAAATAAATGAGTGCCAAGCAACATCGGATGACTTCTTTTGCCCTACCTTGTATTTAAAATTTTATTGAAATATATTTTTACGATTAAATATATAAATAAACAAACAGAAACAATTAACAATTGTGTTAATTGTTACACATTTATGGCGTTTAATTAATGCTGTTAACATATCTGCTTGTTAAGCAACCATTAATTTTATTAACACCCTACTGACTATTATGGCTTAAGACTTTTAGAGCTAATAACTTGCTAATTCGAATTCTTCAAAACTTGTTAAAATAAGTAATGATTTATCTTTCTTAAAGTTTACTTACTTACATTGTTGGCCATTACAGAGCGTTTGCTTCATTAGCCAAACTTAGAATAAATTTCCAGACGCTTCGCTCTTTTTCTTCTTCTTCTTCAATTTCCACCAAGTTTTGAGATGTCTTTCTTTAGTTAGTCTAAAATAGCATCTATTGACCAATACTGTCTTTTTATCTCAATGCTGATGTTGTTTATTTGTTAATGGTGGTACCAAGGTCGATAAAATTGTGGACTATTCCAAAGTTGTAGGTTGCAACTTCTACTGCCTGCCCAAGTATACTGGGAGTCTTGTGCGTTGATCAACTTGGTTTCATCTACGTTCACTGCCAGACCCACTTTGGCTGATTTTTTCTCGACTTTTTGAAGTCAATTTCGTCCGCGTGCTTGAGTAGCGTGTGCGGTTTTGTGAATAGTGTGTCAATTCTATTCACATTTGCGTCTCGTATAACCTTTTATTAGAGGATTTTAAAAAGATCATATCTCTTGGAAACCTCGTTTGGTACCGAAATGCCCAGATATATCCCTGTCTATCTTAACAGAGGATTGGATATCCGTTGAGGTCATCCTGCAGAGTCATATCATCTTCGCAGGGATATCAAACCCAGACAAAGCTAAAAATACTTCGAACGTATGGCGCTGTCGAAAGCGGCTTTATAGTCAACAAATTTATGGTATGTGTCGACCTGTCTTTCTTGTGTCTTTTCTAGGATTTGGCATAGTGTATATATCTGGTCGATGGTGGATTTGCCTGGTATACTGCCGCATTGATATGGCCAAATTACCCCATTGACTTTTCATTTCAATCTTTGACACAATACGCTGGAAAGAATTTTGTAACTCGTAAAAAGCAGACTGACTGCTTTGTAGTTGGCACATACTATCTTGTCTCATTTTTTGGGCACAGGACATAGAGAAATCAGCTGGCAACCCAATGGCTCCTGCTGCCTTGTTGTTTTAAAGCCGAGTAACTGCTATTTCGACCTCATTCTGTCTAGGCGGTATGCACTCAACACTGTCTTTTGGGGTTGGTTCTGTGGGATCTTCATCGCTGTTATTATCAGATACCAACAGGCGTGAATAATGGGTTTTCCATATCAACAGCACACTATTTGTATCAGTCAGCAGATTACTTCTTCATCCTTGCAGAAGAATGTGCCAATAACAAATCATTTAGTTTGATGTTTTACTCTTTCGTAAAATTTTCGGACTTAGTTCTGACTCCTAATCATCTTAATACGCTCATACTAACCCCTTTCCATTTCACTCTTCTAATTGCGGAATGAACGCTTTTCATCTCTCCTTCGCCCAGCTACTGACTGCAGTGTTACCTTGTATGCAGCATTCTTTGATTTAGTACCACTACTATACTTCTGGTTGTGTCATTAGTTCAATTGCTTACTTCATATAGTTGGCAATGCTTTCCCATTGCGCTACAAAACTCTTAGATGTCACAAGCAAAGCAATAAAAATCGGGATGCTAAAAGTTCACTGAAGATCTAAAAACCCCAATGCCTTTCAAAAAACTTTTTTGGTCTGGATTTTAGAATGCGGACGTCAACGTTCAATATATTTTTGAAACTACGATAAGCCATCACCATTAATGGCCAGCACTGCAGATTAATGATTTCCAACTTATTTTAACAAGTTGCTTAACAATTGGACACTTTGTAGGAAAATTTAAGGGAAGATATAGGGCCTAACCAAAAATCTTACACCTTGAATATATGTTGCAATGCTGAAAAGGCAAGTAAGCTGCAGGCGTCATGCCTGGAGCGCGCAGTGCCCTGCAGGACCATACAGGTTGCAGGTTTATAAGGGAGTCCTACAAGCTTCGTTAAGACTGCAGTGTTGTTCAGACTAAGATTCCTAAGCTGAGAGTTAATAACCTGAATAAGTTTGTTGATAGTCAGACGGCCATTAAGGCCATCTCCCGAAATCCTATTTGCTCTTCGATTGAACTCAATTAATTTGGTATAGAGTGTAAGGATACAGGGATATTAAAAGGAATATGATAGCGGACGATATTGTAAGGCAAGGTGCCAATTAACTGATGAAAGGGGAAATTGACGTACATGCTTCATTTAGGTTCTATGATAACGATTTTAGCACTGGTATGAGAGCTAGAGCCACGGAGGCCTGGCTAAGTAATACTTCCTGTAGAGTCTTTAGGAATATGTGAAAATCTAATGATTTGGGGATAACGATGTTTCTTACATTTTTCGAATAAATCGATTGCATACTCCTTGTGGGGATGATAGCGGGGTTTTTCTTGGACGCTGGTTTATATCAATAGAGCAGGACAACTTATCAGCGATACTTGCAAGCTCTCTGGTGTACCGGCCATAAAGATACTGTAAAGGTCTAACTTCTTCCAAACCTAGAGCAATTATCTGGAATAGGTAAAACGAGACTGCTAGTATTTCCCCAAAATATGCTTAGCACCCTGGCGCTTATTACTGCAAATTAGTTTAACTGGAATAACTGGGTTATCGTTTCTTCCTTTTTCTTAACTCTAGGTGCCCAGAGGGTCTATGAAGGGTTTTCAGGGCCAACCAGCTTAAAGTGATCTAAAATTTACCATTATGTTTGATTTCGGGGCGCTATGAAATAGTTAGAAGATGCACGTGGATGAAGAGGAAGTATAAAAAATCTGTCACGGCTTGAGATAATAAACCGTAATATTAAGTGGTTGGTAAGAGATTCCACCAGAAACTAGAAGCGAATAGGGGGAAAAATAAGAAAGTTTATACGATCACTTGGGTTGTTTTTTCTCTGGGCCTTGGATTATCCCCTTACTGCTTCTTAGTTCTATAACTTTTTTTCTCTTCTTTTGTTTCTATTGAAGTAAACTACAATGGGCCGGAGGGGTCTCCGAGTGCAGCTGTGTGACAGGCTGTCACCTATCCTAAGGCTCACAAGTTTTTTAATATTGAAAATTTCTTAATCTCTAGCAACAGAAAAAGTATTTTAAATAAACCTAAAAGTGCATAACAAAATTAAAAACTTTTTATAAAGTCCTATTAACCAATTTAGTGCACTTAAACTACACTTACTGCTTTGAAAAATAAAGAGGAGAAAAGTTACGGTTGTAAATTTTGATAATTATTTTCAAACATAATTACTTTCGGTTGTATTTTGTTCTCAATTAACTATTGCTACAAGAAAAAGTAATTTTGAATTTGTTTATTTAATATTGTGTATTTTTTTCTAAACATATTTTAATTAAAACAATAAAATATTTATACCATTTAGACATGGTATACATTGTTGAACTTTAGTGCATAATTATTTAAACTTTTTTTCTTACTTTTTTCTTTTAGTTTCGACGTGCCGGCTGCTGCAGTGTTGACGGGGTAAGTTGAAAAAAATATTAAAAAAGAATTAAATGTTAAACTAAAAATGAAAGTATTTATAATGCTAAATGCGTTAGACTTAATTGGCGAAATAGATTAATGTTTAATTAAGAAATTGAAATACAACTACATACTAGTAAAGGTGAAGCATGTTTTATTTGAAAATATTCTCATTTAATCTATAGGTTTCTGCTAATTGAAAATGCGTCCATCCCCATGTTTAGAAAACCTTTACAATTTCCTCCAAAGTTATGAAGTCCTTTTAGTTAAAGAAAAAAAGTTTTTATTTATTTTATTTTTTTTTATTTTGAGGCTGGTTTTTTGACTCGATAATATTTTTTGATCTTAATAAAACAGCTTGTATTTGTTGAATTTTTAAATTTTATTTACAAAAACTTATGAACTTACTTTAAAAAGTAGTAGTATAAATATGTTTACCTTCTTACATACATATATTTAAATGTGTATTTATGCACGGACTCATCAGACCAAATTTTCGTTTCGATTTTTAACAACGTCTTTAAAATTATAAACGCTTTTAAATTGAAGCATTGCACTTTATTTTTATGAAACATGCAATTTCAACATCACCATCAACATTTTCAGCAAAACCAATGCAAAAAAAAAACAACAAACATACTGCTGTTACTGATGCTGTTCGTAGTACACGCAGCTCTTAAAAATGAAAAAGCATAGAGAAAGATTAAAGTAAAATGAAACGAAAAAAGAAAATCTTGCACTTATATTTACTTACTGAAATGAAAACGATATGTTTTTTATTTTGTTTTTCTTTTCATTATGCGGTGTAATTAAAACCTCAGAAGCAAACCCCTTCAAAATTAAAAAATTAAATCTAACACTTATCACTATGGGGTTGCTTTTATTTAGAAAAATTTAAGCAGTAGATATAAAAAACTTTTTTAAATATTGACTTCGTTGCAGCTACAGATCCGCGATTTTGATTTTATATATTAAAATAAAAAACCAAACTATAAAACTGTTGGTTTGGTTTTAGAACAAAATACCGGAGTGGTCAATTGTCCTCCAGAATAGTTATGTGTTATGAGACTGGAAACAGATGTATGAAAGCTCCAACAACTAAAACTTAATGTTGGAGGTATTAGTTTTTAAAGTAAGAAATTTTAATTTTTTAAGCGATATTTAGGATCGAAATGCCAATGGAGGGGCATTTTTTTCTCGCATTCTTTTAAAACATTCTTCAATACTAAAAGGTGTCTAGTTCAATTTGTCGCAAACCATCTTATTCTAAAAGTATAAAAAATATAATGTCCGTATCTTATATATTTGCGATTTTCAGTTTATATGTTCAGTAATGCGTAATTTGAATTTTTTGTCGTTAGAATTTGTTACAAAAAAATTCGTCATAATCGAAAATGGTCAAGCAATTTATTAAATTATTTGGGCTAACTCGATGTAGAATAACAATTATATAACCGAATAGAAATTAACTCTCTACTTTGTAAGCGCATTTTTAATTTTTTTTTAAATACGAGTACTACTGTAAAGTGGTTCTATAAGCATTATCTATATGCACATATATATCTTAAACGAGATATTTTTGAAAAGAAAATTTTTTAAAATATTTTCCCAAAAAAGTGACAAAAAAAGTATTTTATTTGAACTTAGTTAACCTTTGACCTCAGTTTGTGTAGAAAGTTCTTAATTTTACTTTTGACCTTAATTTAAATCAATAGTCCTTTATGTTATATTTTTAAATCCATAATCTCAAAATTTACCAAAAATGTGAAAAAATTATTTTTTTACTTAGATGACTTCCGACTCTTATCTTGGTCAACCTTCCTCATTTATATATTTCGAGACTTCCAAAAATTGCCAAAAAGTACCAAAATGTGGAAAAAGTACCTTTGCCCACTTATGTAGTTGAGCTTGACCTCAATCGACTTAATTTCATATTTGTACACTTATCTCTCCAAAAATTTGAAAAGGTACCATATATATGAAAAAAGTACTTTTTATCCAATTAGTTTGATTTTCGACGTCAATTTGGGTCAATAGTTCCTAAATTCATAATTATTAAAGAAATGCAGGAAATATTTTAAGATGTGAAAGAAGTGCTCTTTGCCTAACAGCTAAGGTAGAACGGGTATCTGTGGAAAGAAAAGATAACCGTGGAGGAAGATAGAAATAGTGGAAACAGAAGTAAAACTCAAGTGTAGATTCTTACTTTAAAAAAAATTGGACGAAGCGTACTATTTAGAGTTTTTAGCGAGACTTAAACTCACTACCTCTAGGCTGGTAGACTGGCGGACTTACTCACTAGTCTAACGAGCTTCAACAATTTACCAAAAACTTTAAATAGTACGTTTAACCTGATTTCGCTGTTTAAAACATAAGGTGTATTTTTTGGCTTTTAATCAAAATTTGGATTATCTTTCTATTCTCTTTAGACCTAATTGCACAAAAGGTACCTTAAAAGTATCATAATATAATTTTTACCCTTTTTTATTCCTTATGGCTCGAAATTTAAAAAAAACGCAATTTACATTTAATTCAAACGAAACATTTTTTGATCTTGATATATAAACGATATATTTTGCAAATTTTTAAAAACTATTGGCTTTAAATCTGCCTCAAAAAAATTAATGTCTGCGCTTCGAAAAAATACCTTACACAAACAGGACCTTTTTATAAGCATTTTGGTACGATACATAAACTTTTAATTCTTTCAATTTTTTACTTCTGCAAAGTAGTCTTGGTATAATGACCACATTTTAAAAACAACTTAGTTTGATCCGATCACGGGGGATACAAAAGACCAATGTTAAGCGAAAAAAAACAGCGTTGCCGAATATATCGCTGTTTATTTCACCCTTTACATAAGTGATAAGGTTATATACAAGTTTGCCCTTCCATTTGTAGTTTCTTAAATATCCATTTGCGGCTAAATAAAGAACACATTTTTTGGTCTTTATAGATAGGAAAGTCGATTTAGCGATGTGTGTGCCTGTCTGCCTTGTTTTGGTAAAAACCTACTTTTTGGCGCTATTCGAATGGCATCAAGCTATCAGAAATATCTGCAAAAAAATCTGTATTGAAAACCAGCAAAATCTCCTGTTAACTGACAGAGATATAAGGCAGCAACCACGACTACCTCTGTTGATTTCTCTAAAATTTTTACACAAAAACCTCTACAACTGCCCTGGAGTTGCTACTGCACGGATGCAATGTAAGACCGACTCCCATTAGTTTTTCCGCTCAAAGCATATTTTTTTAACATTTTTAACATTTTTTAACACAGCTTTCAGGGTGCCTCTTTAACGGTCAGATTAAATACTGACCCCAATTAGTTTTATCTCCCAAACATTTTTGTTGAACATAATTTTTTCCTGTCTCCAGCTCCTAACTGGGTTGCCATACAAAATTTTGAAAAAATAGGGTCAAATCCCTACACCTTCACCGGAGTCGCTCTTAGAGAAATTAAATAAATCCCAGGCCCTCATTAGTTTCCACTCCAAAATATATTCTAAGAACATACTTACCTGCTATCTCCATCACCTAAGAGGGTTTCCCAGAATCAGTCTCAGAGAAATAAAGTGAACGCACGGCCCCAATTAGTTTTCCCTCCAAAAAAATATGTTCCTAAAACGTACTTACCCCCTGTCTACATCACCCAAGGTGGCTTAATTTGGAAAATTGTAATAAATCCTCCCCTACAGCCTACAAGGTGCCCGTGGATAGGTCAAATGTTAGACAGAGCCGTACCTTTTTTTTCTTGTAATCATTTTCTTAGAACACACTTACCCCTATCTTTTTCCTCTAAGGTTAAATTCCCTACACGTGGTGAAGGGTACATAAGATTCGGCACAGCCAAATTAATTGCTTTTGTTTTATACTTCATTCACTTTTTCCCCATAGTGCTTTTTAGCCTTGAATCAGATAAATGACGTAGAAATGCATATATTTTTATAAATTTTAATCGCAATAATGCAACAACAAATATATCTGCATTTAAAACATAAATTGTAGCATTCTTTTATACAATATAATTTGCCTGCACTTTGCGATTTTAGTAGTAAGCGCCACAGATACAATAAAACTGAGTTGCAACATTCAAATATTAATTAGTCGACATTGAACAGCCGCAACCATAAATTCACACTATAAAAACAATAGAAAAAAAACAAGCGACTCTTAGAAGTGATACGCGTTCGCGTTATTCACGTCAAACAAATAAAGCCACTGGACACTTCATGTCCAGGATAACAAATGTGTGCATCCTTAAGTGAAATATAATTAAATAAAAAAACTTTTAAACAAAAAATGGCTTATAAAAGACTCCAAACAAAACAACTGAAAACAATAACAGTGTTGTTAACTTTTTACGTAAGCCTTTCGTTAATACCAGCTGCGGTTAAAGCTGAAATACGTTCGCGGGGTGTAAATAGTTTTAATACAAATAGTAACAAAAACAAACATGATGGCGAGTTATTAAACAAGTTATTAAATGATGCTGGGGACGATGGCAAAACATCAACATCCTCATCACCAGAAAAGCCGTCAACAACTTCCTCCCATGTTAATACGGATTTTGTGGATAAATGGTCATGGAAGTGTGCAAACAATGCCAGCTGCATATATGCCTTGGCCAGTGGCATTTTAAACTCATATCGTCGTGGTGAAACGGTTAAATTTGGCTTTTTAGATTTAGTGAAATTGCCAACGTCGACCCAAAAAACGAAATCAAATTTAAAAACAACTGAAACCGGTCGCAGTATGTCATCGTTTGTTGATTTTATTAGTGGCAATGCCATTCGCATACCGGTTGGTCCCATGGTCTTCAGTGTGCAACGTGCTGAAGATGATGACAATTACATTGAGGTTGCTCTATTGAAAAAAGCCAGAAGTAGTACAGGTATAGTGATGAATGTATAGAATGTTTTAAACAAACATACATATAGATAACATATCACACATACATACATACATACATTTCTTTGGATGCAGTACTTAGTGTTGCACTTAAACAGGAATTTAAAGTGTTCTACTAAGTTTTCGTTTAGTTTGTTAATTATGATTGATGTTTTGTTTAAGCTTTAAAAAAATTGTGTTTTGTTTAACAAAATCTTTTTTACTACTTTTTTTAAATTTTTGATCTTAAATAGTGACAATTAAGAGCCCTATATTCGGCTGTGCCGAGTCTTATATAACATTCACATTAGTCTTCTTATATCCCAGCCAACTAATCTAGCCTAGTTATTTCGTACTGCAAATAATGTAATGAAATACTTTATGTCGGGTTAAAAAGTCGATAGAGATTCTAGTTTTTGTAATAGAAATTTAAGAAAATTATAACGTTTATATGTACAATAGAAAAACCATATAGAAGGTTTGAGCTCAAAAGTTTTAAGAATTCTCGACATTATTCGTATTAAAAGTTAAATAGAAATTGTTTATTTGTATGGGAAGTTCCCCTTCCTAGGCAAATATTTTTTCCCAAAATGTAAGAGTTATTGTATCATTATTTTTATAGAACATTTAAAGTCGAAAGCTGTTATAGTTTCCGAGATAGAGTGTATCAATGGGTCTCATGCATAAAAAGTGAGCTTGAGCTCGGACTCGATTTTTTGAGTAAAAGGTGCTTGTCGTATGCATAATAAAATTTGATGTATTTGCTTTTACTCACTGCTCACGTTTGATCTCGTCTTGCTGAGTTTGAAGTAAGTTAGATGAGTTTGTGCTCATTTTCATATGCATAAAAACAAGCTTTTGCTTCATTTTGTGAGCTCTTGCTCAAATTTTGTTGAGCATGCCTTTTAGTTGACTCGCGTACACTAAAAAGGAATAATGGCTGAATATTTTGTGCCACAAAGAAATACAAAATACTACGAACAGCGTAAAACAAATTTAGCAAGTGAGGATAAAAAATTATACAGGTTTTTTATATTTTTATATTTTTTATATTTTTTATATTTTTTTATATAATTAATAATTAAATGATAAATACATAGGTTTGATGATAGTAGCATCTGCTGGTTGGCTAAATACTTTTTTGAGGACTCAGAAGAAACACGTGGTGGTGCCCTCAGCAACATTGATAAAATTCGACTGTATTTAAGATTTTGTGCAGATCCTGGATTCCAAAATGGTATATCCACAGATATTAGAGTCCATCAATCAACTGTGTCGGGAACTATTGCGGAAGTTGCGAAACTTATATCTGCCAAAGCAAGCGAGTGGATAAAATTCCCGAAAGATGCAGATGAAATAAAAGATACTCAAATGAAATTTTTTATGCGACATTTCATGTTAGCTATTTTTTTTATTATATTTTTCTCCGTTAATTCAATGGCAAATTTTCCTTAATTTCTGTTACACATGTTTCTATTGTTTGCTTTTTTTTATTTTTAATGATTGGTAATTGCCCCTTTTCTAGTAAATATTTGTTTTGTTTTAGCTTTTCTACTAAAAATTTAGAAATGTCAGTTTCTATTTTATTATTATTATATGATTCTACTTCACTTTCACTTGACGACATGTTTTCACTTCAATAACAATTATACGTTTGATCTCCATTTGCTCAAGTAATTGCAGTTGGTTTGAACTCATTTTTATGCATACGAAATTCAGCAAAAGCTGTTGCTGTTTGATTGAACTCGACTTACGAGCAATTGCTCACATGCCTCAACTCAGCGCTTTTACTCGTTTTTATGCATGAGACCCAATAATTTCATAAAAATTGTTAATTTGTATGGGGGCTCCCTTTTCCCCTGCCCATATTCAAAAATTTCTTTCCAAAATGTAGTTCTTGTTATCCAATTACTTTTTGTAGAACAATTTATGTCTATAGCTTTTATAGATTCCAAAATATAGCGCATGAAATATTTGCAATTGTAGGGAAAATACAACTTCTCCTGATCCTATCTGAAACATTTTTTTCGTTAATTTATGTCACTAACTGCAAAGTATTCATGCCAAATTTTGTGGCAAGAGTGACACTATATTTAGTGAGATATATAGGGATATATGCAAGGGGGTTATTTTGAGTTTTCGCTTATACTTAATCAGTAATGAACTGATTTTAAATAGCGATTGATATCAAAACGTTTTCTGTGCGACTTTATTTGAGTCCAGAAACTTAATTTTACCAGACACACAGGCGGACAGATGGACAGACTGACAAAGGGAAATGCTATATCGACTCCCCTGTCTATAAGAATCTAGGTATTTTTGTGATTTTAAGGAGTTTTTAAGGTACTTCTTAACTATGAAAGGTAGAATTAAAATTCAAGTTACAGACTTCCAAAAAATATGGAACAGGTAAAAATGGGAAAAATAATATAAAAATAAAGCTTTTGGCGGCTTTTGAATAATAATAAGCACATTGGTTGATTTACGTGGTAGCCTGAACAGCGCTCAAACTGTCAAGTAGAGCCTCAAGTTAAGCCGTTTTTACATAGAACCCTTACCCATTTTAAATCTTAAAGTTATTCAGTAAATAACTGTTCAGAAAATCTGTGCCTTCTGACATCTAGGGCGGGACATTCGCAGAGAAGATGAAAAACAGTCATCTCCTTTTTCCTGTTTCTGCAACTACGGCAGTTGTCGTTATGGGGATTTCGAGTCTACTCACGTGTCTACCCTTCACCCACTCTTTCGTTAGAACCAACAACCGGATCATACGCCCATATTCAAAAGAAGGCCATATAAATCTGGAGGCCCTACATATCTCCCGAATACGCCGGCTGCTTTTAGCCACTTCAGCAAAGTTCGTTAAGATTTTGCGTTTGATAGCCCCAGAGTAATGGGACGGATTTCAAATTAGAGATATGGAAATCAGATCCTTGTTAAGCGAGACCCTTTTCCCGTTTATTTCCAAATTGATAACTATGCGCTAGAACCCAGACTAAAATAACATTATATAGACGGCCCAGCCTAGAATCATTTGGATCCCGGTTAAAGTCAGAAATTAACTAAGTAGAAAAAAAGTACTCTTTTATATTTTGGTACATTTTTTTGGGCTACAAGCATACAAATAAGAAAGATTGAAAGTTAATTAGGTGGTCAAAATGTTCTTTTTCACATATTTACACAATAAGTATTTTTTCAATTTTTTTGGTACATTTGTGCATATTCTTTAAATAGAAAGTTACAGATGTCGGGTTAAGATTAAAAAAAAAAAAATCATGCAAATTTTACTTTCTTATACTCATAATAACGTGCATATGTTTAATGGATTTTTGTAAGTGTAGTAATAAATAAGTGTTTTAAAATTGAAGCGAAATTATTTCAACTTATGCCAATTTATCAGATTTCCTAGGTATTTCCCAAATACTTTGCAGAAAAAAAAAACAGTAAACAAGTTACAGTCGGCGAATCCCACCCATATAGCACCCTATTCCACAATTCACTTTATTGTAAAAATTTATTGGTAATAGCCCTTTATGGGAGTTAGGTTCAAAAATTGAGAGATTTTAAATATATCCTTAGGACTATTGCATTGAATATAAAAAAAATTAATTGAGGTGGGTAGAATAAAATTGTGGCAGTCGTAGTTAACCAAAAAAGAATTCATAATAAGCAATCAACATTCGATTTTTGATATTATTTATGCTCGTTTTTGCACTGTAGCCAAAGTCCTATGGACGAGGAAGCCAATTTAGCAAATCCCGTTTTCTAAAATCAAATTTTTGGAGTCAATTTTAATCCTACGGACCGCATTTAGATGTCAAACTACTATTAATACCTATATAAATCGCTATTTAAAATCAGTAAGACTCAATAATGGCATTTAGGAAAAAACTTTAGATAAAACAATTGTTTTTTTAAAACCCCATGAATATATCCCAAAATATATAAGTTGCAAAACATTGAAAAGGGGAAACTAGTTAAGGATTTTTGTTTAAGGTTGAAGAAAGAGAATTGGCTCTTTCATAAAAACGGATATTTCATGAAATTTCTAAACTTAGTTTGAAAACTATTTCAGCTATCGACTTAAAACCCGCTTTAAAATAATACAAAATCGCTGCAAAATAAAACAAAAAGACCAATATAAAGTCAAATGATTTGGTTTCAGATTCATTTGCAAATCACCCAATTGTAAATATATCCCGGGGAAATAAGTTCTAAGGGAAAGGATTTTCCCATAAATAAAACTCCTTTTTTTAAAAAGCCGGAAAGATAGTGCTGCTGTAAAGGGGTTTAGAAATTTTACAAGAAAGAAATTTCTTTCTTAACTTCCCTAATTTAAGCTAGGAAAAATACTTCTGGGGATTTCTTATTCATATTCATCGATTTGTTAGGTCATATTTTTGCATATTCTGCATATAAAGGCATATTTAAGCGTGTTTTTTTCCTTAAAAATAGTTTTTTAAAAAACACGTATTAAAAACATTTTTTGAATGTTTTTATACTCTTCACATAGTGATAGGGTATATATCACTTTGTCATTCCGTTTGTAATTTCTTTATTATTCATTTGCGACCCCATAGAGTATATATATTCTGGATCCTTATAGATAGGGAAGCCGATTTAGCGATGTCCGTCTGTCCGTCTGTTGAATTCAAGTTTCCGGAGTCAAATAAAAAGATACAGACCAGTTAATGGTGTCAAACGATTAGAAATATCCCGCTAACAATCGCTATTTAAAATCAACAAAATCGGTTCACTATTGACCGAGATATAAGCGAAAACCCAGAGCAACCCATTTATTTTAGGACAAAGTCCGTGCATATATCCCTATATATCTCAGTAAGTATAGTCACTCTTGCCACAAAACTTGGCACGGATACTCCCAAAGAAGTGACCTAAATAATGGAAAAAGTTTTTTCAGATTGGACCAGGGGAAGGTGTAGTTTTCCTAGAATTACACAAATTTGGGGAAATATTTTATGCGCTATTCTACCAAAAATAATTGTACGCAAAGACTAACACTTTAAAGAAAAAATTTTTTGAGTGGGGGCAAAAAAAGGGGTAGCTCCCATACAAATCGACAATTATTATAAAATATTCGATACGCTATATCTCGGAAATTATAAAAGATATCGAAATACAATGTTCTACAAAAAGTAATTGGGCGAGAATGCTTACGCTTTGAAGAAAAAATTTTTTGAGTGGGGGAAAAAAAAGGGGTAGCTCCCATACAAATCGACAATTATTATAAAATATTCGATACGCTATATCTCGGAAATTATAAAAGATATCGAAATACAATATTCTACAAAAAGTAATTGGGCGAGAATGCTTACGCTTTGAAGAAAAAATTTTTTGAGTGGGGGCAAAAAAAGGGGTAGCTCCCATACAAATCGACAATTATTATAAAATATTCGATACGCTATATCTCGGAAACTATAACAGATATCGAAATGAAATGTTCTACAAAAAGTAATTGGGCAAGAATGCTTACGCTTTGAAGAAAAACA
Source organism: Melanophora roralis (assembly GCA_963583895.1). NCBI lineage: Eukaryota > Metazoa > Arthropoda > Insecta > Diptera > Rhinophoridae > Melanophora > Melanophora roralis. The sequence goes on along the minus strand of OY757187.1, from coordinate 22,881,838 downwards.
TTTTCGGATGGTGGGTGAAGAAGGGGTAGCTCCCATACAAATTAACAATTTTTATAAAATTTTCGATACGCTTCTGGAAAACTATTACAGCTATCGACTTCGAATATTCTACAAAAAGTAATAATCAAATAATTCATACATTTGGGAGAAAAAGTTGGAGAAGAGCAGGGGGCTAGAACATTTAATAAGTTTTATTAGCCTTAAAATATGAATAAAGTCGAAAACTTTTAAAACTCTCGACCTCGAATCTTTTTCATCTATTTCTATTATTCATACGAACGTTAAAATTTTGTTATTTTTTCTATGGACTTTAAAACTCGCACAAGGTTTTTTATTATTTTATTTGCAGTACAAAATTACTCGGCTGGGTATATTTAAAGACCAATGTGAAGGGTATATAAGATTCGGCACAGCCGAATATAGCGCTCTTACTTGTTTTTATTAAATTTTAAGTAACCTAACAAAAAAATCTTTTGTAAGTTTTTGTAGTTTTACTCAATTATTTATTTTAAAGCAAACCCTATTATTATAATCATCCGCTTAGAACATTTGAAAAATTGCGATATCGATTTCTTAGGGCATATTTTTGCATATTTTGCATAAAGTAGCATATTGAAGCATATTTTTTCTTTAGAAGAATAGTTTTTTGTAAAACCCTTTTAAGAAATATTTTAGAATTTTTTACATTTAATTAAAAAAAAACAACAAAAAATCTTTCGAGTGTTCATTGTCACCTTTTGTTTTTAATGAAAAAAAAAATAGTTTTCCTCTCAAAAAGAATTTTTGTTTCTCAAAAATGCTTCTTTATTTTTTTTATTTGGGCTTAGTATGTTCTTTTCTTTTCTGTGGAAATTTGACTTGGTGTGGAACAGTGTTGTAAGGAAATTCTTATTTACAATTTTGAATAATTCTTAAGACCATCATTTTGTAAGGGTTGAAAAAAAATCGTTAAAGGTGAGTTAGAGGCAAATTACTCCCAAAAGGACAAGAAAATTCACAAATTTTTTCCAAACATACCAAGCCAATAATTAAAAGTTGATTAAATTAAAAAAATAACGAAAAAAAATTATATGACTGTCTTTAGGAAGTTTTTACCCTTTTCGATTTGTTATGGAGCACTCTAAGCGATTGCCAATAAAATGGGGAAAATTTAATTATAAGGCAAAGACATTTGCAAACATATTTGTGTTGCCGTCGTAAAAATGACATACAGGTGTCGATTTGCATACATGTATTCCATATTTCCATATATCAAATATTATTCTTTTTTTTTTAAGATTTCTTTTGCAAAATTGTATATTAAATTCTTTCACTTCTATTTATATTATAAATTTATCTGCTGTTTTTGTAAGGATATGCAAATGTTTGTTATGAGGCTTACAGGCCTTATATTAATGATTTTTTTTGTAAAGGAATATACAGTGTTTCATTTCATTAAAACTAGGAAACATGACACTAAGTAATATTGGTTCTTATGTTTATTCTTGCGTTATGTATTACTTCAAATTGCTTTTCTTCTTCAAATGGATTTACTTTATATTATTAGCACTTGTATTGCTATAAATATGTGAAAGTATATTTGCTAAAAGTCATATTTCCTTGTTATATTTTCTAACCCTAAGCAGCAACAAATATGTTTTGTATTTTTAATATTGTCAAAAGTTATGTATTAAATTTATAAAACACTTGTTGTATGTTTACTACCAGCTTACATAAAAAAACTTTTTTTGATATTTTTGTTTAAGATGTCAATTTATGCGTATCAAAATTTCTCTGACAGTAATACCATGTTGATTTGACGAATGGAATTTTCCTGTTTTGCAATTTTAGTAACACAAAATTTAATAAACATTTTTCTAACACATGTCTCTTACACTAAGAAGTAAATAAATTCTTTAACTTAACAATACGCCAAAGGCGATGAAAGATTGTTAAAAATACATTTTTATGATTTGTAAATGATGTGATGGAAATGAAATCAATATTCATACATGTGTAGAAATAAAAAAATGTTAGACAATAGAATTAGATAAATTTAATAATAAGTATGTTGTAACCTTTATCCTAACTTGAGTTTGCTTTTATACATCTGGGGTAAAATTACGGCATTCGATTCGATTCGAAATTTACAAGTTCTTTTTAAAATTCTATACTAAAAGCATTGACAACTCGATCTTTCGGGTAAAATTTCGATTCGAGTTGAATGCCGTAATTTTTCCTCTGGGCCATTATTATGATTGAAAGTGGCATAAGTGGTATGAGTTGAAAGTAATTTTGTAAGGTATATGAACCTTCTACTCGTACCTTTATATAACTAATGGAGTGCGATTTTTTTAAAATAAATAAAAGTTTTCGTTGCATAACGTTATCGCAAAAATTTTTTTTTGAAAGCAGCGTAAGTCCATTACCAGTAATAACATTAGCCAAAAAATTTTCCATGTTATTATTTACTTAAGTTTCATTGTAAGTTTGAAAATATATTATAAATATAAAATTATTTTAACTCATATAGAAGAGGCTGCTACACCTTATTTAAATTTAACAATAACTTGAGAACCAGGTTTTCTACACAACTTACAAAAACACCACAAAATAGAGAATAAAGTAGTCTTTTAATTACATTACAATCAAATTTTTTAGCTGTCAAATAGTTTAGAAGCTTTTTAGAAAGTTTTGGGGCAAAGCACATGTATTCAGACAATTAGAAAGTTTAAAAAAAAACCATTAAAAATCTGATAACGAAAATTTAACGGCGCCAACACAAAATCTTAAGAATTATAGCTCGTACTCTTGGGTATAAGGGTCTACATTAGTATCTACGAGGATCCACTAGTAGAATACGAAATCCTTAACTATGTGGACAAGTATTAAAATCTGCTGGAAACACATCTAAATCCGCTTGCTCGAAACATCTTGCAGAATAGTGGTGACACTCGTCTGAAAAGAAGGGGTAATATCAAACCAAAAAAAAAAACAACTTATTTTTCCTTGTTGTTATTCTAAAAACAGCTGATGACACATGCTTTGTCAGATAAAAATAGAACACGCTCAAATTACAAATTTGTCATATGACTTTTACATATGTATTTCACACATGCAATGTTTAAACGCGTTCACACGGCAGATATCAATTTCGCACTACAAAATTTGACAAGTCATGTGTAAAATACATATCGTGCGAAAGCAACTTTAACAGCGTTGGCAGTTGGTTACATTTGTTACATTTTATGTTACAATTTGACCCTCTATGTAGCATGTATAACATGTACTAGGCCTAGTTTTCGTAAGCTTTTTTACTTTTTACAGAACAAGACATAATAGGTCTGTCTGGGTACTTTTCCAGTAAAAAATACTTAGTAAATTATTTTGGGAGAGTAAGACCAATTTTACTCTGTCGGCTGAAAATACCTCAAAAAGTACGCAGACAGTATCGAGTGAAATCTTGCAAGAAAACAGCTGCTCAGTGTGAGCAATTGCAAATTACAGAGTTTGTCCCACAAAGTTCTGCTGGTTCTATCAGTTCTGTCACCTCCAATTCACTTACATCTTAGTCGCACTGTATATTTGGACGTTTCTAGCAAGAAGTAAAATGTTTTGTTTATTATAATTTATTATTAACGTTAAAAATCCACAAAATTCAAACTACTTACCTCTGCCATTGTTGAATTTCAATTTTAATTTTCATTTCACAAAAATTATTTCATTCAAACAGTAAATAAAAACAACTTTAAACTAGTTGCAAAATCTTGCCAGCAGAAATTTCTCCAGCAACATTTTGCAAGTTCTCTAACTTCCAACTGTCAAAAAATTCCCTTTTTGGCTCTCTCTAGAGTACGCAGACAACATTTTGCAAGATTTTGCAACATTTTGCACATTTTGTACGCAGACAGACCTAATATTTGGTAAAGGGTGTATTTTTAAGTACTTAAAATTTATATTATTGGGAAGCTCTAATATGGGAGTTTTATACATGAAATAAAAATTTTTAAATCAGGTATAAGTAATTTTTGAAATAACGCTGCCTTAAAAGAACAATCCCATTTTGACGGAAGTGACCATTATTCAATAGAGACGGTAGCAATTAAAAAGACTGTTACGGTTTTTTTTACAAATTTGGAATTTAAAGAAATTTATTCAAATTAAGAAAATAAATTTCTCGGTTTTAAGCTTTGCGTAGAATTGCCCTAATACCAATGAATAATAAAATATTTCTTTGTGATTTGCGTAATAAGGCTATTATAATTTTAATGTATATTTTAAATACTATAAACTAACTGGTTTGGTTTTTTTTAAAGATAAAAAATTAATGAAATTTCTTACTTCGGCCTCAAGCATTTTTGGCCAAGCTTGTAACAGTACACACCCCCGCACGCTCACGCTTTGAACTATTCAGGCCGTTAAAATTTTGATTCTTTTATACAACCTCGTTCCCACAATAATCTAAAACAAAAAATTGCCTATCTGTCTACAGGGTTAACAGGTTCGCAAATATTTATATTAGCAATTATAAAAATATTTTTAATTGCAATGAGACGTGAAGACAGCACGTGCTAATTTTTTAAAATCTATTGACAAATGAGGCGAACGCAGATAGCAGACACATTATCTTTCAAATTGCTCAATTATTTTAAAAATTATGTTTTGTATTCACAAAAAGAAAAATTAAAATGTATTTATGTATGCAATAAAAATAAAAATGAAACCATTTGTAAGTGTTGTGTTGGCAATAATATGCCGTCACACAGTCAAATATTGTTTTTATCTAAAGGTACCTTTACACGGTAATACATATGGGGGATTTCATGTCAAGTGACCCAACTTTTTTTTTCGATTGGAAAGAAATTTGGACCAAAGTAAGTTCTTGCAGAGAGTAGTTTAGACACAATTTTTTAGCACGATCGGTCAAGAACTCTTTGAGCTAGAGGGGTTCAAAATTTGACGTTTTCGGCATATAGGTGTTTTTACTCATACATGTAGTTTATTACCTTTTGCTTTTAACAAAATTCGTCCAAAATACTTTCGATAGTTTTTTTTTCAATCTTTCAGAAAAAAATATTTTTAAAATTAAAAAAAATTTTTTTTTATTTTTTTTATAAAATAATTAGAAAAAAATTTTTTTTTTCCAAAAGTGCCCATTTTTTTTTTTTTTTGCTCAAAAGAAAGCTTAGGTCTTTTGCTTGAAGAACTTGGAGGTCGCTTAGTGGGATGCGAGTGGGATATCTATAAAAATTAATTTTTTGTAACTCAAGGTAGGGATTTTCCAATTTTCGCGTATATTCTATTTTGATTTTTATCCTATTTATGTAAAATTATCTCTTAAGCAAAAAAAAAAATTATTTATGCTAAGAAACAAAATAATTTAACCTTTCCGTTGGTATGCAAGTACCAAATAAAGTCTCATACACTCGACACTGTATTACCAACAAAATGGTAGTCCTCTGGAATAAAATCACTTTTATATGGCAATGTCTGAACACATTTTGTTAATATTTTCAATGCATACCGTCGGAAAGGTTAAATTGTTTTGTTTCTTAGCATAAATAATTTTTTTTTTTTGCTTAAGAGATAATTTTACATAAATAGGATAAAAATCAAAATAGAATATACGCGAAAATTGGAAAATCTCTACCTTGAGTTACAAAACATTAATTTTTATAGATATCCCACTCGCATCCCACTAAGCGACCTCCAAGTTCTTCAAGCAAAAGACCTAAGCTTTCTTTTGAGCAAAAAAAAAAAAAAAAAATGGCCACTTTTGGAAAAAAAATTTTTTTCTAATTATTTTTAAAAAAAAATAAAAAAAAAATTTTTTTAATTTTAAAAATATTTTTTTCTGAAAGATTGAAAAAAAACTATCGAAAGTATTTTGGACGAATTTTGTTAAAAGCAAAAGGTAATAAACTACATGTATGAGAAAAAACACCTATATGCCGAAAACGTCAAATTTTGAACCCCTCTAGCTCAGAGAGTTCTTGACCGATCGTGCTAAAAAATTGTGTCTAAACTACTCTCTGCAAGAACTTACTTTGGTCCAAATTTCTTTCCAATCGAAAGACATCGGTTTTAAAAGTTGGGTCACTTGACATGAAATCCCCCATATATTACGATATGTCAAAAAATGTTGTGGAATAATACAAAATCTCATCATGCAAAAGCATAATGTATTGGGTAGGAGAGAATACGGATGCAAAATAAGACAAGTGTTCGGTAAATGTTTATTTTCTAAACCATTTTAGAAACTTGTGTATTCTCATCACATCAGAGGTGTGAAAGATTGGCAGCACTTACAGCATCTAATGAAGGTGGCTACACTTAATTAAACAATTCACAAACAATCAAAATCAAAGCAGATTTTTTTCATGTTGTTTTTGTTAATATTGTAGAACCTTAACCATATGGCGTTACCCCAAAAGGAAACTGGCAAGAAACAACCGATTTTGATTTTACCAAACTCATCCGTGTAAACATGAAAAATAGTAAGAACAGATTTTTATTCTCTTTTTTTTAAACATGGAGAGAATTTCATAATATTTTGATTCTACAAAATCTAATTACTTTGTATTACCGTGTAAAGGTACCTTAAGCAAGTGAAAATGCTATAGTCCAACAAGCCCGACTATATTATACTCTACACCATAACTTTTTTTACGCCAGTAATAGCCTCTGTATAACTTGTATGTAGGTAAGGGTGTTTTTTAGAGCCCATTCGTAATTATTTTATGCAATTATTTTCTTTGATATAAAAATGATTTATGCAAATCCTGATTCCGATAACGACATGTTTAAGATACTAATAAGTTTTAAATATTACCTTAATAAAGTACTAATTGTGAAATAATATGTGAGCATTAAAAAAATAATTTCCATGATTTTATATACAATCTGTAATTTTCTTCTTCTTCTGACTTTAAATTGGGTCCATAGTAATTAAAATTATAATAAAATTACTTTGTTACCACTTCATTGACTTTTGGCTTTAAACTGGGCCAAAGGTCGTTAATTTCATATAAGTGAATATCAACAACGTAATTTCATATATCAAGACACATAACTTTTAAAAACGCAAAAAAACCCAAAAATGTGAAGAAGTACTTTTTGCCTAATTTGCTGATTTTTTGGCCTCAATCTAGGCTAATAATCCTGATTTTCAGGTTTAAGACTCATAATCTCAAATAATGCAGCAATTGCCAAAAATGTTTAAAGTTCTTTTATCCAATTTGCTGACTTCATTTTAAGTCAAAAATTGTTAATTTCTTATCTGTCGACATCAAAACATAGTTTTTACCCGTCCTGCAACTTAGGGTTTAAAATGTTAAGAAATTACAAAAAAAAAAAATAAAAATTGTCTTAAAAACAAATAGTTCAACTATACATAAATAAACGCATAAAACACACATGGTCACCGTGGTAAAAACTAACAATTTTAAAATTGTAAATTTAAAAAATAACATAGTCTTTAATACCGTCTGACAGATGGTCAAAGAAATACATCTAGATGGCGTTAGTGCATAAAAAAGGAAAAAAGAAAAAGCTTTAATTCAGTCGTGCCGACTACTACGCCAAAATAGACGAATGGGCAAAAAAAATATTTCTTATTCTTTCGAGGCAATTTGAACTTTTTATTTACTTTAATTGGTTTAGTATTAACAAAAAGTACCTAAAAAGTACCAAAATAAAATGTTTTTTCTTTTTTAAAATTTCCAAAAAAACACTAAAAAAATTTTCGTATTTTTTTCTGATCTGTCGAACGGACTATGTTTATATCTCTACTGGTTTAGAAGTAACATAATAGATCCAATATGGTAATATTTAAATATAGGCTTTACCCTTTTTTATCCCTTAGGGTCCAAATTTTATTTTTTGAGCAAAAAACGATACCTTTTAAATTGTGTTTTTATCGTGTATAGTTTAGAAAATGTTGCCTTACCAATATTCCCTATTTTCCTTAAGTTGTTAACCCTTAGGGTCCAAATTTCCCGAAAATACATTTCAGTGTATATCTATATCGGGGGAAAGTACCCCAGTCCGAATTTTAAATCTCTTGTTTGCAGTCAGTTAGTGAATATTTCAGTCAGTCAGTCATTAACGTGATAATATTTAAGACTCATATTGGTGAAATAAGAACTAAAGGTTAGGTTAGGTAGAACAGGCAGCCGTTAAAAGAAAGGTACAGCTCACTTGGGCCAGCTTGGTTCGGTCCCTTTTTGATACCTGAAAAGGACGAAAGCAAGAATAGAAATAGATAGAAAAAAGAAATTTAAAGAAGAATAAGAAAGAGAGAAAAGTAGGACGAAGCTAATTTTTTAGGGTGTCTGGTGGGCATCGCACGCAAAACCACAGGATGGTAGACTCGCGCACTTACCACTAATCTAAAAATTAGACCCTTATTACGTATAAAATGTAGAAGAAATAGAGCACTTTTTAAGTCTTTTACATTAAGTTTTTATATTCTACTACAACACAGTAGTTTCAAACATACTGTCGCTTACTTTGTCTTTAAACAGCATATATGCTTAAGCGCTCCTTAGCATAATGCCTATTCGGCCATTTGAATATATATTATTAAAATGGCAACCCTTTTCAAAATTTATTATGTTTAATGAAATTTCATATAAAACATTGATCCTGAATAAGGTAGCAAGTGTTATTGATGAATATTTGCTCAACATGCTGAAAAGAAATGTGTTGATGGCTAAAGATTTTCTAAATCGTAAATAATTATGGGCATAACGTGCATGTAAAAAATGTTTGTGGAAAGAAAATTAAACATCACTTTATTAAGAAAACGATGTATTTACACACTAAAACAAAAATAGTCACAACCAAAAATTTTTTCTTTTCATCAGAATTTTCTGTTTTTAAAAATATGATTCCAATTGTATAAACAAATTAAATTTAGCAGTAAAAAAATCGTATAAAAATTAAGTATGATGATATACAAAAGGAATTTTCCTAGGCGTTAAAGATTTCATCTAGGAACTCGTTAAAGAAAGCAAAAATGATTATGACGAATTTTGAGTTGTAGTTGTTTTTGATTTAGTATCCGGTATGTATCTTCTCCTTGTTGTAGAATTCAACAAGATATTTGCGTCTTTAATCAAATACACATTTCGCTATAGAACAAACATCAATCATAATTATAAATGTTTTTTTAATTAATACAACATGACATCCATCATTCATCTAATTAGATGAAAAGTTTTGGTAATTTTCTTTTTGTTATATTAATTATAAGTAAAGTGAAAAGCTAAAAGTAAAAATTAATAAAATTTTTAGCTCGCCTGGGTGGTGGTGGAGGAGGAGGAGGAGGTGGTGGCGACGGTGGAGGTAGTGGCATTATGCAACGCATTAAAGAAAAGAAGGATAAGGATGATAAGAAACAGATGCAAATGTATATACCAATGTATTTGGCTGCTTCAACGTTTGGTTGGACAATGGTTGCAGCCAAAGCCGTTGGTCTATTGACGCTCAAGGCTCTGGCCATATCAAAGATAGCATTTGTAGTAGCAGCAATGGTTTTGATGAAAAAACTAATGGAAAATGCATCGGAAAAGTAAGACATACATGTGAAATATTTTAAGTTCATAAAATTATACTGATAAATTATATTGTGTTTAATATTTGAATGCACATACATAAGTATTAACAAAAGTACCCCCAATGACTATGATTATAGAATGATGTACCAATATCCGGAACAGTCACCCTATATGATGCCTTATAATATGGATTATGGTATGCACTCAATGGGAGCAGCATCACCTGATATGGCCGCGGCGGCTGACATGTATGGTGGTGGTATGCCCATGCATGCCGCAGTAGCGCCCATACAGTCACATTCAGGGCATTCGGGCTATGAACATTTGACAGCCGAAAGTTCAGTTCATCAAAACATAGCCGACATACAAAATAACACACAAGTGATGGCGGCCCTAAATGCTGTAGGGCTGGGGCAGAAAGTCAAACGTGAAGATTCATGGCTAGGCAAAGGTATATCTTAATACTAATATCGAATTTGTTTAAGTAATTCCTTCCTCAGTTTAAAGTTCTTTTGCTTATTTTCACGTATAATATTTGTATGTGTCTTTTGCACTTGTCTAGAACCTTCCAAGCACTTTGCACTCAATGCACATTTACCACACAAGCATTTACCATATTTTATAGTAAATCAAAAGTTAAATTTAAACGAATTTAAATCTTACAATGATTTCATCGTAGCGGCAGCAGTTGCAGCTGCCGAAGTCGTAGTGGAGGAAAATGAAAAACGTTTAAAATTTAAGTCTGATTTCTTTGGCGAAGAATTCAACAGTGATGAAGATGAGGAGGAAGATGATGTTTTTAACGACGAGGAGAGTATTAAAGACACTTTGCAATTCTTGGGTATGAAAATACGGAAAAAGAAAAAATAGTTAGAAATGCCTCTTTGATTTTATTGAACATAATTGCACTTTTAATAAATACTGTGATATTTTATTTTCCAAAAAAACACTTGAAACTTATTATTGCTGTAGAGTTAGAACTAGGGATTTTGAAAATTGTTTAGAGTAGTTGGGTTAAAAATCTAGTTGGTTACGTCCACAAAGCATTTTTAACAGGGATACATGACCGAAAAAAGTTGTGGAAGGCATGCTGGGGACAATTAATACAAATAATTGAGCAAGTTTTTAAACAAATGGCTACAAATCTTTCAAACCAAGCGAGTGGAATTTCCACTAATCGTTTTCGTCTTTAAGAGTTTTTTTTTCCTTGGAGTTTTAAAGCGTAGAGACTTTATTCTTCATTAAACTGTTTTATGTAGAAGTTTTCTCGCAACCTTCCTTACAAGCAAAACTTTAATCTTTAAAATGTCAAAACTTAAAATTTGGACCGCGGATTCTTCCCCGATGCTGATTTACGAAATATTATAAAATCCGAGCCAGAGGCGAATTAAAATAGTCCAAAAAGTAAAATAGTTTCTATCTTCCAAACTATACGGAGTAGAAACAAAATTTAAAAAATATTATATTAAGGTATGTTTTTAAGGTACTTAATTGATTGTGGCTTAGGATGGTATATTCTGACTTCTTTTTGCCAAAAAATGTTTCACATCGAAGGTACTTTTTTGATTTTTTTGAGATTATGGGTCAAATTTGTGAAATTAAGTATTATTGAGTAGAGATCGAAAATCAACCAAATGGCACCTTATGTACTCTTTTCACATTTTAGTTCTTCTTTGCATATGGGAAGTTCCGTTGTGACGGGTGTGACCATTTTGCTTACATCGGTTTGAAAAAAACTTAATTTCCAAGAATGGTATGTTATTAAGCAATTAGAGTAGTAAGTTGACATAATTTCTGGTCACGGTGATTACTTGAAGACTGTGACGGGTGTGACCTTACAAATTTGAATGTAAGAAAATTTTAACTTTAAGATCGAGTTATGTAAAATATTATTAAGAACGGGTTTAATTTGCTGGCTTTAACGGTAGTTCAAAGTATTTTTAATCGTATTTGATTTCTTATTTTCACAAAAATCTTTATTTCTTAAAGGAAAAACCTTTAATTAAATGTTACGGGTGTGACATTTTCACCAAAGCGTAAAAAAGAAGAGCCGATTTTTAGTATGAGATCATTTTTAGCTCTTGTAAAATAAATAAAAATAAAATATGAACCAATTTGTTTTTATATCGATCAGTTTCGTTTTTTAGGCATAAGTTCATTGATATTTTTAAAAAAGCCAAAAAATGATTTTCCCCCATTTTGGGCTGTTTTAGGCGTAATTGACCATACCTAAGGTAACCAGACATGAAAAACCCAAGCCCTCTGTTGATATTTAAAAAATCGTACAACTAGACAATCAGATAGGGCAAGGCAATCGTAGATGCAACAAAGCATAATTTTCTAGGTAAAACTGTCAGCAATTTGCAAATGCTTTTTTGACTGCAACGTATAAGTGGCGATTTATGTATGATTTATAAATGAAGTTAGTTCCTATTAGCCTGTCAACCATTCATTTGGTCACACTCCAGAAAATATCCAATGATACTACTCACTTTTAAAGTTTCCAAATAGCAGGCAATTGGATTTGTATTGACAAATGTCGAAAGAAATTAACGATATTTACAATAAATGCCACAAATAAGGTGTCAAAGTTCTTCCTAAAGTTTTCCCTACAACACTGTTTTCAGGGGTGAACAACAGCATTTAGTAGTCGTTTGAAGTTTTTGTATGGGTAACATAATCAATAGATTGTTGTGGTTGTTGATATATTGAGCTGAACATGGTGAAATTACAAAGGTGGTCATTTTGAAACTCTGGTCAACCGCTTATACTCCTTAAATATCAGAAGTTCATACGTTCCCTCTTTCCTTTTTTAATTTTAAGTTGTAAAACTTTCTGCAAAAAGAAAATTAAAAAAAAATCCTTTTCGACCTAAAATAACTCGAAAATTTTACCATGTGTATTAATATTTTCACATAACACAAAACACTTCCCGTATCTATTAAATACTTTAATACTTCATTCACTTTATTACCGCACGTCTTAGTAACGAAAGCTAGCCCTACGATCCAGCACATGTGAAATTAACATATACAACTTGGGTCTTGAAAAATTTTGTTTTCGTATATATATTTTTACGCAACTAAAAAACTCTAATTTAATTATTGTAGCAGCTAATGTGGCGCGAAGGCCAATGATATACAACTACTTGAATCCGCATGCAGCATATTATAGACAATAAGAAGGACCATTATTAAGGGATGCAAAAACAACTCGAAGAAAAACGAAAACAGGACTTTGAATGTAAAACGAAACGAAAATTTTTTCAAATAATTGCTTAGTTCTAGTTAAATAAAATTTTTAGGCTTAATAATTGAAAGTTTAGTCATTTTATTTTTATTTATTTTAGTTGTAGTTAACACACACACACACATGTAAAACAACAAGTAAGTTTACTTTTTATAGGATTTATCTAACAAAAAATAAACCAGCAAAAAATGCTAAAAAATTAAAAAAAAATTAATTTATTAATTTAAAAAAAATATAAAAATATTTAAAAATAATTGTTTAAAATACAAACCAATTTATTTATTTGTCAGTGTAAAATAATGTTGTAATTTTTTATATTATTTTATTTAGAGCAATATTTGTTTTAAGTAAAAAAATAAATAAATAAGTTAAATAAATAGAAATAAATAAATAAACAAATAAATAAATAAATAAAATTATTTGAGCTTAAATATATAAATTAAATAATATTTTATATTAACTTTTTGTTTTTCTTTTATTACAAGTTTTTTTTTCTATTTTATTTTTTTTTCTGTTTTAATTAACAAAACGAAAAGGAGATTGAAAATAGAGAGAAAAAAGTTAGAGTTGAAGAATGTTAAAAACCGCAACCCTTCGAAAAAATATCAAAGTAGAGAGTCTTAAGAAGTAAGTTTTAAGAAAAGAAAAAGAATTTCAGGCACTTTTTTGTAAAAAAAGGAAAGTAAAAGGCCAGTTAAAGGATACATAAATCTTTCTTAAGAAAAAATCTTGACTAATAAATACTTTGTTTAGCAATTGGTACGTTAAGAATAAAAAAAAGAAAATGTAGAGCTAGTTTTAGCATTTCAGAAAAAAGAGTATCAGAAAACTTCTATTTCACAGTTTGTGTCACTTTCTTACGCTTAGAGAATTCACATTTAAGTTAAAGTAAATTTTATTGCCTTCATATTGAAGTTTAGGATAACTGAATTAATTTTGCATTCAAAGTTTTAAAAATATACTTTTTATATCAGGAGTTTGAGCAAAAGATTGAGAAAGCCTCACTAAATGGTATATTTTTTTATTATATTTTACTTAAGGGTTGCTTCGTATATAAAAAAAATTATATTTTTTAATATATATCAGAGAAAAAAGAAAGATATAAGAAAGATGCAAAAATTATAAAAGCCAACATCAGCAGTAACAAAATAAAAGTCAAATTTATTTTGGTTTTTAAATAAAGATTCAGAGTCTGCAAACAAAAACACAGGTTCGTTAGCATCCAACAATTAGCTGACAATTCCTTTACAAAATAAATAATAACTGCATTAGTTATGGCAGAAAAAAAGTATTGGCAGTTTTAGTTGTTTAAAACCATTATTTTTAAAGAGGTTAGCTTTATTTACTTTTTTAATTGACTCTATTAATTTTTTAATTAAAAATAGTGTTTGGAAATATGGTTTTAACCAACTTTTAAACTGACATGTAACATGTTACTTTAATTCTTTTTCAAATAAACTTGTGGTTTGATATATTTTCGGAATTTAACATTGATGGACTAAGAAAATTTAGGCTGAATGCAACTATGGTTGCCACATGCGACAGATGTTAAGAAAATAATTTGCCAATTTTTAATAAATATCTTGGCAAAACTATTTAAAAATGTAATCGAAAAGAAAGTAAAGATTTTAGAAGAAGTGGTTGCTAAATGCATTACCAATGTGAGTCTTTTTAAAAGGCATGAGGCTAAAAAGTTTTAGTTGCTTGATTCAATACATCCTAAAATTTCTATTTAAATTTATTTTTCTTGTTTTTTACTGTATACTTTGTCCAGCAAAAACAAACTAACTGACAAGGGCAGTCAGAAATTAATTTTTGTAGAGCAAAAGTTTCCTTATCGCAAATTTACCTTTTTGGTGAAAAAATCGCCAAAAACAACATGATCAAAATAACATCAAATCTAACAGAAATAGTTGTTCTTATAGAATTTAAGAAAGTACGTTTAAATGGCTTAAAAGCTGCTTTAGCCTATTAAAATGTTAGTCAAAAGAAATTTCTTTGAAACAATTTGCAGAAAAAAAGTTCTTAATAAAGTTAAAAAGAAGAAATTTGTTAATCTGTTATATGTAAGTAAGTAAGTTGGGGATAGTTTTGACTAGAAACTATCCCCAAGAAAAGTTTATAATCTAAAGAAATTAAGGAAGATAAGTTTAGTAAGAATAATTAAGAGAATTAGTAAATAGTCAACTAAATATATAACAACAATTCTAACAAAAAAATAATCAATAACAACAGTGAATTAATTTAACAAATATTAAACAATCCCAAAGACCTAAAGTAAACAAATTAAAATAAAAAATATTTAAAAAAGAAATAATAAAATAAAAAGAAAACCAATGAATTATTTAAAAAGATTTCAATTAGTTATAGAAAAAGTAAAAAGAAGAAATATAAATAAATTAATAAATAAATAAAAGAAACGATTTTATATTTAAACCCTTAATTAATTTTATGATTCATCCGGCTTTTGTGCATTGAAGGCCATATCGTGAGCCTCATCGGCCAATATTTTGGCAGGTACTTCAGCCATACCCTCAATGAAGCCATCTAGTGCACGAGCCCAACCACTGCTGGAATAGCTATCATGATGTGGCACTTCAACTATATGCTTCTTCTGTGACAACAGTTTTTTTAAAGCAATTATTACTGACAACAGTAGAGCTATTTTAGAAACAATTAAGGCCTTACCGGCCAATAGAAATAGACCCTTAAGCATAATGGCACCAACTAGACCAGCTTTGCCGGCCATCATTATTAGAATTGGGGCCATATTTTTCATTTTACCACGGCCCTCTTCCAAAGCCTCTACGGGGCTTATAGAAACACCTAAGTTTAAGTTACCCTTCGGTTCGCTACTCACAACAAAATCAGCATTATCACTGAACTTGTAGCGCAGTGTACGTGATCTTATAAATTTCCATAATTTATTTGCTACAATTAGGCCCAAAGTCTCATCGTCTGAGTCAATGGAACGAGCCAGTAGTATATCGTCTTCGGGATCATTTGGTATTTCATCAATGTCACTTAAATAACAAAGAAGTAATCAAAACTTGAAACCCTTAGGAATAAAGTGGCCAAACTTTTTCTTACCGATTTTGAGTTACCGTTACTTTTTTATTTACTTCTATAGATGACTTCTTAAATATTCGGTTCATGTAAACAATTAATTTTAACATCATACACGAGTGATTATCTCTTTGACTACATTTTATATTCAGCTTTCGTAGAAAACCTTCTTCCAATTGGTTGCGATTTATTGCAGGTATCTGTGAAAAAAAAACAAATTTGAGAAATAATCAAAAAAATTAAACAAAACAACTAATTCTTAAACTAGCAATTAAGCTACTACTTCGTGAGTGCGAAAGCAAAATTTTATGAAGAGATTGTGTTGAAAAAAAGATTACGTTGCGCTGAAATTATGCATTTTTGATACGAATATCTCCTTGCAATTTGTGGATTCAATGTCAGTTTCAGGAATAGGGTTGCTATTAAAGAGTTCAGACCAGCCCTTTGAGTATGTTATACTCCACAAAGACTTTGATAAAAAAGAGCTTAAGGTCTTTGTTCCCTCTAGACGTGAGTGTCTTAGAGGTAATTTCGTAAAAAACGTTGATGCCAGATATAACACGGACAGTTGTAACGTGAAATGTGGTGCTAAATCCGGTGTTTAGAGGATCTTAGAATAAATTTCTCATACAGTCTACTTCATGGGTACAGAGCATTTAAGACAGAAATATTTGCTATCTATGAGAAAAAAAAACTCAAAAAAAAGAAATATTGACAGCAATGTTTGGATTTTTGTCGAGAGACAGGCGGCATAACTGTCACTCAGTTTTTATTCTTCTTTGTCTTTACTATTCGGTTAGGAAAACTTTTTGAGGCGGTCGGCGATCTAATATTACTTTTGCGCAAAAGATATCCTTAATAACGAACAGGAAACAGCTCTTTGATGTCAAATCAGTCGCAACCCTTATTAGGGCCAACAAAGAACGAGCTTCTTAGGCACAATCCTAAAGTAACTAAAAACATATGTATATTAAGCGTCTCTAGAGTGATATTGACCTCTTTTGATTGCAAGTCCTAACGGATCGTGTCAAAAATGGTGCTATTTTAGGTCAAAGAACACGCCTACCTGCCATGTGCCCTAGTATGTGTGTTATTTTTAATTTGAATCGGATAAAGGGCTCAAGGTCCTGCCATGTATCCTTTTTCCCAAGAATGCTTTAACATTAACAAAAATTGTCCGATCGTAAAAACTTGGTATAAAAATAATACTTAAGAGATTAAGAAATTGCAAAATTATTAAGGTGGAAAAAAAGCTTAAAGCGATCTCTTAAAAATTAAAATTAGGGTATTTAAACATATCCCTACGGGGAAGTGGACTGGTCCAATACTATTGACGTGAACAGTCCCTTAGGGTAGGGACTGGTTCTAGTTCCTGCATTTTATGTGAAGAGTACCTGTCACTTTTACATTGCGTTGTCATTGGAGGGAGCAATTGGTTTAAAACTAACACCTCAGAACAGGTAACAGGTCAATCCTATATAAGCAAATTTTGCATTAATTGTTAAAGATCCTGTTCAATCTACTTTGTTTGTATATACGCGTGTGTGTGTGTATATGTAAACAGATGTATGTTTATTTGTAAGGACCAGTATTTCTATTCTTCCCTCTAACCTCTTTAGCATCTTTTAACCAGTGACTTGATGTGTGCATTTTTAACCAATCACGACCAACAACTTTTGTCCAATTCATGTTTTGTTTCTGTAACAGGACTGGTACGCCGACCAATTGACACCCATTTCCCGAAGCGATATAACATAAATAAAAGAAATTTAAAGTGAAAGCTGTTTTTTATAGATCGGAAAAAACAGTTTCTGATCGAAATAAAAATAGTTAAAAAAAAACTTTGGACCATGAGTAGAAAATCCATTCAGAATATAATTTGAAAAGTTTTTCTTTTTTTTTTAATATATGTAAAGAAGTGTTATTTAAATTTTAAGTTAAGTCACTTTTAAACTAGGTAAGCGATAGGTTTCAATAAAGGAAACATTTTATTAATTTAAGATTTTGAAAATTTTAGATCTTCAAACAAAAACTATGTGTTTACCCAATACTTTGGTATTACCGCAGGTTAAATAAAAAAAAGACGTTATAAGAAAAGTATGTAAAGACAAAATTATGCCAAAGCGTCATCGCTACTTAAATTTTCCCAAAACTTTTTTTCCCTTAGCGAAAGACTCATCTCCTCTTTTATTATCTCATTAACAAGTTACAAAATAGACAGAAATAGTATCAAAATAAGGTGTGGACCTTCCCTTTTTCTTAAGGCCCAATATTTTAAAAAGATAGCAAAAACAATTTGAACTCCGCTATTTCATCTTTTAGTTCGCGTCTACATCTATTGTCCTGCCCCTTAACGCTCCAATATTTTAAAAAAAGTAGTCCAAAATTTGGAAAAAGTGCCGGACACGGGGCCCGTAATCTTATAGGCAAAATTTTATACTTGCTAAATTTTTTCATTATCGCGCGTAGTTAAGGAGATATAAACATATATTGGGCTCTCCAGATTTGGCCCGTATTTACCCCTTTACGATCCGACATCCTACCTTTATAGATTTCTACATTGGGAGAGGTACCTGCAGTCTAAATTTCATGTCTGTAGCTTTACGCATTTCGGATGTACGATGATGAACGATATTTAAAGCTCTTAAATGCCTGATACTTAAATAAAAACAATAAATAAAGGCGATTTAAAATATTTTAATATTTTTTTAAGTTGTGGTAAAAGTTATTAACGGATTTTGGAATACGCTGTTAAGGTTTATTTATACGTGACTTTACCATACAACAGTAAATAGCTGTTCGAACCAAACTTATGGGCAACACTGTATTTGATTATAGGTGACTTACCATTACGCCATAACCATAACCTTAGTTTTGGTTTTTATGGCAACAGTTATGGCTATGGCGTTATTGTAATTCACATATAATTAAACCTTTAAAAAAAATAAAAAAATATATATTTTTATACACTTTTTTACACGCCATAAAACTAAAGCACTTTTTGGATCTTCAACAAAAAAATTTTATTTTGTAAATTTATACTAAAATCTAGATTTTATTGTGATAACAAATATATTTCAGAATACATAAAAAGCCCATTTCTATTTAATTTTTAAAAAATGAAATTTTTTCAATCATTTTTTCAAAAATTCTCTGAGTTTAGCTCCCTCTCGTGGTGACAAAAGTAATTTAGAATAATAATTTTTATTAACATTTATTCGAGATGCCTTATCAATTTTCAAAAAATCAGTATTTAAACAAAATCTTCGACAAACAATTTTTTTTATCTTTGTGTATGGTTCAAGCATAGTGCGATGTGTTTTTAAGAATAAATCTAAATAATTTTTTACAATTTAATGGTTTTTAATCATATTGGGAACTATTGCTTCATTTTTCAAAATTAAATATTTTTTTTAATTAATTTTTTAATTTTGCTTAAGATTATTTTGCTTTCTTTATGCCGTTTTTTGTACTTATTAAGTTTACAACGACATACTCTTTTCTTTTTAATTAAAATTTTTAGGGGCGTTAAACATGTTCTTGAATATGTCAATAAGCAAAACAGTAATAATTAAAACTAAAAAAAAAACACCTGCAACGTTCTTAGCTTTATTATTATCAAAAAGCAAAAAACGAAGCAAATTAATTACCGCATTTTCGCTGGAACTAATGGCAGGAGTAGCGCGCACTGTTAACACAATGGTGAATCCAAAAGCAAACAGTAGTAAAAACGTCGTCTGCATGTTGCTTCCTTTTTATAAACTTTGAAACTTAAACTTAATTTTTGGTAGATCTTTTAAAATTTCTTGCAAGCAGTTTTATTTAATTTTTCTTTTATAAGAAATTTTGTATTTTTTGGTTTTAACAAGTTTTTATGCAAAAGGACATTCAGGGATTTTTTCATTTGCTTTAATTTTTTTTGCTTTTTCACTTAGTTCCTTTAGTTTTGCAAGCATATAATATTTATTTCAAATATCTTAACACTGGTGTGTTTTATTTTTTATCCTTCTTTAACATTAACACTAACAAAATTTTCAACACTGAGTTATAACAGCACTAGATGGCAAGAAGTTTTAATCCTTTTTGTTGAGTAAAAATTTGTTGGAAATATATTTTTGAGTTTTCTTAAACTACAATGTCAAACTTCATCTACTGCCACTAAGACTTATATGTCTTCTTCAACTACTGCGACATCGACGATGACAACTAAGCGTATTTAATGCATGGAAAATGTGATGACATCGTCGTGATATAAGAAAACCTAATGCGATTTTTCGAGAGTGTGATTAAGATTTTATATGAACCCAAACTGCTATGCAGCGACAGCAAATGTTTAATAAATTTAAAAATTTCGCTTTAACTATGTATGTGTTTATGGTGGCAATCAAAGTGCTCCTCGCTAGAAAATCAAAAGTTGCAAAAAAAGAAAAACACCAAGGAATTTCTATTTACAACAACTTTTCGCCTGCATTACCTTGTTTGTGCTATGTTTATGTAGTTTCTTGCAACTTTTCTTGTAGAAATATAAATTGTTTTTGGTTCGGAAAAACTAACTCGTTTTGTGTGCCATCACAACCTATTTGCAACAAGAGTTTTAAAATGAATCAAGAAAAAAATTCATTGATTGTCTTATAAAAATTTTCCCAAAACAGAAAGCACATAGTGTCATGAATTTTACTGACGACCTGCTTACACATGTGGGGAGTTCCATGCCATTTTGGTTAAAATTACATCTAACTCTGTTGCATATATATTTATTTTGCAATATTCTAAAGTCAGCATTACTATTTCTTCGATATCCTAATTACCCAGCAATAAGACTCATCAAGCCTTTTTTACTGACCTTCTGGAAGACCTATTTACATCTTCTATTAGACCTTATATCTCAATCTAGATATTCTACCATAAAAGCTGAACCCTTAGGCGTCTGACTTCTAATTTAAAATATTCGATAGATACTCAAATCGCATTTTTTAGGAGGGGGAAAAGTTTTTGACTTATTTAAAGGTTTTTTTTAACCCTTGTAATGAAAAAGACATACCAGTTTGCCTTCTTTAAAAGGAAAGCATTTTTTTCTTCTTTGCAACGTCTAAAGAACACAAAAACGGGAATCATTTTAAAAGGTCTTGGCTTAAAGGTTTTTTAAAAGCCTAATATGGAAGGCCTTGCTCATATATCTCAACGCGTGTAAAAAATGCTTGGCCTTGCATTTCTAAATAGGGCTAAAGAAGGCCCTCACGAAGGTTTCCTTACACTTTTTACCACTTATTATATGAGAAAAAAATACCTTAAATTAATAAATCCAAGGTTTTTCTTTCTATCTTTATATGCAATTACACTAGGGATTTTTCTCGCAGTTTTCGGTTTCCCGGAAAAGTGAGAAATTTTGCAATAATTTCCGGGAACCCGCTTCATAGTAATAAATGAAAATAAATTTGTTCAAAGCTAATAGAAAATTGCAACTCAAAATTACGAACTTTTAAAGGAGGTTTAAAAATAAATATTAAAAAAATAAATTAGGAGTTTTAAATGTTACTTTTAAATTTGACGCGAAATTTCTATAAAAACTTGTTTAAATAATAAATACGGGCAATTCCATTGTGGGTCATACGCGCCATTTTGTTAACATTTTTGCTTTTTAACTCAAACAATCAAAAATTGTAATTTGAAAAAAGGTTATGATTTCCAAAAACTGTAAGTTTTTAAACGTTGATTAGAAAGAATATAATTTCTGCTCACAATGTCTACTTGAAGACTGTGACGGGTGTTACCTTAAAAACTTGATTTTTAGAGAATTTTGGCTTTAAGATGAAGTTGTGTAAAATATTCTTAACACTTTAAACCACAATTTTTATTAAAATTTTAAAAGTAGAAGAAAAAATATGTAGTTTATTGTGACACTAGAGTTTACAATAAACAATTTTTTCTTACAGAAGCCTCTTTAAGAATATGTGATGGGTGTGAGATTTTCAACAAATGTAAAAAAGTAGAGGCGGCTACTCAGTATATGCGAGTTTTTAATATTTGAGAAATAAATAGAAATAAAATATGAACAAATTAATTGATATTTGAATAATTTTAATTTTCTTTTAGACCTTAAGTCATCGATTTTTTAAATAAAGGAAAACGTATTTTCACCATTTTGGGTCATTTTACGTGGAAATGACCAAAAATGCCTGTTGAACGCATTTGCAGTATTCAGTCGGACACAGCCCGATTTTGCCGGTAAATTTTAACGTGAGAGGTTTCCGAAAAATGTGTAAAGTCCTTCTAAATTCAGAAGCGTGGCGGCGCCTGTTGTTTTTGCCTTAGAAACTTTACCGTTAGAGGTTTCCTAAATGCTTACAAATTCTTTTAAAAATCAATGCAGCAAAAATCCATGCATTCAGTGTTTCATTTTGGTGGGCGAAGCACAACTTTTTTTGTTTAAAACTTTTACATAAAAAGGTTTAAGTAGTAATACCAAATTTCATATATATATCGATACATTAAAAATAAAAAGAATTTTAAATTTTTTAAGCGTTGCAGCCCTTACTTTTCTACGATATCGGCATATGCGTTCATAGTTTTATAATAATCAGTGAGGTATAGTTAATATATTGAGGTTTTAGTTGTTGTGGGCCATGTAGTATATTCTTTATTGAGAGTTTTGACATAATATATGTATTAGGCATAAAAACCTTTGAAAAATTCTGTGTAGAAGAAGGACCAGGCATAAACACTCTTGAAAAAATCTGTGTAGAAGAAGAACCAGTATAAAGAGGTGATTTTTTGTGGGCGTGGCACCGCTTGCTTTTCAAAATTCAAAGTTTCGAGCTAAGAAATTGTTACTATAAATACCGGTCCGATAGGAGTGCCTATATTGATATTCTAAACTTTGTGGGCGTGGCACTGACTACTTCGCTAACTTAAAAATTTTTACATTGAGACCTTATATATGCGTAGAAAACTCCATAGATTTTTAGATTTGAATTTTAACTTGCAGATTTCTTATAAGTATATGCTTACAAATTTTCAAAAAAAATATCGATACAGTAGAAATACCAGTACTAAAACTTAATTTTTTAAAAGCGTAGCACCACCCACTTTTTACTTAAATATTTTTAACCTGAAAGCGGCTATGTAGTTTCGTTTTTTAGGCATGTCTTTGCCCACTTTTCGTCCTAAAAAAACTTCAACGTAAGATCCTTGTATAGGGAAATAAAGAATAAAATTTTGAGGGCGTGGCTAGGCCCGCTAAAATCAAAAAACTCCTACTTATTAGCATTTAAAGCCATTATTTTTACATGGCGATGACTACTGGAGGTAAGTACTTATTATGCTCGCTTACAAAGAGAGAGTTAAGTAAGTACCATGCTCGCTTACAAAGAGGGACTTATATAAGCTATTACCTTATTGGACATAAAATAACCTTTTCCTGGGACCTCAGTTACTCATTTATTCTTATTAAGTTTTTCCTTTGATGCTTTGGTTAAAACTGCCTTAAAATATTTGGTAAGAAAAAATTAAGAAATTGCCAAACTAAAACTATCTGCCTTAATTTTAGATAAGTAATAACTCATTATCTCCAACTGCTAAGTAATACAGATGGTAAGTACTAGTAGTTAAAAAGAAAGAAATTTAAGATGCCTAACCACTTCCAAGTTTTTGCTGGGCGGTTAGTATGCGGTTAAAATTTATACAATCAGCCAGATAGATGTACCTATATATAGATTTCAGTTTTTGTGGGCGTGGCCAGCCTATCTTGTAACATCAAACACCTTGCCGTCAGCGGCCTTATATATTCGTGCAAAGTGCTCAAAATTCCGGTGCACTAGTACTTAAAATTTTATTTTGGCAGTAAGATTTAAGATATTGTGGGCATGTCACCATCCCCTTTTCTAAAAAAGTATAAACTATAGCACGCTCAAGGCTTAGGAGTATTTATGTATATTCCAAATGTCAATAAAATCGTTCCAGCAGTTTAGGGTTGATTGCGTGACAAATAAACAAACAATTTACACCTTTTTATAATATAGGAATACCAAAACATTTCTTATTGTGTCCCCACAAACTTTTGTCACATGCGCCAAACTACAAAATTCCCGAGGGTTTGTTGTCAGAAACTAAAAAAAGTTATCGCAACAAGCATTTTCCATCATTTATTTACCTTAAAATAAACAATTCCCCATATGCTCATGCATTTGATCATTGTTTGTTCATATTTTATGTAGCAAAGTCACACATAAATCTTAAACTCTATGACTTGTTTTTCAAGTTCAAGGAGTTTTGTGGCTTTTATAAAATTTTCTTTATATTTTTTTTTTTCTTTTTTCATTGGCACGCCACAATTTTTTTTGCTTTCCATTCACTTCATTCATTTATCATTGCCTGTGAAACACAAAAGCTTGTTGTTTTAACAATTTTGAATAGAGCCTTCTTGGTTTGTTTGTTTCTTTAGTATTTGAGTATTGATTGCAATCAAACACATACAATCATTGTTGTAAGCGATTAAAAATACATTTTATTTGTATTTCAATTTTTACATATTTTAATTATGTTTCAAACTGCATTTATGTGTAATTGATATATTAAAAGTAGTGAAATTAAAAATAAAAATATATAAAAGAAATAGAAAGTTTGCACATAAGTAAGTATAAGTGCTAATTAAGCAAAGGATGTATTTATTTAAATCTTAAATTTACACGTATGCAACATATGAAGACTTATTGAGAAATACACAGTTTATATCGTTTAGGTTCGATTTTACTATTCAAGGGTGGTAAAACCCTATACTGAGTTTGGAGAGGTAGATGACCGTTTTCTTTTTATGGGCCTTAAAATTTTAGAAAATAAGTGGACCCCACAAAAACGTTTAACGTGTAAATATATTTAGCATTATTGTGCCCTTTTCCCTGGCTAATAATAAAATAATCGAGTTAAGCCCTTTATATATTTAGCCAACGTAGGGAAAATATTTTTTTGTAATTATATTCTAATTAAAATTTTAATTCGTGTTGGGGGCGGAACCATTTTAAGTTTCTCCCCACTGGATTCATGCCTTTTTGCATTCGTATAGATATTTCGGCATAAACAATATATATGAAAGTCTTTAAGCTAATTTCCTTATTATTCACTAATTTAATTGGCAACTTGGCTAGGATTTAAGTAAAACTATTGAGAATGTAGTACCATTTGATTGTAGCTTGTTGAGAATGAAAATAAAAGCAGAAAGAAACCTACGTTACAAATGCAAAAACAAATAAAATTTATTACTCAGGTGTATAGTTACACACACGCATTTAAACACTTGTTTTCAGATCAAAAATACAGGGTGTCTACTGGCAGATTAATATTTTTAAACTTATATAAAACCCGTAATAACATCACAAAGCTTTATTAAAAGTATTAAACGATAGAATGGAAATGCGGATTTTATTTTTTAAAGAGTATTTTATTCAGATGTCTTCCGCGAGCTTAACACACTGTTCAAACCGGAGCCACACACTGCAGTAAGCTTGGTTCAACTGAGCTGATTTCTCGTCGAAAATTTGTCTTTAAAAACACAAGAGATTGTTGGTCATTATTAGCTCTCTCTTTGGGGTAGCCCCATAAAAAATCCATTTGAGTTAGATAGGGCGATCTCGGTGGCCATGGGATATCCCCAAAGCGCCTGATCAATTTTTGGAAGAAATTTTCGCGAAGCAAATTCATCGAAGCTCTGGCTGTGTATGCAGTAGCCCCATCCGGTTGAAACCACGTGTGTTAAGAGTACGATGGAGGAGCTCGCAAGTTTGGCAAAAAAGAATTTCGTAATCATGCGTCGATTATTTTCACCGTTGACATTGGTCGCCTGACCTTGAGTCGTTAAAAAAGGTCCAATTGTCCCGTGCGTGAATAAGGCACATTAAACACTTACCCAGGGACAATGCAATGGTTTTTAATATTTTAATCGAGGGTTGCGGGTTCTTGGAGACCAGTAAGGGCGGTTCTGCTTGCCGTTTAAGTGAAATTGAGCCTTGTCGCTCAAAAAATTTCACAAAATTTTTTCCGTAAATCAAATTCACTTTCTTTCTTTTTATGAATAATCACTTTTTTTAAGTCCCAGCGAGGTTGCGCTTTTCCGTATTAAAAATTGTGTATTTTTAGGTAAACTCCTTTTAACTAGTTCAATGTTTTAAGGAGTCCTTGAAGTTCGACTGCCCCTGGCCGTGGAACAATTATAGCAACAGTCGCGCAGAGTCTCTGCACCCACGTACGAAACAAATTTACATTTGGCCCAATACGTATTCGTTGAATATCAAACTTAAAACAAAATTGTCGACAAGAAATAACGTAAGAATCAGTACGTTTAAAAAAATGTCTCCACAGCGAATGCACGATGCTCAATCCACCACCGCGCACATCGTGACTGACAAATCCGCTCAATCGATAATTCCAACGGCGGCACCCTCTCTCCGCACCGTTTACACCTTTTGAAATAATCGCATTTAAAAATATAAACTTGACACCAGACACCCTGTACAATTGAAATAAAATGCATACACACATATGTATGTATGCATTCGTAGCACACAGCATATCCCAGCAAAAAAAGGAAGTAAAGAGAAAAAACGCTACAACTTGATAACCTGAATCGCTTAAAATTCTTGTGAGAAACCATGAATTTTTTCATAGGGCTGTCATTATGTTGAATGGTATTAATTTTTGTCAAGTTTTAACTTGATAGAATCATCGTATTAATACAAACAATGCCATCAATTTTGAATGTGCTTGAATAAATGTCTCCTAAAAATCAAATCTGTTTTTTTGCGTTGGTTTGTAGTATGTACGACCACTTAACTAAAAAGGTGCATAAACTGGACTAGATGAACTGCATTTTTTAAAAGAAAGCAACCAACTGGTCAGGCAAAAAATAAAACGCAGAAACACAGACTGATAATAAATACTTTTTTTTATTTAATTGAAAAAATAATAAACATTTAAAAAAACAACTTAACTGTATTCAGCAAAGGCTTCAAAACATAAGGATAAAAAGATCACAAATGCAACCCAATGTATCTTTCTGAAGCGATTACATTGCTCGTTGGAAAACAAACTTAACTCTGGCCCTAATTTTAAAAAGTATGCATGTAAGAGCCATGGCTTTTTAGACTTAAGCGCGTTAAAGTACAGAAGAATTAAAAAGGATATAAATAGTAATTTTCCGACCCTCGATTTGGATTATATACTTCGGTGAAAGTTGGCAAATACATACTATCGTTAAGATATAAGATTTCCCATGACTTTAATTTTAAATTACTTATACATATATTTTTGACAAATTGTCTAGCATTGCCTCACGTGAGAAGCTATTTGATTTGAAAACATATACTGTCTTCGATATAAATGCATTTTCAACAAGCCGCATCGCATAACGATGTTTTCTTTATTTAATTAAAATGCTGCCGAACAGTTTTTCACACATCACTTACTACTTGTAGGTTTTTTGTTACAACAAAGTTAAAATTTAATTGAAACAGTACACGTTCTCATGGTAGGTTAGTGATACAGTAGATACCTTTTTTATTTCTTGGTATATCAACTTTTTTGAATGGTGTTTAAGCTATTTAGCTGCAATGTTTTTTGTCACGTTCGAACCTCTATTTGTTTTGTATTTTTTTTTATCCAGATTTCGTCTACTATCAACTTTATTATAAATTTTTATATAGAATAAAGTTCTTTTTTTCATTTGAACGCACATGACCGTCACGTTCGTCACCAGAGATTTACCCATACTGTGATACAGGATATAGCTATTGTAGTTTTTAAAAAATGGCCCTGAAAAAATCTTTTTAAAATTTTCACAAATTTTATGGTGGTTGTGCCCATAATTACTCATATGTAAATGTAAATACTCAGGAAGCTTGTCTTAAACAATTTTTTGTTTTTATCTCAGTCAGCAGTTAACTGCCCCTACTGACATTCTTGAAAGTTGTACATCCAAATTAGGTTTATTGCACACAATTTGGTTCCGGAAACCTGATATGAACAGGCAAACGCTTTTCGTGTAAATGTATAGTAATACGTACTACGTACTATACATACTACATCTACGTGCTACATTCCTACAAATCATTTGAAGGGTATAAGAACTAAACTAACCTGGTAAAATTGCTTTAGATTGGTTTGACTTTGGTAGAATATACATACTTATTAACTAAAAACTTTTCGACAGAAGCAGGTAGATGTCCCGTTAATTTCAAAAGCGAATTAACGGTGTTGTCTACGGTTACTAACCAGCGGTGCCTGGCAAGAGAAGGTGATTAATGAGAATTAAGGTATGGGTGCTCCTTTATTGTGTGTATTATATTCTAGGTCAAACAATTTTTTTATAGAGAATGCCTAGGTGAAGTATACTAGAGGTAAATTGTTGTATTAAACCTATGGACAATCTAATCGTTATTGTTTTTAATCATATACATCTGACCGATTTGGTATTTTCTATATTCTCTTGATAATTTACCACTCTCCAACTTATTATACCAACATATACATATTTAAAGCTTCCAGAAGTTATTAACAGTCTTAACATAACCTCTTATTATACCGATGGACTTAAAATCATTTTTTGAGTGGCTTAAAGCTCACTGGACTTGGTGTCGATGTGCTTACATTTTTAGATATTTTATATAATATTTAACAAAGAAAAGTTTTTTCAGGGACTGTAAATAGTAATTATTTTCCAATTTTTAATGAAAAAAAAAACACGTACAAGGAAGCATTGGGAAGTCAATTGAAGTACACCATCTTCATGGAAATAAATTTGATTTTATGAAAATCGTGTGCTTGTTAAATTTTAAGTTTAAATTTTTTTTTTCAATAGCTAATTATTATTTTTCGAATTCCTTTTTTTTGCTGTTTTTAATTAATATTTATATAATATTGAAAAAAAAATCAAATTAGTAATTATTTCTACCAAGAAAAATAAATATTATTTTGTGGCAAAAAATAAAACTCCAAAAATTTATATTACTTTTCCACCAAAAAAAAATCAAAAAGTAATTATAATTTTTTTGGGCTAACTTCCTTTTGGCATAATTATTACGGTCTCTGGTTTCTATCATTTGCTTTTGCGGAAGGCTATGTATATCTACTATACAGTGACTAAATTACAATTTTGTCTGTTGACTAGTAATTTTTATAATAATTTAGATGTTCCTGATTAAATAAATACCTTTTTTGTGTATTTTATCTTATTTGCCAGTATTGCTTTATTATTAAAATATTAAAAAAAAAAGAACAGCATATCCTTAGGCGACGTATTATCTATGTTAAATATGATCTTTTTCCAACTAATTAATTTAATGAAATAAAATATGTTTTTAAAAAGGTTACTATGCTTACGAATTGATAGAGAATAGTTTAGGATGTTACTCTCACTTTTCCAATACCCTTTTAAGATTGTTTCCATATACTTTAATAAACATGTATTTGACATAAATTTATTATTAAACTAAACAAAATTTTTTTTGCTTATTTTACTGTTTATTAAAAATTTTTTTTACCAGGCAAATAACCATAAATATTGAGTGAACAATAATACAAATAATTATGAGCCTGACAAATTTATATTGAAAGTTTATTGAGTCTTTTTTTTAAATTAATTTTAAAAAAACCGTTACTAAGCAGCAGGGAAGTAAAGTAATGATATTCGAGAGTGAGTTAAAGAGTTTTTGCTAAGTAATACCCCTAATTTTTTGTTTGAACAATTTCCTAAAAAACTTGTAAAAAATTGAAAACCCCATATTAAATATGTCTGTAAATATTTAAGGGTTTTACATTCTTTTCTATTTTATCGGACCTGTAGAGCACTAAAAATATTATTATTATTAAAAAACAAAGAACTATTTTTATAAGGAAATAATTTTAACTTTAGCTAACGATGGTTAAGTGTTTTGTAAACAATGAAGAAATGCCATGGCAATCCGTCAAATCCAATATAATTTTATTTGTCAAGTGCTTCAACGAATCAAGCTGTCAGCAAAATAACAAATAACAATTTCTTTTCCTTAACAATAGCAACATAAATAATTATTGTTTTCATTTATTGTATATGAAAAGTGTAAGGGCCGCCTTGGAAAAAATTTTTAATAATTAATGCCAAGGAAAACCAAATAAATTATAATAAATATGATAGTAACACAAAACCCTAAGGAAAAGAGTAATTGTGATATGCTTATCTATATAAATAATCTTTAACATTTTCGGCCGTTAAATGCTTGAAAAGAAATTTTTAAGGATAATTAAAGGGCTTTATTCCTCCAACGAGCAAAACGAATAAGGGCATAGAAAAACAGTGTTGCCAGGTGCTATTAAATTTTTTTTAAGTTCGAATAATTTGAATTTCAAGTTTGCAATTTCAAAAAAAGCGCCTTATTTTTCCTATTCTGATGGGTTTTCTGAGTACTCCACGATAATCTTGATAAAATTTTTACTATGTTTTTGTTTCATTCAACTTTTCCTTTACTTATCAAGTTGTCAAATTGTTAGGCTAATGAGAAAGTAAATAGGACTTCAGTTCTATTGCTCTTCTAAGTAACTTTTGTAATACCCTGCGGCCTAAAAATTCGCAACAAAATAGTATAATACTAATACACTCTAACTTTCTAACAGAACTTAACATGTTTTATTTTATATCTGCAGTTTTTAAGCGCATAATTTAGACACTATTGAATAATAAAAAAAATTTTAACTTTTTTCAAATTTTTTTATGTTTTTTCCCAAAATTGAAACGACAACCCTGGTGCCATGTAAAATAAAACTAAATAAAAACTATGATTTAGCATTTATTTGTTCAAGCTTTGACTTAAAAAATTGTTTTATGTGCTCTGGATACCTGCATTTTAGTGCTGGCGAATTCTACTGCGTTTGATTACTCGGTTATTACTAATATTTTTGATCTGTCTACTTGATATTATTTAATACTTTTATCTGTTTTCTTTTTAAGTTTTACGTTCACAGTTAGTACATTCTTTTAAATAATTGCATTTGGCCGCCAAATTGCACAACTAAGTTACAAACATGTAACTCTGAAAGTATTTAGTAACTACATTTGTCGATTCGTTACAAATGAAAAACAAAAACAAATACTTGATACTTAATAATTTTTCATGACTCCTGTTTTCTATATATCATATTCATTAGAATACATCAATATAAACATATTTTTTGATTTTCCTGTAATGTCATATTTGCTTAGCTATGAAGGACACGCCATTAATTAAAATGTAGTTAAAATTTATTTGTCCACTTCTTACAAAAGTTAAGCAGTTAATGAAGTAGAACATAAACATTTTGTTTTATTATTACTTCATGAGGGCGTAGTATGTTATACGTAAATTAGTGTTTTTATACCCTTCACATAGTGATAAGGGTATATATCAGTTTGTCATTCCATTTGTAATTTCTTTATTATTGATTTGCGACCCCATAAAGTATATATATTCTGGATCCTTATAGATAGGGAAGTTGATATAGCCATGTCCGTCTGTCCGTCTGTTGAAATCAAGTTTCCGGAGTCAAATAAAAAGCTACAGGCCAGGTAATGGTGTCAAACTATTAGAAATATCCTGGAGACAATCGCTATTAAAAATCAGCAAAATCTGTTCACTATTGACCGAGATATAAGCGAAACCCCAAAATAACCCATTTTTTTAGGACAAAATCCGTGCATATATGCCAATATATCTCAGTAAGTATAGTCACTCTTGCCACAAAACTTGGCACGGATACTCCTAAAAAAGGGACCTAAATAATGAAAAAAGTTTTTTCAGATAGGACCAGGGAAATGGGTATTTTTCCTACAATTGCACAAATTTGGTGAAATATTTTATGCGCTATATCTCGTAAGCTATAACAGCTATCGACTTAAAATGTTCTACAAAAAGTAATTGTACGCTAAGGGCTACACTTGAAAGAAAAAATTTTTTGAGTTGGGGCAAAAAAAGGGGTAGCCCCCATGCAAATTAATGATTTTTATGAAATATTCGATACGCTATATCTTAGAAACTATAACAGCTATCGGCATCAAATGTTCTACAAAAAGTAATTGTACATCAAGGGTTATGTTTTAAAGAAAAAATTTTTGGGTGGGGGGTGAACAAGGGGTAGCTCCCATACAAATAAACAATTTTTATGAAATTTTCAATACGCTATATTTAGGAAACTATAACAGTTATCGAAATCAAATCCTCTACAAGAAGTAATTGTACATCTAGGGTTATGTTTTAAAGAAAAAATCTTTGGGTGGGGGGTGAACAAGGGGTAGCTCCCATACAAATAAACAATTTTTATGAAATATTCGATACGCTATATCTCGGAAACTATAACAGATATCGAAATCAAATGTTCTACAAAAAAGTAATTGGGCAATAAGGGCTACGCTTTTAAGAAATTTTTTGGGTGGGGGGGAAAAAAGGGGTAGCTCCCATATTAATTAACGATTTTTTATGAATTATTCGATACGCTATATCTTAGAAACTATAACAGCTATCGGCATCAAATGTTCTACAAAAAAAATTGTACATCAAGGGTTATGTTTTTAAGAAAAAATTTTTTGGGTGGGGGGTGAACAAGGGGTAACAATTTTTATGAAATTTTCGATATGACAAAATTACTCGGCTGGGTATATTTAAAGACCAATGTGAAGGGTATATAAGATTCGGCACAGCCGAATATAGCGCTCTTACTTGTTTTTTATTTATTTCGTACATAAATAAGTTGTTTGAATTAAAAATACTATTTAGTTTAAAAAAAAGCTACAAAATTTTTACCTAAGATCGGCATAGGGCAGGCTGTAAATATTGTTGAACTGGCAACCGTACCAGAAAGTTTTTATTAAAATTATTAATTTTTATTATTATAAAAAATTTGATCTATCTACATAACGAACCGAAATATTTGTATTATTTATAAATAAGTAAGAGCGCTTAAACTGGGACAAATTACGACATCTGTAGTGCGATTCAGTAACTTTTTTTTACGATATTCGTATCGTTTAAATTACAATAAGTATAACGATTTTGCGATTCAGTAAAGTTTTTAACGATATTCACTTCCGTTAAAGTCAGCTGTTATTGTTAAGTAAACAGCAAAACTTTTTAGCAATTTTTACAATCGTTATACTTGATAATTTAACGGCAATAATTTTTGTGTTGTTAGTTGTATCTACAAAAGGTTATTTTGTATATTTTATATTATTTTTACTTTATTTATGATTTTCGCTTTGTTAAAATTTATTTTACAACTAATAAAATACCAACAAAAATCAACTTGTCCATTGTCGTTAAAAACGTCCTAGTGAATAATCTAACCGTAGCAGCAAACAATAATTTCTGTCGATAAATATGACGAATGTCGAATCGTTAAAAGTTACTGAATCGCACTACTGGTTCGAACCGCAATTACACTCGCTCGATCAGCTTTGCAATGCTTTTATAAAAGAAATTCTAATAAAGAAATATTTTATTTCGAGTCAAATTGAACCGCGTATTTTGGTTTTTTAAGTTAGCAATATTTTTTGAGATTAAGATAACCAATTTGAGTTTTTAATTGGAAAACTTTTATTTAAAACGAAAAAAGCGTGTTGGACTTTCTAATCCTTGGATTTTAGTAAAACACAATTAACTCTGTTTCAACACAAAACAACACGATGAAAATGGATAACGTAAATAATTCTAATATATTTTTCATTCTCTGACAGATATAAAGTGAAAATTATGAAAGTAAGATATTTTTATTTATTTTCCTATGTTTATTTTCTATTTAGTGTTGTAAAAAAACTACGGGACAAATCAAAGCAATCCATTATCAGCTAATCAATGTTAAGTTTGTCCTTGTGTTTATACTAAATTGAGTGTGTCTGTAATGTTTTCTGCAGTTAGAAAAACATCAAAGCTTATTCTTTCTATCACTTCCTTAAAAGCTTTCTATGGAATTATTTTTATCAATACATTCAATTTATTATAGTTTTATGTCGTAGTTATGGTAATGCTAAGGAAGATTTGAGGATATTAAAATAATTCTTCAGCGTACTGTTGGTATTTTCTGATTGCATAAAGTACTATTAGATGTTAAAGGAATATAACTAAAAAGCTGGCAATGTTTAACTTAATAATAATAAAAGTCTTGATATAAGTTTTATTTAAGAGAAAATTAAAGGAATATATACATACATATATTTTATATACATATAAATTTTTTTATATGCGGGCATTTTAAGCGGAAGTTCTACCGAAATCGAAATTTTCAATATTTACAAAAAATGATTTTTGCAAATAGTTTAAAAAAATACTGTTTCAATTTTGACAAAATGATAAAATTATAGATTATTTCAGAGAGGTTTTACAAGAAAAAAATACTTAAATAGAGGGCATATACATATATTCATTATTTCTAGTTTGTAAATATTTCTCTTTGGTAAATATTTATTAAATATTTATTTAAAAATTTAAATAGTTTAAAGTAATTCTTTTTCCAACTACAAATTAACGCAATTAAATAAGAAATGTCAAAAAAAAAAGGTCTAATAAGGGTACACAGAAAAATATAAAAATAATTTTTAATTAAAAATTTGTTATATTAATTAAAAGTTTAATTAATTTTCTACCAGCTAGCGATTTTGTAAATATGTACATTAAACTCTTTGATAGTACTTTAATAATCAATTGGTTCAAATAAAAGTTTAATGTTAACAATTAAAAATTTAATTAAACTGTTTTTAGTATATTGACTTAATTAAAAGAAATTTTTATTTTTTTATATAAAAATATTTTTATATGTATGTATTTGATTTAATTTAATAAAATATATTTATAGTTCAATTTACAAATACAGGGTGCCCCGGTAGATCAGTGGTAAGGGCACGAGTCTACCAGTCTGGAGGTTGTGGGTTCGATTCTCACCTGACACCCTAGTAAGTTTGCTTCATTTTCTGATCTTTCTTTCTCTAAATTTCTTCTTTCTTCAGGTAACACAAAGGGACCGAATTAAGCGGACCCAAGCGAGCTGTATCCTTTCCTTCAACGGCTGCCTGTTCTACCTAACCTAACCTTTACAAATACAACAAATTTTAGTTTACGTTAAAATCCTTAACAACGGCTCGAACTAGGGACCTTATGATTGCAAGACGTACGCTTTGTCCACTCAACCAACAAGGCGTACTGTTTTTCAAAAAGCATAAAAAGGAAGAAAAGGAAAAAAAGTAACAGAAAACAAAAACATACAAATATTCGACCTAATCTAGTATCGAACCTGGCACCTTCTGGTTGTCAGGCTAAGACTTTACATAGAGACATTGACTTTTCAAAGTTTCAATTCTTATTTGTGGTAGCGTTCATGTTCGGTGTTTACTTTTGTATACTCACTTTAAAATGATCTGCATACTAGCAAAAAGAAGTATACAAAACCGTTGAGCTACGAAAATCCTATGTATATACAAAGTAATAATGAAAAACTAAGTTCATACAGGACATTGAGTAAGACTTAGGTTTTTTGAATTTATCAGATTTTATAGCTACTTCAGTTCCTCCTTCCCAGGCTTAATATCAAAACCATTAAATCCGTCTGAGAAAATTAAAATTTTGCAGCTAAACCATATTCTACGAGTCAGGTTTTGTCTACAGCAATATCATTTAAATACCGGTAAAATACACGTTAGCAAATACTTAAGATAACATAATTTCTTAGAAAAACCTTTCTATCTTAGTAATTACGGCCACTCTTCTGCAAAACTTTAGTACATACTTTCTTGAATCATGGCGAAAACTAAAAACTCGTAGGGCTCTTTAAAAAAGTGTTCATATCTTTAGAGTATTAAGGTTTTTGTTTGTAATTGTTGTTTTATTATTTTTTATTGGTAAAAATTAAATAAATAATGTAAAAGTAGTTCATTAACAAAAATAAAAATAACAATTTTATTTAATATACAAATTAAATAATGGCCATAACACATGAGCGAAATTTCTTCCAAAACAGTTTGTAATCACATCTTCTCGTTGTTTAGCTCTTTTGTGTACTTTCAATATCTTTGCCAGTATTTCGGCCATAATAACCCGAATAAGCAGCATCATTAGCAGACGTTTCACCAAAGCTAACTGAATTTCCCGTAGCAGAACTTTCATAATTTTTGCTATAATAATCACCATATGGCTTCGAGAAATGTGGATCAGGTCTATAGTATTGCGCATTGCCAGGAGAGCCGTTAAAGTGTTCATGATGGTGATAGTAGGTAGCTGAGCCAACACCTTGTGGTGAATATGCGGGAAAAGTATTTTTACTACCAAAGAGGCCAGAGAACAAACCGCCACCACTATTAAAACCACCTGGTCCGCCTTGAGGTCGGCATAATTTAAAGTAGGCAAATACACCGGGTAAAATAATAGCAGCCAAGCCAAGTATCTTCTTAAGACCAACAATACCCAAGATAAAGGGCAAGAATAACAGCAATTTCAATTTGAAAATTTTCAATACCAACAGCAGGGGAATAATCATTTTCTTGAACTTCTTACGTTCTGAAAAATTATTATTGAAAGTTAGGAATTTTTGTAAAACTTTAAGACAAAGGTAAACTTACTTATAATAGGAGCATGTTTATCCTCAATGATATCCAGTTCACTGTCAATATCATTTCCAATAAAACGGGCTTCATAACGTCCTGCCTCAGTAAATTCTTCGGGTACATCAACTTCCAATGCTGTGGATTTAATAAATCTAAAAATAAGTTTGAAAAAATGCGTTTGTTTTTAAAATATACATTGTGTTTAATATTTGTAAATACTGTACTACACAGAATATATAAAAAAATCAAAAGAATGAAATTTCAAAAAGACAAAGAAAGAAGTAAAGTCAAGTAATAGTAAATTTAAAAATATTTGAAAAAAACTAAGCTGAGGTTAGGTTAGGTTTAACAGGCAGACGATAAAGAAAAATTTATCTGGGTCCACTAATTTCACGACCACCCGCTTTAAGGAAAAACTAATTAATTTACCATTTTGAATGCTGGTTTAAAAAAGAAAGAATTGTTGTCCCTTGTTGATTAAGTTTAGCAAAGTGCCAGACTAAAATCTAACTTCTCAAATCAAACTATACATCAGGGGCCAAATTTGACGCATTCGATTCGATTCCCAATTAAAAAAAAATCTTATTAGAAGTTCTAAATTAAAAGCATCGGCAACTCGATCGGTTGAGTAAATTTTGATTCGAATTGAATGCAACGATTTGGCCCAGCTTAGATGGTTTTATCTAGGGACATCAAACTACTTTCTCTTTAAGCCAGTGTGTCTGCCATGTTGTAGAGCGTTTTAAGCGAGGGGATTTGGATGCGTTTTCAAGTTATTAAAACATTACTTAGTTTAAGATTTCGCGTTTATTTTGAAAAAAGACCTTAATAAATGTTGTTGTTTTGAATATATAATGGGTTGGCAGGTATTATTCTTAGGAACGTTATTGAATTTCTTCTATATTGGAGGAAA
Source organism: Melanophora roralis (assembly GCA_963583895.1). Taxonomy (NCBI): domain Eukaryota; kingdom Metazoa; phylum Arthropoda; class Insecta; order Diptera; family Rhinophoridae; genus Melanophora; species Melanophora roralis. The sequence continues at coordinate 22,844,493 of OY757187.1, read as the reverse complement.
AAGAAAGTTAAATAACCTTATTTCAGCGCCACACAGATTTAAAATCAATTCGAGATAATTAGTTTCCATAAATTAATCAACGGATTTGGACTGCTTTAAGTTCACCTGTGTTTCTACTTCGCATCTACATATGACTTTCGTGTAAGCCATCGGTCCACCGCATTTTGCCTCAACGTATAGAGGTATGATCTTGTTATTAACAAGTGTTGAAGAGCACGATGCTCTATGGGAAGGTAGCAGTAACGTGAGTGCATTTTTGCTTGTTTTCAATCCCTACTACTTTGTTCGTTCCTTTACTGGGATTACATGATGCTGTAATTGGTTCGAGGCCTCTTTAGGATCTTCATGAGCACCAAGAGACGTAGTACTATAAACGTTGACGTGTGTGTTTGAATATTTGTTGCCGTGTCTGCTATATAAAGCAAGAACTTAATTGGTCCTAGAATACTACTACGCTAGCTCTTAATGGTTAAGGGCAACTTAAGTAATCTCCTTCTTTAAACATTAGTTGTCCTAAGCTTATGTACTTTTTAAAAATAAATTTGAGGTTCAGTGGTTGGAAAGCTGAACTTTATTCTCAGTGTTTTTGCAAACACAAATTTTACAGAGAAGAAGATACAACTCTCATAACTTACAAATGTTTTTTTTTTTAATTTATAAAGAACCATCTCTAAAGGGTTTAAAAAAAGAAATATTTTTTAAGTATCAATGAACTAAAACTAATAGTTAAGTTTTAATTCAAGATTTTGCAAATCATTACTTCACTATAAACTCCAGATTGTCAGTTTGTAATTTTTTCTTATTGACAATAAAAAAATAATTTCACTTACCTTTCGGCTCTTCTTAAAGCGTATTTCACCAATTGATCCCAATCGCTATCCTCATTGCGTGGTTCTTGGGAGTACTCAAAAGGTTCTTGTAACAAAGAACGCTGTTGGGTGTCCGGCATGCGAACAATACGTGCAAAGTCAGATAGTCTAAAAAAATGAATACAAATTTTATTATAAGCTAAATTAAAACCTAAAAACCTAATTAAAAGCTTAATTTTTAGATATAAGTACGTATTTTTAAATATATAATTAAGGATACATATGAGCAGTTCCACGCAAAATGGGGAAACTTCCTTTTTAAGTTTTGAAAAAAAAATCAATCAGAATGAAAATCATCGGTGGTTTTTTTTTTATTAAATGAAGACTCTAAAACAACCACCTACTGAATCATCTGCTCTAAGTTTTTAATATTTTAACAAAACTATTACCAACAAAATGTACGAAAAAGTTTTTTAAATTTTAGTTTTTTCCACACATTTTTTTTTTGTTATTGTTCGCTGCGTTTTACGTAATTAGGCCCTTCATTTATCAAAAGGATTTGCGTTAATTTTAATTAAATTTTTTTTGATAAAAAGATATTGTAACTACGATCAAACACACTCTAAACCATCAAGTAAGTTAAGATATTTAAGCTCTTTCTGAAGAATATTTAATACAGCACGATCTTTAAGTCAAGATCCTTTGCACTTTATATTTTTCAACTCACAACCGTCACAATCTTTTGGAAGCCATTATAAATCATGTTGTTTAAGGGTTTATAAACCTACATCTCTAAAGTTATATGTTGGATATAAATAAACTAAATTAAAATAGTGGGAATAAAATGTCATACTCATCACAATGGAATTGCCCATATGTAATTATTAAAAACTTAATATTTTTTATTTTATTTAAATTGGTCCCACAATCATTCAAAAGCAATTTTTTTATTGTTAATTTACAGTATAAATCTTTCTCTCTGGTTATTTATTTAAATGCATCTAAACAAGGATTCTAAAGGTGCTTTATTTTGATCAGACAAAGCATCTGACTTTAGCTGTATTACAAAATAGAACGAAAAAAATTTTATTTTTTTATTTTGAATTGGAGGTTATGTCGAAATCAATTACAACTATTTATAAACGTGAATGTATGTATGTACGTGTAAAAACGAACATTATAATTCAGGCAAGTCATATATAAGATACATATCGTCTGAAAACACCTGCAATTGTTAGAACTAACATAAAGTTTATTTATATTTTTTATTATTTTTTTTTACATCAATTGAGGGTAAATCTTTTAAGTTTTTTCTTATTTTTATTCGCGCTGATTAAACGATATTTTTTTGAATTAAAACTTAAAAACTAAAACTAGTCCACTCAACATTCAAACATTATTTTATAAAATTTTTTAAAATTTTTTTTACGTGTTAAAGTTTTTTGCAATTAAATTTGTTTCTACTAAACCTAAGCTTTCGGGGTTTTTAAAACCCATAAGCCAAAAAATAAATTATTTTAACCAAATTTTGGTAATCACTTGTAGATGTACAAACCGAAATTGACTTACAACATAGCAAAGACATTGTTGTATTCAGGAAAAACAAGTTTTGTTTTATTCTTTATTGTTGCAACTTACGGATATTGTTCACGATAAAAGATCTCATCAAAACTACTCAAGGCTTGAGTCTTGAAACATTCCGAGAAATCACCACTTAAACAATTTGTATTGCTACGAGCCAAATAGGGATCATTTTCACTGGCGCCTAAACCAAATATACTGAGTAAAGATGAACGACCCTGGTTGTCACCAGCTCCCACGGGATGTTGTGCCGGCTGTTGATTTGGTATGGTTTGCTGTACATACTGTTGTTGCTGTTGCTGCGGTAGTATCTGCTGTTGCTGTTGAGGTACTGAATTAGACTGTTGATCCGGTAGACGTAAACCTTCAGCTGAAGCTGTTGCTATTAAATTGCCAGCACTATAGATTAATGTCGTTGCAAGTAGTATAAACCCCAGCGATTTAATTCTCAATTCCATCTCTAAAAATAGTATACAAAAGAGAATAAGTTAACATATATTAGTACATACTTATAGATTAAAAAATTTGCTCATAAATTCATAAAAGTGTCAAAGAAGGTCAAACATACATAAATTAAATTAAAAGTCACATATTTTGTTGTTGGCTTTAAAATTTTTTATGGCCTTTGCGTTTAATCTTTATATCTTGCATTTTTAGGCGGCTTTATTTTTAAATTTACTATTTTTTAACGACTTTAAATCTTTAAAACTTTCCCAACAAACTTTTTCTTTTTAATCATACAGATATACACACATTCAAATGCATATGTATAAATGCACATATACTTTCGTTTATATATTTATTTTTATTTTAAAAATTTTAATCATTTGTATGCATAAATTTAATTGATTTCTAGTAAAAAATTAATAGCATTCATTGTCCCAAAGCTATGCAAAAGCGAAAACCGGTATTTTGTTGCAAGATGGCTCTCCATTTGGCTGCCTGATTGTCAAGGTGTGTGAATGTTTAATAAGTTCAATGGTTTGTTTAAAATAATATTTTTATTGCTTAAGGTATGTCTGGTTTTCACTTTAATCAAAATAAAAAAAAAAAAGTTTTTATTTTGGATAAAAAAAAAGCTTAACATAAATGCGAATTGACAGCAGATGTAAACATTTAAAAGCTATTGGCTCTCTGTTAAATCTATCATCTAAAATTAAAAACTATCGACAACCTACACGCAGAGAAAAAATATGGTTGCGTATGGTCACGGATATATGATCACGGACAATTTCATCATTGTATCATACAATTTGTATGGTTACGAAGATCATTATTATGACTGCCACCAACCATATGAAATTTGCAGTAAATTTTGTGTAAAAAATGCAATCATAGTTTTGATTAAAATTGCCATTATTTGTTTGTGATAATGATTATTTTGGTCATTACCAGTCATTGCCTTGATTATGGGTTATCATATATGTGATGCTCTTAGGATATGGTTATAATAATCTAATAATCAATCAATCTAATAATTAAGATTATAGTCTTAGTTATGATTACCACAAATATGTAATGGTAATTTAAATCACAACTATAATTGAATTTTTCTCCAAAAACTTATTAAAACTATATGTAGTATTATTGTGGCAGTCAAAAAAACGATCTGTGTAACCATAAAATAATGCAATTTTCCGCAATCGAATTCCTGTGACTACACACAATCATATTATTTCTCTGTGTGTAGAAAGCTTTGTTGTTAAGTTTTTAAAAGTTTCAACATATTTTTGAAGAAAGGTTACCAGTAACTTTCTGAAAAACGGTCTCCATGTTTATTATTTTATTCAATTTAAAACAAAAATTTGTCGTTGTTAATAATACGAGGGTTGCATTTTATGTTTCGGGATTTGGCAATACTAGTGTTTTAATCGGACAACTGACAGCTCTATCGTAAGGTTTGGCATTTTCTAGGTTATACGTACTCAGAACGTTTTGACATACGAGCGCTATTTCTGTTGTTTACAGTAACTTAAAAGATTCAACTCGACCCAAAAATGAAATTAAATTGTGAACATTTTCATGCGATTATTTTTTACAACCTTCGATGTGGATTAACTCAGCAACAGTGCATGGATGAACTTAGTTCTAGTTTTGGCGATGAAGCTCCATCAAGAACCAGTGTTAATCGATGGTATGGCTAATGTAATCGTGGTCGTAGTTCACTCCAAGACGAATTTCGTGAAGGTCGTCCAAAATCAGTTGTTGTTTCGAAAACCATTGATGCTGGGCAAAAACTGATTTTGGAAGATCGTCATGTGACCTATCGTGAGATTGAGACAACTTTAGGCATTAGTGGGACAAGCATACATTTAATATTGCATAAACATTTGACTGTCAAAACAAGTTTTTCGCGATAGATCCCACACAATTTGTCAAAAAAAGGCTCGTGTCGACTGGTCGAAAGAAATGCTCAGAAAATACGATCGCGGTGATTCGAAACACGTCTGTGATATCGTGACAGGTCATAAATCCTGGGTTTACGCGTATGAGCCCAAAATTAAACAGCAGTCGACTGTATAGGTAGTTCAAGATGACTCAAATGCAACAAAAGCTGTTCGCGCACGAAGAACTTTTAAGCAAATGATCGCCAGTTTTTTCGAAAACTGGACATGTCGCAACCGTGCCATTAGAATAACGCAGAACAGGCAATTCTGAGTGGTACGCAATCATTTGTTTGCCAGTTGTCTTCCAAGAAATCAGGAAAACCAACTGCCGAAGATGGATCACTCTTCACTGCGACAATGCGAGCTCTCACGCATCGGATCAAACAGCTGCATTTTTAAGCACCCCAAACCAACGATTTGATGAGTCATCTGCCATATAGTCCTGACATGGCATCGAATGACCTTTATTTATCCCCGTTCGTAAACAACAAACTTAGAGTTAAACGATTTTCGACACCTGAAGAAGAGGTTACTGTATTCAGAATGTATGTTTTGGAGATATCTCAATCAGAGTGGCAAAAATGCTTAGACAATTGGTTCAAAAGCATGCAAAAGTGTATAAATCTTTATGGGGAGTATTATGAAAAACAATAAAGTGATTTCCGATGATTAATATTTGTTTTTCTTCTCTAATCGCGAAATAAAAAATGCAACCCTCGTATATAAAAAATAAATTACTTTGACGCATTTAAATTATACGACAGTTCCGTTTAAATTACAAACCCAATTTTTAGACCAGAAACTCATAATTTCTTATAAGTAACGATTATCTTTCGTAATACATTTATCGTTATATTTACGAAACTTTCATTCAATTATATAAAAAATACATAGTTTTATAAGAAAATCAAAATTTTTCGCACATTTTTTGATATATTTAAAAATACTTCTTAAAATATTAAATATATTTTATAGTGTATACCACAGTATTTCGTACATTTCATGTAACAATATCGTGCTGCGAAATAACGAAAGATTTCGTACAGTGTACGAACGAATTCGTTGGTATTTGGCAAGTGTATCTGAATGTATCTTTATATCTTTTTTACCAACCAAAACAAAAATTGCAACAAGCTTTACAAAGCATATGTTAGTGCTACGCACATACATGTATGCATGCATGCATGTATTTATATATGCATTTGGCTTGCTCAATAAGTTTTTCGTTACCAGAAATGCAAAGGTGTGTGTATGCTTAACACACGCAAAAAGAAAAACTGATAAATTTACGTATGCAGTTAAGATTATGATTATTGGCCTTATGCATTTTTGGTACCGATATGTGTATAAATTTTTATATTTGGTAGTTGTTTTAATGACACGCCTGACACACTTTCTTTTGCTCTCAGTCATATAAACAAGATCGATCGTAAGTAAAGCAACAACAACTACATAAATATGTACATACATACTTATATACTAAACTTAAGTATATAAATACATACATACATGTGTGCATTATTCCGGCGTTTTAAACTTGAAACACCAAAATTAAAACAATTGGATTTCTGCATTGATTATCAAATAAAGCTGCATTAAAACTGGTCAAAGCGCAACTAACAATTTATCACAAGTTTAAATAGTTGAAATAGTTTCTCTTAAAATTAATAATGATCTTGAACTTTGGCAAGTTGTTAAATAAAAAATATTTACATACTTATATACATACATACATTTGTTAATCTTTGATATTAAATTTACACTTTTAACACTTAAAACGATTATTAAACTTTAATATGATGCTAAAGTTTTTGTAATAAAACATTTAAGTTTGTTAAACTTGTAGAGGCCAAGAGCTCTGCACAAAATCGAAAATTTTGTTTTTTCAAGTTCGTTGATATTGAAATCTTGTTTGTAAGAGAATTTCACTTAAGCAATGTCGGCGTCGGACTAAAACTAAAAAAATATTTTGCCATCAACAATTCTGCAAACTGTTTTTGTTAGTTGTATCATTTTGTTGTTTGTTTACTGATAGTTTGTTGTTGTTAAACATAAAGGGAGGAGGAGTAAAGAAATTTCTTTATCAGTTGCCGTTTTTAACCAAATTTCTATAGACGATTTTTTTAAATTTTTACATCCATTGTAGTAACTGGGCTTTCAAATTATTATTTAAAAATAATAAAAAAAATCTTGTTTTCTCCCTGGTCTACTTGGATTGTGTGCACTTAACAAGCACCAAGTAAAGTCCAGTTAAAGAAAATTCGCAATGCTGCATTTGCGTGATTATTAAAATAAAAATAAGTCTTTATGCACTAAATGAATAACAATCTTCGTGCTTAAGTGATTTTTTAACTTAAAAAATTATGAAATTTTTTCACAAACTGTTTTAACGTGATTTAAGTTTTTTACTTCAATATTAATTAAAAATGCAAGGTTGGAGTATTTATGAAGGCATTAATAAAACAAAAAATAAATTTTCAACAAGCAATAATTTTAAAACGTTTTCGAACATAAGGATTCATCTTAAATCAGGGTGATTGCGTACCCTTAAAATTAAATCCGGGAGACGTTTTTGCAACAATTTGCTAGTTTCTTAAAGAAAATGCATCAATATTTGGACAAAACTTTGTGGTTTTATATGTAACTTTAAGCTCTTTTTTAGAGGAGAGGGGCGTGGGACCTATTTTGCTAGACCTAATATAAGTTTTATCCAGCAAACTATTTAGTGGAAATATGAAAATAATTTTCTTAGAATATTGCAAAAATGCTCCAACCGTTATTTTGCATTTAGAATCAATCAAAAGTGCTTAATTTTGCCATAAAAATGCTTAAATGGACACACTCGATTAAACAAAAACATTTTAGCACTTTACACATACATACAATATTCAAGCATTAGCTGAAAACATTCCTGTAATCTTCTATTTGTTCAATTATTTATTCCCTTCAGCCGATAATTTTTGTTTTGTTTTTATTAACTGAATAACTAAATGGAATGCTTAAGCTTTAGACCAAATAAAAGGTCAACAGAAGAATAAAGAAAAAAAACAGAAAGCAGCCACCATTACCAGACTAACGATTGGCATTAAAATAAACCGAATAAGTGTTAAACTCAACTACAACAACAAAACAAGTGAAAAACGTAAATTTCACACGAAACCAACTTTTACTTTCATTTTTGCTGTTTTTTTTTACGTCTTTCTGTAGTGTGCTTGGATTACGTTTTCTTATTTCACTTTTTTTTTTGTTTTCTAAGGTAGTTTGTTTGGCTTTTTATCATGAAAGAGTCTTAAAAACTGTTCAACGGTGTCTTTATTTATTTTTTTTTTGAAAAATTGTGATACTGATGGAAAGAAAAGGCACAATTTCAATTCCAAGTTGCAAACAATCAGTAAAGTAAATTCAAATATTTACACTCAGAAAGAAATGTTGGGGAAATTTAGTATTTTTAAGGCACAAAGCAACAAAAAATTTTATACAGCTGAACTGTGAAAAGTTGAACATTGTACAGTTAAAACTATTTAAATAATTCTTGGAAGGCTCAAAAACATTAGTTCAACACACACCGTAAATCATATATGTATCATAACTGGATTAGACGATACAAGTTTGCTTTTAAGTCTTGTCGGCAAAGATGCAATCCGACCACCTCTGAGTTCTTATAAATAGAAAAAATATAGGAAAGCCTATTAAGCCATGTCCGTCTGTCCGTCTACTACTATTTTATCCGATAACTGGGTATACAAAAAGCCAGTGTGAAGAGTAAATAAGATTCGGTGCAGCTTAATATAGTGCTCTTACTTGTTTTCATTCTAAAAAATAGTGATAGATTTAGGTAGATATAAAAAAATTAAAAATAATTTATTAAGAATCATTGTTGTAGTGAAAAAGTTTTTTAAGGTGTGCTCAACTCAGAGAGAACTTTCTTACTTTTTTATTTTTTATATATGGAGTTTGACAGTAATGTTTAAATTACTTTATCATGCCTGTGCCAAACTCCATAAATAAATAAAAAAAGAAGAGAGTCAAAAATTCTCACTGAATTAAGCACACCTGATAAACTATTTCACCATTACGTGGCCCATTAAAAATTTGTAAAAATTTGCGCTGACTTAAAATATCCCCGCCACTGTCGTCAAAATGTTTCTTTAGTCTTGTTTTTTACATTATTGTGCAAAAACCAACGAATTTTGGTGCGAAAACGCCGAATTTTACGCCAACAAGTTGACATATGGGCTAGTCCATTGCGACGTGTGTGACCAATTTATTAACATTTTCTCCTATAACTCAAGCAATTCAAATTTGTAATTTAAAAAAAGATATGCGTCCCGGGGGTATTATGTTTTAATTGTTTAACAGAAAGAACATGGTTTATACTCACAATGACCACTTACTTGAAGGCTGTAACGGGTGTGACCTAACAAATTGTAATGTAAGATAATTTCGACCTTGAGTTCGTGCTGTATAAAATATTTTAAAGATATGGTTTATATTTTTCTTTCCCACGGTAGTTAACAGTGTTTTTTATCACAATTGATTCTGAATTTCTTTAAAAAATGTGATGGGTGTGACATTTTTGCCAAAGCTTAAGGATATAACAGCCAATTATTCTGTATGCGATCACCGTAAGCTTTTGATTTGTACACACAAAGAATAAACTAAGAAAACTTTACTTAAATCAAGCCATAGCGGTGTCAAAAGTACGGTGAGAACGGTTTTTCTTAAATTAAGTACAAAATTTCTTACTCCAAGTAAAATTTTTCAAGTACGAATTTCTTATTTTAAGCCACAATTAAGCCAAAAAAGGATTGATTTAAGTTCGGAGCCGTACTTAAAGTAAGCCAAAAAAAGATTGATTTAAGCCGTAAACGGGATTAATACGAAAATGAAATGTCAATTTTCTTGACTTATGGAAGAAGAATTTTATATTTTATTTTATTAGACACTTAAAATTTACAATTTGAAAATTCCATTTTTTTACTTACAGAAGCTGAGATTCGAACCAGGGACTTTCTGCACTGCAGCACAAGCGCGTTACCTCTAGGCCACCGAGACACTTTATATTAAAGCAACACTAATATATTAAAGCAACAAGCTTTTTTCTGCTTGATTTGTTGAAGCAATCCGAATAGGCTTGATTTAAGAAAATGTAACTACGGATCGTACTTGAAAATTTCAAGATAGATTTTGGATGAAATCAAGAATAAAATTATGATAGTGTGATAGTGATAGTATTCTACAGATAAAATACAGTTCTAGATTTTGACAAAAAAAATTGTCAGATCAACATCAGCTGAATAAAATTCTTAGCAATGTCTTGTGTCGTTTTCAATGCATAAAAGTAAAAAAAAATTTTTTTTTAGCGGTCACCTTAAAATTTACAATAATTTTTTTTTATTGATTACTTTCCCGAAGCTGATTAATAACCGAATATACTGCGACTAGATAGTGGTTTCCACTGTACGCATTCACTAGTTAATTACAACAAGTGAGGGGTACAATTGAGAAGGGACCACAATAAATAACTTTTTTCAGAGAAAAAACAAAAAAAATTAAATGCAACCTAAACAAATTAAAATCCAATTGTTATTTGCGGTCCCTGATATTTGTTGCCTTTTTCTTTTTAGAGCCCAAAATTAAAAGTTGCGAAAATAAATTAATTATAAATATTATCGTCTCAAATTTTGGCCTGTTAAGACATTTATTGTCGAACTGTCAGATGTCATCCTTAAAATTGTCAAAAATACACGAAAAAACTTTTGTAATTACTTTTAATACTTCTTTGAAACTATTAAAGTTTGTGTTTTAAGGAACATAAGTAATAAAATGTTATTCCTTTGGGGGAGAAATTGTCCATAAGAACTTTCAACTTTGTTTTGGTTATGTTTTGACATAACCATGACATTATTAATAACTGTAACAAAACATTTTTGAGTTATTTCATTGACGTTTGTCAAGTTTACCATAAAACTTTTTCAAGTTTTTTACAACATTCTTTTAAAGGTCTTTTTATTAAATACGCGCTTAAGTTTTATTACACTTAGCTCAGGGGCAGCATTAATGAAATACTTTAAAATTGAAATTTTAAGATTTTAGAGAGCTTTGATTTTGACATGAAACTTTTTTTGTTTTTTTTAAATTTATATATGAATGTTTTAAATAGTTCTTAAGCTTTTAGAAAACTTTGGTTTAATGTTACAAGAATCTGGTATATAAATACTTTATATTATGTTTTTTTATATATTTAATTGAAAAATTTGTAATAAAAAATTACTCAATTTCACGGGCTTTATTTAACATCAAAAGTGTCTAAAAGTTTCTTTGTTTAAAGATGTAATAACGTTTGTTTTAAGTAAAAGTTTTTATTAAATTTAAAAACGTATCATTTGCAATACCTACTGTTTTCGGTTTCTTAATGAAATCGAAAACTAATTAATATTAAATTTGAGTGAAGGCGGTATTAATTTTAGTTTCAGTTTTTTCGTTTTAAAACCCGAGCCTTACACAGAAAGAAAACCCCCGTTCTAAAATCAAAAATATTATTCTTGGATTTATTAAAAATCGTCCTTGAAATTTAAAAATTTGTAGGTACGATCCGCACTTGGGTTTTCTTAAATAAAATCTATTCGAAATTGCTGATGTTGCAGTTTAAAGAGTCCCAGGTTCACATCCCAGCTAGTACAGAAAATAAGTTTTTAAATAATAAGCATGAAATATGTATTTAAAAAAAAATAAAGTTAAAACTTAATCCTTCTGTGGCTAAAGGTAAGAAATCGTATTTGATATTAGAAAACCCGTACTCGGTTAAGGAAAGTCCGTACGTATATATCGTACTTTTGGCACCGTTACGGCTTGATTTAAGTAAAGATTACTTGGACCGAAATTTCTATGTAAAGTAACATATAATAAATAATACTATTCTTGAACTTTTCTTAGAAAAGGAAATATATTTCTTCCAAAAAGTTTTGGCCTTAAATTACAAGGACAATTCTTCTTCTGTTTTGGGTCAAATGTTAGCACAACAAAATCAGCAGGTAATTGATTGGGAAATGGCATGAGAGTTGAACATGTAGGTATAATTTCTTCCAATTGATTGCGTACTTATTTCTGATGTTAAACTTAATGTATTTGAATAACCAAGGCACCATGCTGTTTCTAAGCAAAAGTAAGAAGTGTTACATGTAACATTATTGTACAAAAATATTCAATTTTACTTAATAGTCGTCACTTCATATAAAACGCTTTCATATGTATGTCTTTGACATGCTTAATTAAGGAAATATCATTATAAGGAACATATGGATTTATTTATGTTTATAGCAACACTTATTAAATACCTTTCATAGATATGGTTTATGCATAGCAAATAGGGGACAACTTTAGGTTAATGGCGTTTCAACATTGTATTTGATTTGTATAAATTAACTTTAATGTAAAATTAAGGTGTTGGAAATCTGTTTATAAAATGACGTGAATAAGTTAATATTTTTTCTTAAATTAATCAAGAAAATAAGTTAAATATAACACAAATTTTTTACTGAAAAGAAAATAAAGTCCACAAGTCCCCCAGAACATGCATGTAAGCCAGTGATCGTGTTTTTGTGCGCTCCTAGCAATAAAAAAAAGTGTGGAGGAAGAAATTTCGCAGAAATTCGGACATTTCCCATTTCACACCTCTTAAGTAAGCCACGTCTAATATAACGTCCGGCATAAACCATTCGGCTCTGGCCTGTGCAAGAACTGAGCAGTGACATAAAATGCTTAACAGATTTCCTGTATGCCATGCAACCACCTTCTTCTTCTGATGAAGGCATATCTGTAGGCTTCGTGGACCATTTATAATAATTATTATGCTATTCAGTTCAATTTCAGGGACTCCCTGATTTAAATCCTCCAAAGGATTTTTGTCAATCTGCTAACTGGGTAGTTGTTTATCAGCGCTATGTGGGAAGCTTTTGCACACTGCCCTCATTGCAATGAGAAGCTTGGGATTTCTCGAACGACTACCTGCTGTTTTCTGGCATTAACCACCAAATGGTCTGCTCGTTAATTTTCGATTATCCCGAAATGCCCAGGTACCTACATATATAACACACCAAGCCATATTCTGTGTAAACATTAATTATCATCACTACAACACTGTTCTAGATTTGGTGCTCTAAGGCCAACTTTGTCCAGAAGCTATCTCCTAGCTATCTGTATAGATATTTTATTTATTTATTTTATTTATTAATATCAATACAATGAAGCCTTCATGGCCAATAAAATATGTATTGTACAAATTAAACTATTCATGTTTGTTGGACCCCGGTGTGTTCTGTTCCAGGACAAACACTCCGTGATTGCTCTTGGAGGTCTTGGTATCTCGTTGCATGTAGGCGTTCTGTCACAAGTGCTTTGTAACGTACACAAGTTTTTTAAAGCGGGATATTCCAAACCGTGTCTAATGCTCTCGTTTGAGTAGAATAACTAAAATATCATAATGACCATTCCCAAGACACGAGACTCGTCATAATAAAAAACTTTCTTCTTCCTGGTAAAAAGATAAACTTAATTTTTATACGTGGTTAACACTCTGTCAGTAAGGCTAAGCCCTGTCATGTGCTCTTCTGCAAAGCTGATTTAGGTTTTTTACGACTAGGAGAATGACCACATCGTCTGCCCAGCAAACTGATTAAAACCCTATTGTTGTGGAACACAAAAGAGGCGATAGAATACTATTTTGACGGATTTTACGCTGTCTTCAATAGCAATATTATAAAATCCGCAAGGTATTCTGTTGTGACCAATGTAGTCTCTTAGTGATAGATTTACGAGAAATTGGCCCAAGGTTTAGATAAGAGGGTCGATTCATTAAGTAGTTTTTTAAATCTCCCTCAGCGACAACGTATAGAGCCAAAGTATAAACTTTTTAATTAAAAGATTTTTATATATATTTAATCACCTCGTGTAGAGCTGTTTTCACTGACCTTCCTTTGATGTAGGCATCTTGTTTAAATGGCAGCCTATTATTTGGCATCCTGACTTTTTTAAACATGTCGTCCACAGGCAGGAATTAACAATTGTTAACATATTTGTTAATATATCATGCATATCTATGTATATAATTTGCCTTTTAATTTTACTCTCCTTATGTTTAACATAGAAGTTGTTATGTGCTTTTAAATAAGTTTGGTAAAAATTTAGTTTGAAAGTAATACCATACAGGTTAGTCACACGATCAAGTTTTGTTTCAATTTTTATTTCCAATTTTATAACAATCACATTTTTTCACTAACACACACATCGTTTAAAAAACTGATACGAGTTGACTTTCAAATTTTCTTTCAATCAAAAAAAAAAGCAGATTGCAAAGTTAAAAAACAAATTATCTTTCTTGAAGGCATCTTAAAAGTAAGGCCTTAAAATTGGGTACAGTTTGTGTAAAAATCTTAAACGTAAAATTTGACCGTGAGACTGCAGTGTTACAGACAGCCATTTATAATGCTTTTTAATATGCTATACTTTCAAGATATGTGTATCTCTAGTAAAATTATTTACTCAGAAACAAGCCGGTAACCACAAAAAAATGCGCCCACAATTTTCAAATTTGTTTATTTATATAAATAAAATTCAAAATAAATGGGTGCTTTAAAATATCTCAGCCTAAGAGTATGCCGCAACACTACATAATTTAACTTTTCTTGTATGACTTTATTGCAGGGTTGTGAACATTGTTTTTTTTATTTCTATATTATTTGTCTACCATTTTCAATTATATATGAACAATTATTAACTCAATTTCCGATATTTATAATAAGCTTCAGAGTTTCCTATTTCAATTATCTCACATAGAAGCAGCTTTTCCAAAAAATATGTTTATCTTCATAGAAACCTACATGTACAAGATCTGAAGTTCCATCCTTTTAAGATAAAAATCGTTCAATAACTGAAAGAAATTGACGCAAAAATTTTTGTAAAACGATGTTGGACTGTTTTCGCACTGTAGATCCCATTTTTTTGGAGCGGCGAGGCTCATTTTCGATTGATATATCAAAAACCATTGCTTTGCCGTAGGGTGACTGTTTAGCGTGACTTATCCACACATAAGATAATTGGAGCATTTTTTTTCGAAAATTCTCGAGGCCGAGCGACGAATGTCAACGGTAAAAATTATCGACGCATGAATATGGAATTCTTTTTACCAAACCTTATCCACTGCACACACAGCCAGAGCTTTGATGAATTTGCTTGGTAAAAATTTCCCCCAAAAACTGATCAGTCAATTTCATGGCCACTGAGGTCGTCCGATCTAACTCCCATTTTTTTTGGGGCTTCTTCAAAGAGAGGGGTTATAATAACAATCCCCAATCTCTTGTGGCTTTAAAGGGAAATATTCGTCGAGAAATCAGATGAGTTAAACCAAGTTTATTGCAGCGTGTGACGCAGAACACAAGGCTCTACTTCAAATAATGTGTTCAACTCGAGGGAAGATATCTTGATCAAAAAATAAAATCTGCATTTTCATTCTATCGTTAAGTGGTCTGAATAAAACTGTGTGTCAGTTACGACACCAGATACCTTTTATGAGCTCATGCATATGCATGTATGTATTCAATTGCGTTTTAATATCGGGCAACATCTGATGAGTGATTTTCTGTAGAAATATTATGCAATATTTTCATGGAGTGATAGCAACAGTACAAACATAAACAAAAATGCAGCATCAACATTAACAACAATGGTACACAGAAAAAAATGACACCGATGATGACACTCTTAACTTGAACTAATTACGATTTTTTCTGTTGAGCTAGTTGTACTTGAATGTAAGTACCCTGCGAGAAATTGGGGTCAATTGGTCGGCGTACTCGCCCGGTTACAGGTACAAAACATGAATTGGACAAAAATTATTGGTCGTGATTGGTTAAAAAGGTACACATCAAGTAACTTGTTAAAAGGTGTTAAAGAGGTTAGAGGGAACATATGTAAATACTGGTCCCTACACATAAACATACATCTTTTTATATAATTATATACACACATGAGTAACTACAAACAAAGTAGATTGAACTGGATATTAAACAATTAATGCAAAATTTTCTTATATAGGATTGGCCTGTAACCCGTTCTGAGGTGTTAGTATTAAACCAATTGCCCCCTCTTATGAAAACGCAATGTAAAAGTGACAGGTTCTCTTCATATAAAGTGCAGGAACTAGAACCAGTCCCTACCCTAAGGGACCGTTCACGTCAATATTCTTGGACCAGTCCACTTCCCCGTAGGGTAGCTTTTTACAATTTTCAAAAATCAATAAAAGACGGCTGATGGCAAAAATACAGGGTGGATGATTAAAGGTGGTACCAAATAAAAAAATAACTTTTTGTTAAAATGTCGCACATGCTTCACCGGGGCCGGAGGCCATTTTAATTACGGCATATGTATTAAAGTAATTCATGAAGTTTTGAAAATAATTAAATGCAAATGACCTCCACCCTCGATGACACCTTATCGGCGATATCTTAAAAAAAATTGTTTTTGGTACCAGCTTTTATCAGCCACCCTGTATTTTTTGTATTTATAATTTTAGTTGTTAATGCCAATTCAGCAATAAAGTAATTGTATTTACAAATGGTTGTTAATATGACAATTAGTTTATCGTAATTTTTTTCTGTGTGGGCTTACAATGCAGCCAGCTTTTGTGGCAAAAATATCTTTTTTAAATTTTATGTTTGTCTTTGAATAAAGTCATAAAATAGGTATAAACGGAAACCTGTTCAAGCAAAAATGTTAAAACTCTATAGGGATTACTTTAACCCAATTAATGCAAAGACGCGTGAAAGAGGGTTTAGCAAAGTTTTAAAGTAGTTTTTTATTACAGATTAAAAAACACTGTCGTGCAATATCAACTACATAATTAAGATACAAAACGTTAATTAAAGAAGTCAAATTGTGTCAGATTATTTAGATATTTTATAAAAATGATGTAAATGTTTTTTATTATACTTTTTTCCTAATATTTTGTCACGTTTCAATTACATGATTAAATGCTAGTAAACACCATTTGCATCAAACAGATTTATTTGAAAACGAATAATTTGCTGCTATCCAAAATGTATATTTTTTTCTCTTCAAATATAATTTATACGCTTTAAGCGCCATCGCTATGTTGTAATTATTTTGGCATTGACCTTTTTTTAATAATTATTTCGAAGAAAACAAATTTGTGTGATTATATATGAATGAAGACGCTATAAGTTTTATGAAATAACACATTGGCAAAAGGCTAAGATGTTTAGTCGGTCAATCTCAACCACATGTACTCAACAACGCATTACAAAATTAAAATCAAAACGTTGCTTGGAGCCTTGCCTTGACTTTAAGAGAGTTTGTGAGAAATTTATTTTAATTTAGTTTTACCATGTTTATACTACAGCCAAAATTACTTGTTGCTTTTAACAAGTACGCATTCTTAATTAGATTCGGCAGTTGTTTTTTTTATTATATTACTCGATCTTTGGTCAACAGTCTTAATTCACAATCAGCAACAATTTTTTATACATATAATAAAATGTTTCATATTTTTTTCAATTAAAACTGTTCTCTATAAAAAGATTTCATTTAAAATTCCGTTTACAGATTGCAATATACACAGAAAGCAAAAATACGTTCCAAAATAAGGAATTTTATTCTTAAATTTATCTAAAATCATACTCAATATTTTTAGTCAGGTCTAGTCGGATTAATTAAAAACAAAGTGTCTCGTTGGCCTACATGGTTCAAATTCCAGCAAGTAAAGTAAAAAATAGACAAAGTCATTTTTACTTAAGTCCTTTTTTGAGCACGGATTTTAGAAGACCAAGTACACATTTTTTTAAACCAACTACGAACTTTAAAGAAAACAATTCTTTCTTTTAGTCACATATAAGCCAAAAAAGGATTGATTTTAGTTGAAACCCGCACTTGATGTAATAAAGATTGATTTGAGCATAAAAGGGATTAATCTTAAAGTTAAAATTAATTATTTTTTTGTTTAAAGAAAACGAGTATTTTATTTTATTTTATATTATTTTATTTTATTTTATTTTATTTTATTTTATTTTATTGTATTTTATTTTATTTTTCTTTATTTAATATTATTTTCTTTTATTTTATTTTATTTTATTTTATTTTATTTTATTTTATTTTATTTTATTTTATTTTATTTTATTTTATTTTATTTTATTTTATTTTATTTTCTTTTATATTATATTATATTATTTTATTTTATTTTATTTTATTTTATTTTATTTTATTTTTTTTATTTTATTTTATTTTATTTTATTTTATTTTATTTTATTTTATTTTATTTTATTTTATTTTATTTTATTTTATTTTATTTTATTTTATTTTATTTTATTTTATTTTATTTTATTTTATTTTATTTTATTTTATTTTATTTTATTTTATTTTATTTTATTTTATTTTATTTTATTTTATTTTATTTTATTTTATTTTATTTTATTTTATTTTATTTTGTTTTATTTTATTTTATTTTATTTTATTTTATTTTATTTTATTTTATTTTATTTTATTTTATTTTATTTTATTTTATTTTATTTTATTTTATTTTATTTTATTTTATTTTATTTTATTTTATTTTATTTTATTTTATTTTATTTTATTTTATTTTAATTTATTTTATATAATTTTATTTTATTTAATTCATATTCAATATTAAAAATTAAAACATTTGTTTTTTTTTGTACTTGCTGTAGCTGCGATTTGAACCTGAGACTCTCCGAGCTGTTACATCAGCCAACGAGACACTTTGTTTTTATATGTAAAAAAATATTCCAAAAAAGCAATTATTTTTCTGCTTGATTTAGAAAAAAAAACGTACTTAAAATCTTTATGTACGATTTTGGATAAATTCAAGATTAAAATGTTTGGTATTAGAATGTGTTTATGTTTCTGTGTACCCAATAATTTTTATAAATCTCTTCTGATTTAATGAAGCTTCGTAAGTCAAAATAATGACTTCTGATTTTTGGATTAATACCTTTTACGCTTAAATCAGTCCTTTTTAACTTACATCAAGTACCGTTTCTAACTTAAATAAATTCTTTTTGGCTTAAATGGGGATAAATGTTAGAAATTTGTACTAAATAAGTCGTACTTGGTTTAAGCAAATCCATTCTCACCGTACGTTTGACACCGCTAAGGCTTGATTTAAGAAAGGTTTACCTGGTTCACATGTTCTGTCTCATATAACGTTTATGGATGGTTTAAATATATAGTGAGATAGTGATAATATTTAAAATTTTAGAAGTGAAAAATCTTTCATTTCCTATTACTGTTGTATAATTTTGTTCTAGGGGTTTCTTCATTAATCAAATTTCTACTAAATCTTTATATTTTTTTACTATTTCTTTTTTTTGGGACCCCACGTATTATATTATTTTATCTTTAGGTGAAGTGATGCCTTTAAAACAACTTTTCTTCCTAATTTTTTGTTTTAAGACGTGGGAAGTTACAATTTATATTAAAACGTCGCCTCAATTAATTGATCTGGAAACAAAATTTTTTAATCGATTTTAAAGTTGATTATAGCTTAATTTTTTATTTAATACTTTTCTCATGTAATATATATGTTTTACTCAATAAACTTTTTAAAGCCTCACATTACATTTTTTTCTCCGATATTTGCATACATTACTTCAGGCAACACTCTCTGTCACAAACAAACAATTGTTTAATTTTTATTAAACACTTCAGTAACATAGTTTTAACTTAAAACAATTTAATCCTTATGCAACAAACACTTACTTAATAATGCTGCTTATTTCCGCTTAATTTAAATATTCAGCCTTTTTGGCAAAGTTTTGAAAGTTTACACTACTTTTTGCGAGGTGTTACTATGAACTGTGACTTCAATTGCCGGTAACAATGGTTTTATACAAAATTAACAAAAATCACTGCATGGAATGGCTTAAAGACAGATGAATGGACGGACAATATTGGTAAAAACCCAAAGCATAAAAAAACCTTAAGTAAATTGAGCTTTAGTTTAATAATATTTAAGAAAAGAAAAAAAATTGAGCAAATGAATAAACAATTTCCTGCAAAATAAATTGCTATAATAATACAAAGATATGTATGTAGTTGTATTAATTATAAATATCATACAGACAAAATACTACATAATGGCATATGGTATAAGAGATTTTAACAAAGAATGTGTTGAGGTAGGTTACGAATTATACAAATGCCATAAGAGTTCAAAAAATCATTTATTTCTGTGAGAATAAGCTCAATCGATTATGTCGGTTTTTAAGAAAAAACTTTTAATTTGTATGCAGAAATTTGTTATTTAATTGATTCGTCTCTTATTGAAAACTTTTTTTATTTGCTTGGTCATATGTAAAAAAATATAATTCGGTTTTTATAACTGCACAACACAAAATACTAAAAAAGTGAACAAATACTTTGTGTCCACTTAATTGCCCTTGATCGAAGTGAACAGAACTTAATTTTCTATTTCTAAGCTCGTAAAATATTAAGCAAGTAGGAAACTTATAGTCTGTCAAGACTGACTACATTATACCATACAGCACATTTGTATGAGGATATTGTGCCACGGTCAAAAGACTTATCTGTGCAAAATTTCATCAAAATAAATAAATAGACTTTGGAAGTGGTTTTGAGTCGAAAATTTTTATTGGCGTTACAAACATCTGCACCGACGCATATTAACCCTATCACTTAAGTGGGGTGAGTACATAAAAAAAAAAACAAAAAAGTACCCAAAATATGAAAATTTAACCATTTTTCCACTTAACTGATTTCCAACTTTAAAATACATAGTTTATTATAAATGCTATTATTTTTTTGACTTAAAATTGAAAAAAATGCAAAAGTACTAAAAATTTAAAAAGTTCTTCCTGCACAGAAAATTGCCAAACACGACTTAATTTTTGCTTGCGGTTTAGTTATAAATACAATTGATTTCTGTAGGTGTTAAATGCATTATGAATTATATTTATATATTTATGTGTTTAGAAGATACGTACTTTTTGTCAAAAAAAAAAGAAGTTGGTTAATTTTTGTAGTAAAATATAATTTTTTAAAATTTTGTTTCTATTGTGCATATCAACTAGACGATTTTCCCTATTTTTTTACCTAGGGTCCAGATATCTGCAAGTCCTTTCTTGGCAAATATATACTTCAAGCCAAGTACTTGTAGTCTCTAGCCTTACGTTTTTATAGTGTACGATGACTATTTCGTACAATATTTTCGTAAGGTATAAAGAAAACTGAAAAATTTGTACCCTTGAACTTAATTTAAAATCGGTATGGGAATTATAATTAAATTATTATTTAAATTTTAACTCTAATCGACTTAGCGGGTTTTCCCTTACGCCGAAAAGCTTTATCAAATACTTATTCTCTTTACAGAAATGATTTATAACTCTTTAATTTATGATATTTATTTATGCTCATCAAAAAACCTAAAACCTTAGCTAAAAACGCCACACACAAGAGTTCAAAATACTAATTTTTATTTGATGCCCAAGAAAAAAAAACCCAAATCACGTTTACAATGACGTTTATTAAAACCTTGACTAGTTGGTTATTGGTTTACTAGAGCCAAATGAAAGAACGATTTTTTCTTATAATTTTGCCAGTAGGTCTTGTTAATTTAAATTTAACACACATACTGGACATGTGGACAAATAACTATAAACATTAACGCATTCATAAAAACTGTGAATCATCTAAAGAGTGGGAATATACCACAGCCATGCACGCATATCGCTATGCGACTGTAAAATTGGCAAGATTTTTAATTTATCTATTTAACAATCTTAAAGGATTTACTGATCCTAAATTAATAAAAATATTCATTGTCCACTTGTCTTTCTAATCAATCTGTAACACAAAACCTAACAAAATTTATTATTTTGGTGATCAGTCTAATGAACCTACTTAAAAGAGTTAATTTAACATTTAACATGTTAACTTTAAATATGTTGTTTTCCTCTGACTTTTTAAGCAAATAAAACATTTCGACCAACCCTAAGAAGGTGACAATAGTTTCTGTTTTAACTAAAATAAGATAGGAAACTACTCCCATAACTTATTGGATTTTTTTAAATATAACACTTACAAAATTACAAATCAAAGTCCTCTTTTTTTATATAAAATATATAAAACATTGTTATTCATTGCGGCTTTTTTGCAGCAGATAAACGATAAATATTTTAACCATATTTCCAAGTACAAGAGCAAAAATAAAATCAACAAAATAAACAAATTAAAGTCATTCATCTGAAGTTATGCAACTCTACAACAAAAAAGTGTGTTTGTATGTTTGGCGAAAAGATGGAATGAGAAGTGTTGCCAGAAATTGACACAAAAAGCTTTGAGGATGCAAAAGAAAAAATATTAAGTGTTTTTTTTTTTTGACAATCGCATCAAACTGACAAAAAAATTGGCTGATGATCACCTTCTGAGACGATTAAATCATGTCCACCTTCTATCCGTCCGTCTTGTGATCAAAGTTCATGTCACATTTTTGAAGACATCTTAAAAAAATTTGTCACAGATAAGTTTTTTGGCATAAAGACCAAGCATTTTGCTTGAGCTCCATTAAAAATGGTTCCAAAACACTAAAAATGAAAAATGGCCCTTATTTCGAAAATGGAAGATCCCTAACTTTAGAAATAAAAAATGGCCCATAAAAACAGGTAAAAAAGTCAAAAAAATGTATGTTGTTTAAGGTAAAATAAAAAAAAACCTCAAATGCTTAAAATGACAAATGGTCCCAAAATAATCTTAAAATTTAGCCTAAATGAAAAATTACCCCCATAATGCCCTGAAGCGAAAATAAAAAATGGCCCCAAACTTTTATATTAAAAGCAACAACAAGAATATCTTGGGCAACTTTCCCTGCATTTTTGGGGCCGTTTTTTATTTTGGAAATTAGGGTAGTTATTAGTTTTTTAAATCACCCCAAAGTTTTTAAGTTTTTGGGGCTTTTTTTCAAAATGATAAGCTGAAAAATGGCCCCAAAATACTTAATGAAAAATAGCCCCAATTTCAAATTGAATAAATAAATTAAGGAGGTTTTAAAAAAAGTGGCGTATATAGCAAGCCTTTGGCCGGGCGCAAGGAATAAAAACTTCAGTAGAGTCGATCCGCCGGCTTCGTCGTAGCCTTCGGTCGTGCAATGGACACTCCAATATGAGCTTTTCAAAATTTAAGCTGTTTGACTAAAAACACAAGCCCTTATATCATTCATATTTGTTTTCGTAGCTTCATAGCTGAAGTGTCATAAAATTTATATCAAATTTGGCGAAGCTCGCCTTTGGAAAATTCGTGAGCTTAAAGTCCATTGGCCGGCCGAAGGCTACTGCCAAGCCGGCGGTTCGAATTCACCAGAGTTTTAACCTCTTACGCGCGGACGAAGGCCGGTTATGTACGCCACTTTTATAAAACACCTTAAATTAATTTACTAGTCCAAAATAAAGAGCTTTAAGCTCACGTTTCTAGCCCACTAGTGTGTATTTTTCCTGCGTTCGGCCGGAGACTGGCTGTTCTTAATACTGATTGTTTGAACAATTATTTTACATTAGTGAAATCTTATTTATAAGTACAAAACTTTTGGGCATTTTTTATATATTAATTGGGAGTTATTTGATCTAAATTTGGACTTATTTCATTGACAGCATATTATTTTTTCAATTGTTGGTTGTTTAATTATGGTGGGACTTATTTCATAAGAAGGTATTTTACAATATTTGAATTTTCATGAAATTAATCCAAATCATTGGGAGTTTTGTTGGGAGCTATTTCATTTGGCAGTTATTTTATGATACCGTATAATGTTTATTCTTTAAAGATATGTTAAAAGTGGGTCGAAAGCCGGCTGCCCACGAGACCTTTTTAACCAAGCCATACCCTAACGTTTATTAGTTTAAGATTTATTCAAAATATGATTCGTGTATTAAAGCTTTGCTCTTTTTAGCTTTACTTTAAAGATGTAGTTCTTATTAACATTTTATTAGGGTCATTTTAAATAAAATCAATTTTTTTAGTATGAAAGAATTACAAAATAAAATATCACCTCAATTTCAGAAGCGCAAATGATCCTAAAAAGGAGAAAAATGTGAAAATTGGAGATCATTTTTCATATATGTTTTGGGGTCAATTTTAATTGGGGCCATTTTTTGTTTAGGCCAAATTTTATTTTGGGACCATTTTTAATTTTAAACAACTGGGGTCATTTTTTATTTTTTTAATCATCATACATTTTTTGGAACCACTTTTCTTCTTTTTTTGGGGCTATTTTTATTTTCTAAAATTGGGGTGATTTTTTATTCTTAAATTGGGGCCATTTTCCATTTAGCGTTTTGGGGCCATTTTTAAATTTCTAAAATTGGGGTAATTTTTAATTCCTAAATTGGGGCCATTTTCCATTTAGCGTTTTGGGGCTATTTTTCATCTTATCATTTTGCATAATAACAGAAAGTTTAAAAACAAAAAGGCTCCAAATTTTTAAAAACTTTAAGGGGATTTCAAAATTGAAAAATCACCCCCGTTTCAAAAATTAAAAGTTTCCCCAGAAAATCAAGGAAAAATTGGCTCAACTGTTCGTGTTGTTACTTTATATATAAAATTTTAGAGCCATTTTACATCTTCACTTTGGGGCCATATTTAATTTGAGTAATTTTTTACGGAGCCATTGTTTGTGGTCGGTTCAGTTTCTAGCAAATAATCTTCCGGAATGAGCATTTTGGGCTTTGACTTAATTTAATGTTACTCTATCCCAAAAAAATTTTATGTATATTTTTTATATTAGAATATAAACTACCATAGCGGACATAAGCATTAACGGTCTATTTTTTGATATAGCACCCCTCACAATGGCCTTCCGGACTACGTGTTTTGGACTATAACTGGTTATTATATTATTATATCTGTACAACTAGCACTGCCCTTAACACCTTTAAAGTCTATATGCCGTTTAGTTGTAACAGTGGCAAAAAAAATCATTTGTGTCAAACTTTATAACATTATCTTCAAAAATGCGACACTTACCTTTATACAAAAATAAATGGACACCCAGCTGGACGGACATAGAATAATCCCCTAAAGAGAGTTTCCTAGAATCGATGTTTGTAGTTGGTAGTGAAGGTATAAGACCATTATTTTTGGACCTAATATACCTTCCACATATGGGAGATTATTAATTTTTTCGGGGTTTGATTTTTTGAGCAAATAATTAATTAATACTGGATTTTTAGTTTAAGTCGATTAATCGATTAGGGGATTATCACAACTCGGTTGACTCGTATAACTCGAACAACTCAAATTATTCGTGCGACTCCTGTCGTAGTGCTTTAAAATATTTTTTTTTTTTTAATTTTTAGATTTTATTCAAAATATTTAAGTATCTTTTCAAAAGCCTTTAATAGCTTTCAAAGTCCTTAATTATGCCTTATAAACACTATTTGATTGAAATATTCGTCAACTTTTTTAACGTTAGGAAAAAAATTTGAAACTGAACTCCTTTCGAATGTAGTCATGTTATACCTATAAATCTTCGGTTCCTTATTGCGTTATTTGATTATTTTTATTTGCATAATTGGATTACCTACATATGTTTATATTTTCTTAAGATATTTACAACGTATTTTATTTGGATGATTCTAGTATGATTTACGTTATTAACTTATAAAAAAAACCGAAAAATCAATATGTGGGCTTAACATATAAAGTATCCCACAGTTAAACTAATTCTGTAATCAAGCAAGTGTTGTTTACGGAAAATTTTCTTTGGAATTTTTTAATTCATGTAGACAGTTACATGTTGGAAATGTTTTGACATCTGGTAGACAAGCATGCAAATTAAACAAGCCCGCCCTTTTGTGATGAAAGATGCCACGAAATTTTAAACAATTTTAATAATTTAAATTAAACTTAAGTTTTCCATCATTAGGATTTTGTTGTTTGTGTGCAAATTCTATTGTAATTTTTTTTCTTTGGCCTAATAAAAATGTTATAAAAAATTTTTCTCACATAAAATTGAATAAATATACATAATAACTAGACCAAGGAGCTTCATCGCTTATTCCAGACTAGAATTATATTTTAAAATAATCAAAATTATTCAAGTAAGTTTTAAAATATCAATAATTTTATAGTCCTCTTATGTCCACACGTTTATTCAATCTATATTAAACGCCAAATATGGTATTTGTTATCCTTTAATTTTGTTTACAAACTTTTAAATTCAATATATTTTTGGTTTTAAAAATTATACTCCCTTTAAGCATTATATTCCCAATATAAAGTACAAAGCAAAAATACTTTTATTCACTAAAGCAAACAGATTGAACTGCACAACAATTAGAAAATGAGTTTTTGATTGATTTGGTTCATCTTTTGCAATATCAACCGAGTATGTTTCTGGGGACCGAACACGAATTGTATTTTACATGTACACAACACAGGTACCAAAAAGCACTTTAACAAAGAGAGCAAAACACAAAAAGTAGCAACAAAAACAGAGGCTGATATCGCAGTATTTTTTGTTCTTCTTTGATAACACACACTGAAAAGCGCCCATATACCCTCATAATTTATATTCTCTTGTTGAACACAAAATTTAAGATTCCTACGATAAAATAAAGAAATTCGCAAAAACGCAATACTGTATATACTAACGGATAACTTTCATGAATAAGCAATACAGTCGACTCCCAGTATTACGAATCATATATTGTACGACCTTATCGTTGAAACGAAAAATTTGTTTAATCAAATCAATTTACTTGCTAAAAGTTTAAGTGTTTAGCATTAAAAACGGGAAAAACGAATGGTGTTTAAAATTCTTTTCACTTTTGTTTTTCTAAAGCATTTGTTAAACCGAGAGAAATTTTAAATAGTTCTATATAAAGGGCCTCTAAAGCCTAAAATTTTTAATTTGGTTATTCGTTATACAGGATTTTCGTTTAAGTGCGTATTCGGTGTACTAGGCTGCCACTTCTTATATCTCTTTTAGTAGGGGTTTGTAAAAAACTACAAAAGCAAGATAAGCGGGGATGATACCGATCCAATTGGGGGTTTCCCAAAGAGGATTAAAATAGAAAACATGAAGAGAATTTGTCTGCATTACAAAACTCAAATTTACTCTTAGTGTACACTAAGCCGGCTACTGGCTAAGGTGTGTTTTCTGCGCTATTTTAATCTTTTTTTGGTGTTTTTTTTCGATCCAACTATCTACTTCTTCACAACTAACTGTTTTAAAATCATCCTGGTTAAACGACTGATATAATGTCATGTAGTTTCGTCGTCTAAAAATTTGCCAAATCAAACTTTTTAAAAATAGATAAGATGTTTATCTGTCAGATCACTAAGTTTTAATGCGTTTCCGCTTTTGTAAAAAATTCTTTAAGAATGTACAAATTATTTTATGTATTTGTATACATACACCTGTACGTATACGTAATATACACCATACGTATCAATTGTGTTTTTGCTTAGGTAAAACAGGCAGTTGAGAGGAACGATCAAGGGTTTAACGGCAACCTTTTTGAGTTCTCTACCCCAGTCCCTTTATGATAAAGAGAGAACAGAGTTTAAAGGTGGAGGTTAAATTATATAATTGGTGAAGAAGACGTCACGTTACGGCCCCATGTTTACGGTAATCATTTTTACCGATAGAGAACGACTCGTTTAGTTATGTTAGTCACATCCATCTAAAGTACCTTACTGGTTATCCAAGTCAGCTTACTCACCATGAGTTCCAGTGATATTCAGCTACTTAAATTCAAAATATAGCCGCAACGTATGGCGATCTTCATCCAAAACAACCTAGTATCTTCATTATGCATTTCGATTTTTGATGATTTTGTTTACTACAATGAAAGCGTTTCTTACGCTCGATAATTACCTAATTCTTATATACTCATGTTGGTTTTACAGCAATAGCAGTCCATTGGAACTTTATTTAAATTCGGGAATTTGAGTTCAACAGGCAAACTGGTCACATATTTAAGTCGCGAATAAACATTTGTTTATAGATTCACAAATAAAAACTGCAGAAAGTACAAAGTGATTGCGAAAGTGATAGGTCTCTTAATAACGCCAAAAAATATTTCTTTAGTTTTTATTTCTTATTTGTTCTATTTTATTATTTTCCATTTCACCCAAAAAAAGTGAAACAAACATAGAAAAAAATAAAAATAATTTTCAAATTAAAATTTTGTTAATTTGATTATAAAAATGTTTAAATTACAACCTATCAAGAAATTAGCATATTTCAGTTAAATACTTTAATTAAAAATTTTTAATTAAAAAATTAATTAATCGATTTAATCAAAGGACAAACAAATCTAAAATTAAAAAAAAATTTTGTTAGCTTTTTATTATTTTTTTATATTTTTTTTTATTTATTTATGTTTATAAAATTTAATTATTTATGAATGTATTTATGTTTAATTTACATTTAAGTATACACTACAAGTCTCAACAACGACTCGAACCATGGGCCATTTGATTGCAAGGCGTACGCTCTATCCACTCAGCCAACAAGGCATTCTATTTTTTAAAGTGTTAAACTTAGTTTTATTTATTTACATCCACATTAAAAAATCCCAACCTCAGCAAGTGGACGTGAGGTGAGCTTTGCACAAGCAAAGGGAAAACAAAAAAAGCTTTAGGCAAAATTGCAGCTTTTTTGAAGAACTTTCAAATAATTAAAATTTTAATTGAAACAATTAAATGTTTATTTAAAAATCAAAAATTTTTTTATTGAGTTAATTAAAAAAAAATTTAATATTTTTTCTGTGAACTAAGCCGAATGACTAGAAGTAAAAATTGTGTTATAAGTAGGTGGACCATTTACTTCTAGGTCGAAATCAGTACGCTTTTTATAGTCTAAAACCACCTTCAATTAAAGCGAACGAATTAAAATCCTTTCGTAAGTCGACAAAATCATGTATATCCGTCCCGTGGGTGTCTATATGTTTTTGCAAATAAATAAGAGGTCGCAGGTCGATATTTAATTCAGAAAAAAATTTAAAAAACAATTAGATTAATTAATTTATAAAAATAATTTGAAATTAGATTTGAGAAATAAAAAATCAAGCCCGTTGTCGAGAATATTTTACACATTGAAGTAAAAATTCTTTAAAATTCAAGTTTGTATTGTGTTCTTCTTCACAGTATTCCAGTGTCTATTATGAGCAGAAATCATATTCTTTCAGTGTTTACCTAAGCGCTTAAAAACATGACAACCTCGAACCATAGCTTTTTTTAAAGTAGCAAATTTAAAAAAGTTTGAGTCATAATTAAAAATATGAGAAAATAGTCACACTCATCGCAATGGAATTAAAATTTTGATAATTTTTTTTCTTACATTTTGATAACCTAAGCTCTTAAGGATTCTTGTAGGGAAAATTTTTTCAACATGTGGGGTAAAAACGTATTTTTTTGGTATCCGTATGTATTTAAAAAAAATTTAATAGCAACACTGTCCTGTAGAAAGAATGCTAAAAAACTTTTTATTTTCTCGTTGATGAAAGTTACTACTGCACAATGGTAAATATGTTTTGCTAAATTTTCTTCTGATGTTAAACTCCTTTATAAGTTTTAATTTGATTTTATTAAAGTTGTATATTTTACACAGGTTTGAGTTACGTTTTAGTATAGAAAATAAATAGTGACTAAACAGTTTTATAATTTTCTAACTAGTAAATTACCAGATATTCATGTACTCGTTAACAATTTTAGAAAGTTTAAAATAAATTAATTTAAATAACGTTAATAAATAAATAAATTAATTAATAAATTAAAAAACTAATAAATAAATAAATAAAAAAATAAATACATAAATAAATAAATAAATAAATAAATAAATAAATAAATAAATAAATAAATAAATAAATAAATAAATAAATAAATAAATAAAAATTTAAATAAATAAATATATAAATATAATATAAATATAACGAAATATAATTTAAATAAAAATTAATAATAAACAAATTATACGTTTAATTATTTTTATTATTAAAATAAAATATACCTTAATTCAAAGTTAGTTACTCAAATTATTTTTATCACTTTACAAAGTATTTATTTATAAGTTTTTTTCACAAATTTTTATTTTAAATTGTCAAATATTTTCGTAGTAAAGTTATTTTTTTTACATTTCGAAGTAATTAAAGTAATTTTTTTAAATTAATAAATTAACATTATAAACAGGATTACAAACATGTTTAAACAATGGTTTTTATTGTGTGTATGTAATTATAAATCTATAGTTTACATATCATATCCTTAATATAGAAAGGCCCTAACTCGAATTTTTAGGTTGAGAACTTTTTTTTTGGCTTATTGTGATACATAGGCAGACCTTTTATCGAAATAACTGAAAATCTGGGATTATAAATCAAATACAAGTTATGACCTTTCTATATTAAGGTAAAGATATGTATGTGTATTTAATTATCCTCAAATAATATATTTACATTATAAACGATTTACTTAAAAACAAATTGTTGGCCATTATATATAAAAACAAAAGATGTTCTAAAATTTGTATAAATGCTGCCTTTCTGTCTTATCTTTTTTAAACAAATGAAAGGGAAACAAAATATTCTTCATTTCCTTTTGACTGCATTAAAAAAGAGGTGGTTTTTATTTAAACAAGAAATTTAAATTAAAAAAAAAATCTGTTGATTTTTGTTTTCAAAAAAAGATAGGACAGTAAAGTTTTATCTAACAGGATTTGGTTTTTGGCAGCCTAAAGCAAAAGAAGAAAAATATTAAATAAAAAGTAAAAAGATAAACTTTCTAAATAATACAAAACAAAGAATTTGTGGCCTAAAGCAAAAAACAGTGATTATATTAACACAAAGAGCAGTTAAAAGAAAAAAAAAAACTTTAAAATAGGAACACAAAAATATTTGACCGCAGGGACAGTGGGTTGTAGATAGACGTAAATATAAGGTGACAACCAGGAAGCCAAGAAGGAAGGAAGTTGCTTAAGGGCCAAACCACAACACCAACAAATTTAATAAATAAATGTTTTGCATTTATATTTCTATAGGATTTGTAAGCTTTTTTTGCTTAGCTAACCTTTAGGTCCACAAACCATTACCTTAAATGCACAGGAAGTTATAAAATATATTGAACTCTTATTTTATAAGACATACAGGAAAATGACGATCGATGGTGTGAACGCTCAAAAGAAATAACAAAGAACGACAAATTTAGATAAAAGTATAGTTGGGAACAGCTTGGTGAACGATATTTGCAGACACGGATAGTTAATTTTTTTTTTTTTTTTGAAAACAAAACAATTTTTCCCGAAGATATTTTAATAATTACGAAGGACATTTGCATCCTTTTCCTGAAGTAGTACATAATAAAAATCATTCAAGTTGCAATTCTGGCAGCTTTTTTTTGTAACAAAAAAGGTACAAACAAACTACCCACTCAAACGAAGGTAACAAACATTTTTCACATACAACAGGCGTGATCCCGTACTGCTAAGAAATAAATATATTTTTTCTTGTTTTAGCTAAGCTTTTAGCTAATGTCATAGTAAAAAAAATAGTAAAAACATATATAAAAGTCTCCGTCAAAATTTAAAAGTAAATAGATTTTTATTTTATATCTACAAAGGCACCAAACTACCAAAATGTATAGTATCAAATTAAAAGTAAAAAAAAATAGAAAAGTTTTGAAACTTAACTGCCTACAAACGAGAGTAAGGGGAATGCACCTATTGCTTGTGCTCATTTTGACCTGGTTTTTCTATTTGCCATATATATTCGGTTTGTTATTAGGGAAAGCATTTTAATTGCTAACGGATAGTGCGTTAATATAACATAATATTGTATAAACATTTCACCATATTTGTTTGTTTTACCAATTTTGTTTTATAACACGGCATTCAGACTATGTTACTGTAACGTTACTGTAACATGTAACATTTTTTTGAGGGCGAAGGGTGTAGACGTTACAAAAGTAACACGATTTCTGTTTATCATGTTACTTTTTGACGTTTCCGTTTTTTCTTCTTTGTTTCTTTATTCTCTTTCGTATATGCCATTATAATGACATTCAAAACCATGGCCAAAACGTTCAAGAAGAAGAGTATACAACGAAACCAAAACCAAAAATAAAAAGGGACAAGTTTGTAGTAACATAATGTAAATGCTTGAAGTTTTTGGAAGTTACTTTACACGAAATAAGAAAAGAGTCATGTTACAAGTAACATTGTCTGAATGCCGTGTTACAAAATAAAGAAGGTGACAAAAAATGGTTACAAGCTCACTATTACCAAATTGTCAAAAACAGACTGTTAATGCTTTATTCGAAAGTAAATAAGAAAGTGGGATTTATTTAATTTTTCCTCATTGAACAGGGCCATAAAATTAGCCAGTAGACTTAAATTCAGTCATATATTTTATTTTTCTATTATAAAAATTGTCAACTATTATTTGATATAATTTTTTTATAAAGTTCTGGTTTGGTTACAATTGTGATACCAAATTGCATAATTACAACTCAACTGAGTTTAATTATTACGAAAGTAGGCGCATTAAATAAATAAATTATTTTCATGCAAAAAATTAAAAAAAAAAACTTTAGAAAATATACTTCGGTAGCCGATTTTATTAAGCCGAAGCAAGTTGTCGGCGGTTTGCGATGCTAAAAAAGCGTTGGCCCCAGCTCTAAGGTGACTATGAGCCGAACAAATTGTTTTTCTGTTCGGTACTTTAAACGCTTTAAAACACTAAATAGCATCCAACACATATAAAATTTTTAATTAAATTTAGACAACGAAACTTAATAATTGTATTTGATTTTGCAATACTGCCATCTCACTATATGTTCTTTGCAGTTTGCTCCAGGATGTAAAAACGAAAACACTTAAAATGCAGTCAAAAGGTTCAAAAGTGTTTTGAAACAAAACAGTATTATATTTTGCAATAAAAACATGCTTGCGTTATAAAGGAAGTCACAAAAATATTTACACTTATGGTTAGATTGACACCGCATACTAAATCTAAGACAGCCCCAACTCAAAATTCATCGGGTTTGTTTCCTTTTCCTTAGGCAAGATCAAATTTTAAACGGGTACTGATAATTTTGATTGTATTTCAGTAAACTGCATTTTTAGTATACAATTAGAATCATAAAAAGAGGGCTTAAGTTAAAAATAATGCTTTTGAAATTGTAACTATTTTTGAATAAATGTGCGAAGTGTATTCAATTTAATAATAAATAAACTAAAAATTAAGTTAAACAATTAATAGGACAATATTCATAACAATTATTATAAGTTTTATAAGGGCTAATTTGGCAACTGTTCTATGGAAATTTGTCAAATAAGCCCTTTATAAGCCTGAAGTAACAAATATTAATATTAAAATACAATCTAAGCGAAACTATGGCTTTTATAGTTTAAATAGTTCATAGTTCTTCTTTTTTCATAAAATTAAAGACAAAATTAAATATATTTTTTTACATAAAAATTAAATTTAAGTTTTATAAACTAATAATTGTAATACAAAACATACTTATATTTTCTATAAAGGAAATAACTTTTTATTTTTAAATTTAAAATATATCAAAACACAACATTTACATACATATTTATTTAGGTTTATACTAACTAATATTAAAGCTTTCTTCATATAACTGTTTTATCAGTTAATGTATTTGTTTTATTTCTTTGTAAATTTTCTTGCCTGTACCAATTTGTTGATATCATGATAAGTGGAAACCATTGCAGGATTTTCGAAATCTTTTAATTCCGTACATTCATCAAAAGTTTTTTCACAATCAACACCATCCTGTCCATCTTTGGCCGCACGCATGTATTTAAAAAATCGCAATATATCAGGATTATCTGAAGTTGGTTTACGCAGTTCATTTAGTTCACTGTAAACAAAAAGAAAACAAAAACAAACGATGTAAGTATGGGTATTAAAATAAAACAAGTAAGAGCACTATATTCGGCTGTGCCGAAAAATATATACCCTTTACAACGTATGGCAGCCCCCTTTGGGTGCGGAGATAGGGAGTAAGTATGTTCTATGGAAATTTTTGCAAGGAAAAATGAGGTTTTGGAAGCGGTTGTAAAAGATTTATTAACATTTTCCAACCTTTCTTTGGGACCCCCATTAGACGTAAGTATTCTCCAGAAATATGTTTGGGAGAGGAAACTAATAGGGGTCGGTCGATCACTTTATTTCTCTAAGGTGGACTCTGAGGAATCTCTGGCCGTTTTTACATAATTTTTGTAAATTTTGTATGGCTGTCCCCTTAAGGCAATCAAGATAGGGGGTAAGTATGTTTTAGGAATATGTTTAGGATGGAAAACTAAGTGGGAAGGGCGTCGGTCGTACAAAAATATTCTCTAAAGCGGACTCTGGGGAAGGTTGAATTAAGATAGGGGCGGGCTCTGAGGAATCTATGGGCGTTTTTACATAATTTTTGTAAATTTTGTATGGCAATCCCCTTTAGGCAATCATGATAGGGGGTAAGTATGTTTTAGGAATATGTTTAGGATGGAAAACTAAGGAGGAAGGGGGTCGGGCGTACAAAAATATTCTCTAAAGCTGACTATGGAGAAGGTTTAGGCATTTTTACATAACTTTAATAAATTTTGTATGCGAACCCTCTTAGGGACTAAAAATTTGTTGGGCTCGGTCTTACACTTAACCTTTGTAGGAGCACCCTGGAAACTGTGGGAATAATTTACAAAACCAAATGGCAACCCTGTTATGGGGTGAAGATTGGGTGTAAGTATGTTGCACAAAATTGTTTGTGAGGAATAATTAAGGGAAGTCGGTCTTACATTGCACTTATGTATGAAGGAGCGACTCCGGGGTAGTTGTAAAGGTTTTATGTACAAATTGCTTATATTTTGGTCAGTCATCAGGTGATTTTGCTGGTTTTCAACACCAATTTTTGAGATATTTCTAATACTTTAATATTACAAATCGGGGGGCCTAAGCAAGATGATTTCAACCATAACACGGAAGACGGGTAGACGGACAGACGGACGTCACTAAATCGTCTTCATTTTTTATAAGGATAAAAAAAATATGTATTTTGTGAGGTCGATGATAGATATTAAAGAAATTGCAAACGGGATGACAAACCTATATATACCCTTATCACTTCTTATGTAAAGAAATGTTTATTTTTGGCGCAAGAAAAGTTTACCCTAAACAAAAACGAATTGTTTTGAAATTAATTTAATACCCTGAGTTTGGAATAAATAACATAAGCAATACATAAACATTGATTTTAAGGTAAATATTTATAAAAAAAATTATACCTTATAAACTATGTATTGCGAAACGCACTTTAAGACTGAATAAAGCACACAATTAAAAAACTAGCTTTAAGGAATTAAAAAAAAAAACTCAACAAAAAAGTTCAATTCATTTAAAATAATTATAATTGCATTAAAGGCAAAGAAACATATTTTTTAAATTAATAGTTTATGTTTTCCTGTTAAAGCAAATTTGTTAAGCACGACATTTGCGTCAATTTCAGTTTTATTATTTATATTTAACATTACTAAGCCGTTAAGCCTGTCCTCCGTCATGGTTGATCTCAGCCATGTTTTAATACGGCAAAGGGTGGAAAATGACATTTCAGAAGCAGCATTACTGACCGGCATTGAAACAAAAATTATGCATATTTTTCGCAAATTTTTAAATCTGTAAATGTAGTAATATTCTGAAACAAAGTAGAGGTACGTTATTCAAATAAAGGACGTCCTTTAAGAAACGTCATTTTAAGTTTTGTAAAACAGATTCAATTAAGAGTATGTAATTTTTTCTTTTAAATCTATGCTTTTCAACTAAAAGTTCCATAACAGTGCTAATATTTTTTGCCTCTTTAAAATGGTTTAAATTCTGTTTGGGCTTCATTCCTTTTAGAATATGTAATCTGCAAAGAAATTTGAAAGTGCTCAGAGAAGTTCTTAAAAATAGGGCTTTTGAGGACGTACGAGTATCTCTATCTTTTCACTCGAGTATCTTTTTCAAAGCCTCTATTATGTGTTTTATTATTACTGCAAACTGAAAATTGAATCATGACGATCTATCCATCGTGTTTCACATAACGGAGACAACTTTGTACCTGGATATTTCAGAAAAACTGCTCTACGCTTTGAATGATGTTTTTTTTCTAAATTTGCTGATTTTTTTTACAAACGATAAATTTTTTGTATTATTGGTACCTCTTTCGACATTCAGTGGTTAAGTCAATGGGAATAGCAAACCGTTTCTTTTGCATTTTTTTCGTTTTCTTATATTTTTTTCTGCTCCATTTTCTGCCAACATCAAAGGACATCCGTCAGTTCCAATATCTACACAATTGTCCGAAACAAGACCAACGATTTTCAAAGCTCTTAAAACTGCTGATAAAAGTGTGTTCGCATTAATTGATACTTTGACGTGATCGCCAAAATTATTTAAATCCTCTCGATAAAGCCGATGAGTTCTTCTTTTGCTAACTTTTCGTTTACGTTAAAATACCTTAAAGCTAAAGAAGTTTGGTTTTTTCTTGATAAATCAATAGTTTCGTCAAAAATAATCAAATAATATTTAGTGTCATAAATATTTTTTAGAATAATTTCTAAAATAAGATTATGGGATCTTTTATTTAATTCAGCGTGAATTAAACAAAAAAATACCTTTCGAGCTTGTGATTTTTAAAAAAATAGCAAAGGACCATCATCTCAATGTCCACGGAGAGGTACTTTATGCCTTTCGAGTGAAATTATAGTTTTTATAAAGACAACAAACGTTCTCGATTTTCAATTTCTTGTTGAAGTGCAGATACGTTTTTTTGATTTCCCACCTTGAGACAAAAGTTTTCTTATTTCTTCGAAAACATTTCTCCAAAAGCAACAGCATCCTTGAAAATGCAATACGTTGGTTTAATGAAATATATGAAATGTTTGTTTCATGGCTACCAATATTTTTATTTATTAAATGAAACGAGTTCAAAATCAATTCAGGGGTACCGCAAGACTCCGTCTTCTCTCCAACCTTATTTCTTATCTTTCTGAATGACCTTCTATGTCAAACTTCGAATCCTATTTATTCCTTTGCAGACGACAGCAGCATATGCCATTCATACTCGTTTGACCATAGACCTAGCTCTTTGGAGATTGGAGCTAGGAGACAGAGTATGAATGTTTCGATTAACTGCGATCTGATGGTAATCACCAAATGGGGCCGTGCGTATAGGGTCGATTTTAATGCCCGTAAAACCCAATGTTGTCTTTTGACACATAAACGCACAATGGACGATGCTGCCTCGTCTGTATTGATGGATGATGTTAGTATTGAAAAGACAGAGACTCTTGATGTTCTGGGCATGATAATCCAGTGCCATGTCCGCTGGACGGAACACATCTTTCTTATGTCGAAAGAAGCATCGAAGTGTCTTGGTTTTCTTAAACGGTGTAGGAATTACTTCACACCATCCGATCTTCTCAATATTTACACCACCTATATCCGACCAAAAATGGAATACAACTCTCATGGATGGGCTGGTGCCTCAAAGTCTATTTTGGGGCTACTTGACCGCGTACAGCAACGAGCAAAGATACTCATCGGCGACGTTGTGGTATCTAACCATCTGAATTCACTCGAACACCGTCATGATGTGGGGTGTGTTTCGCTGTTCTATCGGTTCTATAATGGAATGTGCTCTGAGGAAATCAGGAAACTTGTTCCCGAAACCCGGAACTTTTTGCGTGATACACGTTTTTCTAGAAGAGCACACACATACGTAGTCGACTGGCCAGTGAATCGCACCACTCATTACAGGGAGAATTCCTTCTTCGGTCGCACAGTTTGTATGTGGAATAAACTTCCTAGGGATGTCTTTCCTGCCACAGTAAATATCGAGAAACTTAAATCAAATGTCCATAAACACTACTCGCTTTATCCTCCTTCCCATAACCTATTTTCCTGATACCAACACAATGCAATGCATGTGAAGGGGCCATCCCCTGAGTGCTGGTTATTATTAAAAAAAATATATATAAAGTTTTAACCATTTTTGGAGTGGTGAAATCCCCCCCCCCCATCCCCTCCTGAATCCGAGCCTGAGTTTGCTATATAAGATAAGTTTTAAAGTCAAGCTGAACAAAGACCTGGGTCAGGAACACCACTCGGAGCTTATGTGTACCCATTACGAGTACCAACGAAAACCTAAAAAATAAAAGCAAAACGCCCAAAATGTTTAGGCCGTACCTTGCTGGCTTTTAACAATGCAACACGTTTTCTTCAATTAAATAAAACAAAAACTTAAAAAGGACTGATGCATTCTCATAAATCATTTTTTCTTGCTAGGCATTAAAGGCTTTAAGTTAAAAGTGATTTTAAATTAAAAAAGTTTATTTAAGTTTTAAGAGCGAATTTGTATCTTTCTGTTAGTTGACGTCCCGTTTTATGAGGGACATATTTAACCTTTAATATATCAAAATCTGTCAAACCTATGTTTCAAATCAAATCTTTCAGTTACACGAGCATTAAGTTTTCTCTTGGGTAAGCTTGATTAAACTTGTTCTGGTTTCAAAATTACTGAAAACAAACCTCTCATAAAAATTAATGATTTAAGCTGTGACTTTTTTTGAGTAAGAAAGCGATACGTTAGTTTATCAGAAGCAAAAAAAGTTTTGCGAATATTTTTAAAACGAGATACAAATTCCTTATATTAAAATTGAAAACTTTTTAACATATTTTGTTTACGTTCTTTGTAAAATATAACAATACTAAGATTAATGGAAATAAATTTATATTCTGCGATCAAAACCCTAATTAATTATTTAGGATGACAACAAACCCTAAAAAAGGATTTGCCAAATAATTTCCGGCAGTTGTTTTGACCATGTTTTATGCGTTTATCAGAAAAAAACCTTTGAAATGTGAACATTCAAACATACGTCTAAGCATGTTATGAAAAAGGGGAAAAAGTAATTTATTCAAATTGCCAAAACATGACAAACATAATGAATGAATTAAGTTAAAACGAATTCAGGAAAATTGAAAAACTGAAAAAACCAGCTTGCACGTCACTATAATACATATAGTAACCATTACCTACACTTGGGACAAAAGGACATTTTTTTCTTCTTAGACTAACTTACAAATGTACACAACCGACATGATTTTCGGAAAATTACCCACACGTGACCAAGTAACGCAACCTGATTGCAAAAAAAAAACATATTTTTCATGTAAACGAAGGTAAATAAAATTTTCAGCTACAGTTTTGCCCAGTTTCTGATTACAAAATGGTGATGTTGACATAGATAAATTACCTTTTGGTCTTAAGTTCTAAATCTGGTCACTTAAGGCCATAAAAAATAAAGTAAATAAGATTTGTCTTTTTACGTAGTTAAAAATAAAATCACAATACAATGCGACAAACTCAACATTATTCCTGCCAAGTTTAATGTCAATTAGGATACGCAGATGGTAATGTGTTTTCCAGGTAAAGGGGTTCTAAAATCCTTTTGCATTTTATTATTCAGTTAAATGTTATTTCCATAAGTATGACTTAAATGAATGCTAAGGCATGTTCTAAACAAAAAGTGTAAATGGTGACATAAAATTTCAATGTGTGCAAATTTTCTAACAATTCGTAACCTTTGTGGCCATAACATTTGACTAAGTTTATTCTGAGAGAAGATTTGTGTAAGGTGTTGGTAAAAAAAAAAATTAATAGTAAATCTTTTAATAAAAATTTCAGCATTTGATTACAAGAAATACATGAACAAAAAACTAGATGGACTGAAGGACACCATTTATTTCACATAGAAAGTGTTTTTTAAGTTGAAATCGGCAATTATTAAAGAAGGGCTTAAAACAATAATTCTGGGCGTTTAAAATCTTCGCTGTTACTAACGTCGTTGGAAACGACAACTTGGCACCACTGTTAGCCTTAACGACAATTAATAAAACTTTATCAAAGCTTATAACTTCTTGCCTCCTCATTAGTGCTGCGAAAAGTATATAAAACTTTTCTTTTGTATAGAATTAACTTCATTCCGTGCTCAAATCCCACTTGTTTTCTTAAAAAACTGGGACATTTATTTATACTTACTTTGTACCAGCTCATACAGCTTTCGAATATGGAAAATGAAAAGTTATATAAATGTTCACTATTACTGCGGGGCTACCACTACCCGTGCTCTTACACAAAAATTTTGTTTTTCCTAAATAAGCCTATTATCTTCGAAGTATTCACACAAAGTTTCGTTATAGCAGAGACACCATTATTACGAAGATATATTTGAAAACATGCATAGACTTTTATCCTTAGAGAGCTGGGTTATCTCAGGTATTTTCTTATACATATCTCGATCACTTTTAAATCTATTTCGCTGAATTTTAAAAATTTTTTCCCTCTGGTATCATCAAGATTTAGCTATTGTGTTTCAAACCTAAATTACTAAAGCACTATAAAAATAAATTGTATTTAACTGCCGAATCAGTTTCATTTAAAATGAATTAAAAAAATTTATTTAACAATAAAGAAGTTTTAAATTACAAACTTAAAGATGTGTTACTTACATAATAAATATTTATTTCATATAAAATGATATAAAATATTCTGATTGATTTTTATAAATTTTTGAGGATTTTTTTGCTGATTTTAGCTAAAGACGTAAATATGTAATTTATAAGAACCTTATTCATTATTTTAAGGGTCTTAGATGGATTTGATTTAATTTTAATATTAAACAATGTTTTATTTATTTTTTGTTAGACATATATAAACAACGTAAAATTTTCGTTTTTAGAAAATAAAACCTTTTCATACTAAATTATTCCAATAGAATTGCAAATAAACTTTATTATTAAAAAAAATGTGTTTTTACCTTAAACGAAATGTGTATAAAAGGCAACAGCAAAATTTTAAATTTAATTAAGTGAATTTATTTAAATTTATTCAAACTGAATATTTTTAGAAATTAAGAGAATAAAAAAAGTTCAAATAAAATTCGTTATTTACTGTTGAACAAGCAAAATTATATTTTAAAATCAATCAGTAAATGATTCATTTGGAGGGGCATGTCATTGATTACAATTCTTCTAACTTAACTTAATTAAATGTAAATGTGTACATTAGGGTGTTCGTTATTTCTAAATGTCGAAATGTTTTTGTTCTCTCTAAAAATTTTGATGCTTGATGCCAAAGTAATTCTCCAAAAATTATACGCCCCTGGGGCCACGCCTTCTCGTGCCGATTAACGTTCGAACTCTGTTCGTCCGTCTGTTAAAATCCCGTTTCCGAAGCCAAATAAAATCTTATCGGCCACGATTTGGTTTTAACTATGAATCGAAAAAATATATCAGAGACTGCAGCGACTGTGACCCCGAAATTTTGTTAATTTAAGAAAGTGTTTTAATAGGAGCTAGGGGAACGATAAAACCCCTTATAAATGCATACATTTTATAAAATAATATTATAGCTTATATGTCTGTAAAAAATAGTGGTAGCGTGGAGAGTGGTAGGCCCCACACAATCCGACCATTTTTGCTAAATTTTTTTGAATGATATATACATCTGTAAACTGCAAATCTACTAGAGGGAATTA
Organism: Melanophora roralis; assembly: GCA_963583895.1. Lineage (NCBI taxonomy): Eukaryota > Metazoa > Arthropoda > Insecta > Diptera > Rhinophoridae > Melanophora > Melanophora roralis. The sequence goes on along the minus strand of OY757187.1, from coordinate 22,803,091 downwards.
TCTTGGTTTCTGGAAAATAAGCAGAATTTGTTTGCAATTAAACGACATGAAACAGATTCCCGATCTTCAAAAAAGGGACCAACTTAAGAATTTAAACATTGTGCTACGGAAGGAGAAGTCAAGTCAGTGTAAAACTATCACGTCGTGATAATCAGAAAAAATGTCAGGTAGTGCATGTAATGAAATTTGTCAATACGTTAAGGGTATACCACTTCCATTGCTTCTATTAAAATCCGTATATCCAATAAACTGTTGAAATCAAGTTTTTAAAGTCCCTTGATATTTCTCGAAGCTGTTTTTGGTATCGTACTATCAGATATACTTGCAAAAACTTTGCTTTTGAAATTCTGCAAAATCGTCCGACAACTAACAGAGATATAAGCCAGCAACCACGACTCGCTCTGTTTATTTCTCTAAAATTTGGACATAACTTTTTTGTTAAATCGTGCTCGTACAAAGATCAAATGTAAGACCGACCCCAATTAGTTTTTCCTCCCAAATATTTCTGTGGAACATACCTACCTCCTATCTCCAGCCCCTAAGATGGTTGCCATACAAAATTTGAAAAAATCAGGGTAAAAAACCCCTAAAACTTCCACGGAGTAGCCCTTAATTTCCCTATCAACATCGCCTAAGGGGTCTCCCATGCAAAGCTTGGGAAATTCTAATAAATCCCTCCCAAAAGCTTTCAGGGTTCCCGCGGATAGGTCAAATGTGAGACTGACCCCAACTAGTTTTTGCTTTCAGACATTTTCCTGGAACATACTTTCCTAATATCTCTGCTCTTAAGGGGGTTGCCATACAAAATTTGGAAAAATTAGGGTAAAAACCCCTACAACTTCCACGGAGTAGCCCTTAATTTCCCTATCAACATCGCCTAAGGGGTCTCCCATGCAAAGCTTGGGAAATTCTAATAAATCCCTCCCTAAAGCTTTCAGGGTTCCCGCGTAAAGGTCAAATGTGAGACTGACCCCAACTAGTTTTTGCTTTCAGACATTTTCCTGGAACATACTTTCCTAATATCTCTGCTCTTAAGGGGGTTGCCATACAAAATTTGGAAAAATTAGGGTAAAAACCCCTACACGTTGTGAAGGGTATATAAGATTTGGCGCAGCCGAATAAAGCGCTTTTACTGTACAATACTTTACAAAACTTTGTTTAAAACATCTCAATAAATTTAAAATCTGTTTTTGATTTTAATGATAAATTTTGCATTAAATATTTGGAATCAACACTTACCGACTCAATTGTGCCGACACTAGATTACTGTACGGTGCATATATTGCTGGATTTGCATACATTAAGCATATTAATTTTTCTCGGCACGTCTCTTTGTCGGAATTAACTTTCAACTGTGCAAACACCGAATCTAGTCGTGAAAGCAGTGGACTGTAGAACGGATCATAATTGGAGAGGAGAAGAGAAGATTCAGGAACATTTTGAAATTGTTGAAATGTATTGACGTTGGCCGCCGGTGGCGGCTTTTTAACCATGGGAGCTAATAAGCCCAAAGAACCAGTGGATAAAGAGGCAGAATTTTTAAATGAGGCAGAACCAATACTTTGTAAAGCACTCATATATGAATCTTGCATTAACTGTTGTTGCCGTTCGTTCATGCCCAGCCGTGTATAAGACAGCTGATTAGTGCTGCCAGAAGGATTCAACATATATTCGTTTTGCATATGTGTAGCATCTGTAAAATATAAAAGAATAAACAAATTAAATTTAAGTCCATATGTGAGTTTTAAAATAGTTATTGTTCAGTTTAATCTTTTTAAACAAACCCGGCTGATTGTAGGTATAGGGTCCATTGATTTTCATGCCATCATCTGTAACTATAAATTTGCTGTCTTCGTCAAAGTTGATGGTATTATCCCGGAAGTCTAGTTCTTGTGGCGGCTCCATGGGACGTATAAATAATGGAGCGGAGCCCGTAGAAATTCCTACAAATTAAAAAAATAATAGTTTCAAAAGGTGAAAAGAAATAATTTTTTTTGCGCATTTGTTTATATAATTTTTTTGTTAACTACTATACTTTTAATAAATTTTTCTTGCTACTTCGTAAGTCAACTTTATATATATTTTTTAAATTTATTATTTAATACCAAGAAGTAAAATGAGCAATTAATATCTCATGATTTTTTATACAATATTAATTCGAATCTCTTTTTAGCTGTTTTTGTCTCATAAAAAGAAAACTTTAAAAAAGGCCATAAAATGGAAAAGCTGAAAATTGGCGCAAATAATTAAAAAATGTATAAAAAGAAACATTCTTTTTGTTTACTTAGTTGATCTCCGGCCTCATTGGGGTTAATAGTACTGAATTTTTAGGTCAAACTCCCTTTATATCATATTTCTAGACTCGTTATCTAAAAGTATGCAGAAAAGTACCAAAACTGTTCAAAAGTACTTCTGGTCAGCTTCCGGCCTTAATATGGACCAATAGCCTAAAATTTTATATTTCTAGATTTATAATATTAAAAAATTAAAAAAACACCAATGTTGCTTGATTCTTTTTTCAAGGCTCATATCTTAAAGAAAACAAAAAATTACCAAAAATTTAGGGCAGGTTTTTTTTTTGCTTACTAAGTTGACCTTTAACTATGTGGGTCAATAGTCATTTATTTCATATTTAAAGACTAATATTAAAAAAAAAACACCAAAAACCTAAAAAAAAATTCTCTTTTTCAACTTAGTTGACTTTCTTTATTTGGGCCACTAGCCAGTCTGTGATATCCTTTTTGTAGACTCATTATCTTAGAAATTGGAAAAAGCACTAAATGTATAAAAACTGATTTAGCTAAAGCCTTAAACAAAAACGCTTCGTCACAGATATGCCGTTTTACACTTTGATTGGGTTCTATGTCAGTTTAAATAATTTATTTATTTTTATTGGTTTAAAAGTTATAAAAGATGCCTAAAAAGGACCTTAAAAGTACTCTTAGGTAACCCTAATTGTCCAAAATTTCAAAAACGTAGTGCTAATTTACATGAAGGGTGATTAAGCAGCGACAACGCTTATGTTTTTTTTTTGGTCTCTTCGTAAATCTATGCGAGTTTACATTAAGAGTCTTTTATTCGCAGGAGTCAAGGGACTTTTTGACATTTAATAAAATATTGATTTTTATTCGTTAATTCCCAGCAGTGTTGCCATAATATAAGAAATTTTTAGTTGGTAGAAAAAGAGAAAATTAAAATTGTTACTTCGTTTCTCATTAAGTGCGACTTTTTTTCCCCGCAAGCTGCTCTATATTTCCAACCACACCCACAACACGATTAGCCAGGGGACGTATCCCTGCCACAGCACCCTTCATGTAAATCGGCTCATACCAAAAACTTATTCCATTTTTTTCTTCCAAAACCTGTCAAATGCGATTTTAATTGTGTTTCTAATTTTTTTTGGTTGAAAAATTACTAAAAGGCCTAAAGGCTCTCTAAGGTTCAATTATATGTGACTTACCATAACGCCATAACCGTTGCCATAAAAACCAAAACTCAATTGGTTTCTAAGGTTATGGTTATGGCGTAATGGCAAGCCACCTATAATCAAATACAGCGCTGCCCATAAGCTTGTTTTGAACAGCTGTTTACTGGGTCGCGTATAAATGAACCCCTAAAGATGCATATATCCTGTAAAAAACAGCATTAACTAAGGCAAAGAAAAGCAGTTTTAGTTTAAACGAAATTTTGAATTTAATCTTTGCTTTACCGTTACATCAATTTTATTTTAAGATTTAATGGTTTGGAAATACTTAAAAGAGGTTTCTCTTTAACTTGTTAATCTTACCTTTTCCCAGCAACTTCGTCAGTGAACCAATTAAAGCCGGTATAAACATGGCAATCAGCAGTGACTTCAAAACCTGTAGGCCTACAAAAACAGGCCATAAAATCTTTTTAAGACCTAAAAAAACAATAAACAAAAGAAAGAAAATTTATAAAGTACCAAGTTAACGGAACCCAAATATCTGCGTACAAACCTGTTAAAAATAATAGTCTTCCTGTTGTCATAGTTCTTGGTAAATCAATGTTAACTCTTGCATCTGTGGCTAATCTTTCTCTTACTACACGAGTTTTATTGATTAACTCATTGGGCAGTGGTTGACTGAGATTGTTGTGGACTTCAACTCGAAGACCAGATATTGGTTCATATTGACCTTTTTCAAAGGTACTTGTCATATACTCAACTAATAAAGCTTCAAGACTTTTTAAGTCTGTTGCCAAATCGTCTCGTTTTGAAATTGCATTTTGTTGAATGTCCAAACTTTTCAAGGATTGTTTGTGCTGCTCTTCATGTCCATATTCTTGTTTATGTTTAATCTCATGTGTATTTCCAACAGATTTATCTTGTTCCGGGCTTCGCACTTTAAGCTGCTGGCTTTTCTTTTGCGATAAATCACTTGAATCTATTTGATGGTCAGCAATGCCATATGTTTTACTTTTTTTATGGTTTTCAATAATTTGTTCAGTGGAATGTGCTGATGTTTGCGTTTCTCTTTCTCCTGCTGACAGAGATGTGCTTAATTGCTTTGGCATTGTTTTTCTTTCATAATGTTGACTTTTGTTTTCTGTTGTCGCAACAGCTCTTAAATCTGTGTCAATGGGTTGAAAGACACGAAAATGCCCAGATGGCGCAAATACACTCTGCGATATTAATTCTGGACCCTTGGGTACAAATGGTCGAAATGTATCATCGTTGTTATTATCGTTCATATATTTTTCATTTCCATTTGTGTCCAGCTGACCATTTGTAAATAAAAGTTGACTATATTTAATATTCGAAGTGGTTGTTGATGAATGTTGTTTCTGCGTTGGTTTTACTTCATATGTTCGTACATGTTGTACTAGTGTCAACAGTAACCACCACAGAAGCAGCAAATGTTGTTTTTTTAAGCTAAAGGACTTTACGTGCCTCACCCGACTTATGACACAGCTGCTGTTGTTAGTGTGAGGATTAGTTGTGAATGTGACGGGCGGAAATATATTATCTCTAGTCCTACATGGAGACCGACATACTGTTTTCCATCGTTTTTCATTTACAGACTGTATTGTGGGATTGTTATAAATTTGTTCATAATAAAATTTATTAGTTTGTGTCATTGTTTGCGTTGTTGTGATGGACGTTATCGTTTCCAAACTGTTAACACTTAAGTTTATTTTATGTTCAGTGGGATCTTCGTTTGTTAAAGATTGTGTTCTCTCATAGATGTTTTTATTGAACAGTTTGTTAAAGTTTACACTTTAACTTACTTTTTTATTAAATTTTTATATGTGTAAGTGTCATATATTTAGTATATCATTTTCTACAAACGTGTGTATAGCTGCATCTAAAATAAAAATAAAAAAAAATTAAACATTTATTAATATTTTTATTATTTTGATTTGTTTGTTTTTAAAGTGAACAATTTCATTTTATTTACTTTCTATAAGCAAATCTTAAAAAGTGATTTTTCATTACATTCTTCTTGTGAGCGCGACTTTATAGTTCCCAAATGATAAAAAAATTTAAATTTAAGTTGAGACTTCTAAAACCCCAGTTAACTACACAGAAAGAAAACTCGCTTTCTAAAATCAAGAATTTTTTTCTTGAATTTATCCAAAATCTTTTTAAGTACGATCCTTACTTACATTTTCTTAAATCAAGCCTATTCGGATTGCTTCAACAAATCAAGCAGAAAAAAGGTTGTTGTTTTAGTATATTATTTTACATTTGAAGACAAAGTGTCTCGGTGGCCTAGAGGTAACGCGCTTGTACTGCAGTGCAGAAATCCCTGGTTCGAATCTCAGCTTCGGTAAGTACAAAAAATGAAATTTTTAAATTATAAATTAATTATAAATTATAAAATAAAAATAAAATATAAAATTCTTCTTCTTTAATAAAGCTCCATAAGTCAAAAAAATGACATTTCATTTTCGAATTAATCCCGGTTTCGGCTTAAATCAATCTTTTTTTGGCTTACATCAAGTATGGTTCCTAACTTAAAACAATCATTTTTTGGCTTAATTGTGGCTAAAAGTAAAAAATTCGTACTTGAAAAATTTTACTTGGAGTAAGAAATTTCGTACTTGATTTAAGAAAAACCGTACTCACCGTACTTTTGACACCGCTATGGCTTGATTTAAGTAAAGTTTTCTTAGATAATTTTTTGTGTGTAGTTGTTTTAATAAATAACTTTTTAACTAACGCTTACGCTTTATGTGCTTATACACAGGCATTACATATGAATATCAAACAGAAGTAATAAACTTGTAAATAAAATAAATTGTAGTATCAGGTATAATATTAACCGACTGTAAGTTTCTTACTGGTTATACACTTCACGTTAGTGATTAAGCTATATATAAGTTTGTCATTTCCTTTGAAAAATTCTTGAGTATCCATTTGCGACCATCTGTTGAAATTGAGTTTCTAAAGCCCCTTGATATTCTCGGGCCTGTTTGTGATATCAAAATATCAGGTGTACTTGCGAGAATTTTGTAATTGAAACTTCTGCAACTGGCCCGAAGGTGCAATGTAAGATCGATTCCCACTAATTTTTCACACGAACATTTATTTGAAACATATTTACACTTTATTTCCGTCCCCTAATAGAGTTGCCATGCAAAGTTTAATTTTTTTTACTTTTTTTTTTTAAATCGCTCCCACAGCTTCCAGGGTGCTCCTACAAATATCAAACTCAACACCGATCCCAAATAGTTTTTCTTCAAAATATTTTTGTTGAACATACTTACCCCCTGTCTCCACCCCTAACAAGGTTGTCATGCAAAATTAGAAAAATGAAAGTAAAAACTAAACAAATTCCCTTGAGTCGCCCTTTGTGAAATAAAACGTATTACAGACCCCCATTTGTTTTCTCTTCCAAATATTTTTATAAAACATATGTACTTACCCCCTATTTCCACCACCTAAGGAATTTGCCACACAAAATTTACAAAAATTATGTAAAAACGCCTTGAAATTCCCTAAAGTCAGCCTAAAAGAAATAAAGTGTACGACCGAACCCTGTGAGTTTCCCCTCCCATATATGTTCCACCCATGTTTTATTTTAATCAAAGTAAAGGTCGCAATTTTAAAGATTTGTCGATGAGATTTGGCACAGGTAAATTTTCTGGCACTAGAACGAAGCCTATTTATTTGTGGTGATGATTGGTTCAATTTTTGATATAGCCCCCATAAAAATGTGCTTCCGGAGAAGACATTTTTGGCTATAACTGACTCGAATATTTTTTTATTATGACTAAATCTTGCATACATGTTTATTATTATATCGCTAACTATTGTACTGAATAAAAATATTATCGGTCTTTTTTTTTCAAAGAGCCCCATATAAAACGTGGTGTAAATTATTATGTGGTTGGGCTTGAACGACTATAACTTTCTTACTAAAAATATATTTAAAGTGTTTTTTAAGTATTTTAATTGATCCATTTTGAATTGGATTATGAATCAATTAATTTTTTATTTATTTCTTGTTTTAACTTTTTTGTTTGTTTATTATCACGTTTCAACAAAGATATGCGTGCTTTTTTAAGCACTTTCTATTGACAGCACATAAAAGTAAAATAAATGGCTTGAACTTTAACGACACTCAATCTAGTTTTTGTGTTTAGTAATATTTAAACACATACATGTTGCAAACTGAATCAAAAACAGTCAAAATTTAAAAATTTAGTTTTTATTGAGAGTCTCTTTTTTCTATTTTTAAAAACATATTAACTTTATTGATTTAAATAGTATTAAATTGGTCTTGAAATTAAGTTTACTTAAACCTAACCCCAATTTTTGTGCTCTATTAAAGTTTGATGCTAGGAATAGGAAATTATTCTAGAGAACTTTGAGATGTAACTGTTTTTAATTTAGTGTGTGATATGTACCTATACATACGTATGTATATCACACCCTCATATTTATAGTAAATTTTATTATTTGTCAATGGTTTAACAAGCTTTAGTACAAAACTTTTAATAAATTCAAAAACTGTTTAAAAAAGATGATGGCTCCGTTTCTAAAGATCACAAATAACGTGCAACTTTACATTAGGAATGCAAGCATCTGCCTTATTAAAAGTGAAAATACGTAAATAAGAGCAGACATATTAATTGACGTTCATATGTTATGCTCGCGTGTAAAATTAATTTAAATTATAAATCAAAATACATGAATGATCGACGGTGGTAAAAAAGAAAGTATTTGTATATTTAGTGTTGACATAAGCATTAGGACAGAAGCAAAAAAGAAATCAATCTTGCATAATACTCTCCTTTTCACTTTTAGAAATTAAATGTTACAAAATACTATAATGAATGTGTTTTCTGAAGAAATGTATGTATAAATATGTTTAATGTATGTCTTAACAACAACGTGTTATAATATTAAAAGTTTTAACGACTTCTTTGAGTAACACTAGTAACTACAAACGAATAATGTACCTATAGAAGTGTATGTATGTACTAACATGATACCTTCTCAAATAAATACCGATTAAACACCATAAAATAATGGCCTGAGGCCCACCTTCAAGCATATCGATCTACTCAGTATCACCTCTTGAGTCGATTTAAGCATCTTCTACCAAGAGTCCAAACAAAAATAGCACTAAAATATATAAATTTTTTTCTAGACCTGTGGAACTCAATTGTAATTAAGCTTTTATACAAAGTGTTTGATGTCAGATTAATATTTTAAGACTTAGATAAAAAACGTAATGATAGACAAAACATTTAATTAGGAGCATTAAACGATAGCAAGGAAATGCAGATTATATTTTTTAAAAAGTTTGTCATCCAGATGTCTTCCGTCGGAATGAACTCACTGTCCAAAACGGAGCCTTGTGTTCTGCGCCACACTCTGCAGTGAACTTGGTTCAATTGAGCTGATTTCTCGACGAATACATATTTTCCTTTAAAGCCACAAGAGATTAGGTATTGTTATTATAAACCCTCTCTTTAAGGTAGCCTCATAAAAAATCCAATTATTTCGTGTGTGATAAGAGACACCAAACAGTTACCCTGGGGCAACGCACTAGTTTTTGATGTTTTAATTAAGGGTTGGGGGTTTTTGGAGACTAGTAACAGCGGTTTTGCTTGTAAGCGTGCCCGCTTAAGTAAAAATGAGCTCGTCGCTCCAAAAAATAGGATGCAGTTCAAAAACGCATTATCATCGTTTCGCAAAAGTTTTTGCGTAAGGAAAAGTCACTTTCTTTCAGCTCTTGAACGATTTTAACTTTAAAAGGATGGAACTTCAGATCCTTTTTTAAAATTTCATGATAAAATTTTGTAGGTCCCAGTGGGGCTGCTCTTTTCCGTATTAAAAGTCTCGGATTTTCCCGTAAGCTGCTTTCAACAAGTTTAATGTTTTTGGGAGTCCTCGAAGATCGACAGGGCCATGGCACAGTTGCGCGGAATCTCCGCACCCAAGAACGAATTAAATTAACGCCCGGATCCATCACGTATTCGCCGAGTACTTAGCTTTGAACGAAATTGTCGGCGAGCAACAACAAAAGAATCTCTCTCTTTCTTAAAAAATGTCTTTACAGCGAACGCGCGATGCTCACCCGACCACTGCGACATCGTGACTGACACTTTCTCTTCACCGTTTATTACTCTTTAAAATAATCGTATTCAGGTTTATAAATTTACCACCACACACCCTGTAATAATTGGTTTATGAGTAAAAAAAAACGTTACCTAAAAAGCTCCAACATCTAATTTTTAATTTAAAGTTTAAAAAAAGACGGAAAAAAATTCAATAATTTTTCAAAATCTGTCCAACGTTATATAATTTATATTCTACTTTTGTTAGCTTAGAAGTTTCAAAAAAAAGCTTAAAAGCACACAATTATAAAAAAAATTACAAAAGCATATTTATATATTTGTAATTTTTGTTAAGGTGTCACAAAAAGTACCTAAAAGGTACCAAAGTATAATTTGTATAATTTTTCTTACCCTCAAAGGTCTAAGTTAAAATAAAAATGGTTTAGAGTTTATTAAAAAGTTTTCAAGACGTGTCAAACGCAGTTTAATTTATGCTTCTACCCTTATTGCTTTAGAAGTTACAGAAACTACCTTAAAAGTACCAACGTGTAATTTCTACCCTTTTTTGTCCCTCAGGGGGGTCGAAAATTTTTACAATGTGAATTATTGGTTTGGAAGTTACAAGAAGTACCTTAGAAGTCCCAATATATAGTTTTTACCCTTTTATGAACCTTTTTTTCATCCCTTGGAGTCCAAATTTCAAAAAAGGGCCAAAACGATTTTTATATATTTTAAAAACCTGTCAATTGCAATTTGAGTTATATTTTTATGTTAATTCCTTCAGAAGTTACAAAGCTTATTGTCAAAGTTAAGCTTTAAGCCTTTTTGACCACTTGTGCGCTTGCTTTTTGGGTAAGTAAAATACAATACTACGCGAATTTCGTTTCTGTCGTTTATAGTTGAGGAGAAAAAATCTTTCCTATTTATCCATATTTATCACATTTTTACCCTCATCGGGTCTCAATTTCCCGAAATTTAAAGTCTCTAGCTCTACGCGCTTAGGTTGTGCGATGACAAATTAATCATTAACCTTATTTTTTCATATATATAAAGAGTTGGTTATAGGTTGCATACACTTTATAAAAGCCTGATTAATGCTCAAATACTTCCTTAATTTTTTTTTTAAATAATTTTGACACAATAAAAATAATAGTCCATTTTGTGGTACGAAAAGACGAAATATGAGCTATAAAAAACTGCATTATAATTCCAAGAGTGAAATATTAGGTTTGTCTTTTGTGCACACAACACTAAATAATAAAATGTACAATATCCCAACGATAAACATTTTTATTGTTTATTTATTTTATTTTCATAAGTTTTTTTCCATATGAAAGTTTGCCTTTGAGATATATGTTGGCAACATTTGCAGTTGTTTGTGTTAAAAGAGTGACAGTTAATAAACACCTTTGGGGAAAACTAAATAACTCTACATATGATCTTTTGTAAGTTAAAGCCAACCATTATTATGTCAAAAACATTAAAACTTTTAATATCAAATGACGAAAGTATAGAGACCTTAACTTGCAGACTAAAAGTACTCAATTACATAATTTCATTAAAACATTTTGGAATGCTATATTTGTCTGTACTGAACATCAAATCCCTTACGTTTCTACACAGTTGTAAAACTAATAAAAGAATAAAAACGTATTTTGTAATAATTTGCAAGAGAACAGAATGTTTACAAAACCTTTTTCCTTTCTGTTTGTTTATATGCGGCCTATTAAAAATTTTGTACGAAGATAAAAGTTTTAAAAACACACTCGTTATACAGCATAACACTACCTTTGGTAAGAACCCAAAGGCAAGTTTCGCAACCATATAGTCAGTCGAACCCGATTGCCGCCGAAGTAGACCATCCCTTACCCTTAGTAGAATGCCGGCGTGTCCAACTGGCTCCACCCTAAAAACACCTGACCCACTGAGCCTAAGTAAGCTCCTTGCCGCTATTCCAAAAACAAAAAAACCTTAAATGGAAACAAGATGCAGAATGATATCTAGCGCTACCTGTAATGTACAGCTCCTGGCCATTGTAACGCCTTGTACAGGACATCTCTGGACCAAGCGCTTCTTTATGTCATCCCTCTTTACGACCCTCCAACATACGAGACTACAGTAGGTAAGTATTGGTATTACAACAGATGTGTAAATCCAGTACACCATAAGCGGCTGAAACCCCCAGTACTTACCTACGGACTTTACAAAGACTTTATAAGAAAATGATTTGCCATCCAGGACGATACCCAGGCACCTGACCCTTTTCGCCAGTTTTAGTACAATCCCGTCAAGCACCGGCAACTCAAAGTCTGCCTTCTTTGGCTTTCCAGTGAAGAGGACTAGCTCTGTCTGATCTGGAGTTAGTACCAAAACCTTGTCCTTATCACCTCGCTCGTGGTGGACGAAAATTTCCTCGTTACCAAAACCACTTATCTGTCTGCATATCCTCTTCAATCCTCTTCTGGTCAAATCGCCTTAGTATCCCGTTGACCACTAAGATTTACAGTATTGGCGAAAAGACACCTCCATTTGGCGTTGCTCTGACCGCACTCCTTCGCAGCTGTTTATTTCGAAAGCCAGAGTTGATTTCCTGCTGCCAAGAATAAATATATTAATTAGGATGCCCTGACCCCAATAGCGCCTATCGGCATAATATACAGTAGAATACAAATAGGTTGATAACGTTAACGATATGCCAAAGATCAGGAAGTTTTTTTTCAAAAACTCTAAAGCTCCTGATAAACACCCATTTTTCTGCTGACGTGGTAGAGCCCGCATAAGAACAGAAGTCGAACTTAACAATGCTATAAGTGTTTGAATGGGCTACTAAATCCTACAAGTACACCTTCATGAAGGTACGATTACGAAAAACAGCGATTCCGGAAAATTCAGGAAGCATATCTAAACGGTTGAGCGCTTCCTGTATCACTGCCTAGCTTTTGAACATGACAGATCCCGACTTGTTATTTTTGAAATTTGGCTTTTCTGAAAGCTATGAAATGGGAAGTATTCAGTGAATTCTTATGCATCACTGATTTTCTGTGGACTTCTTACCTTTCTTTGTGGACTCCTTCTTTGAACTCAAACTTACCTAGCCTTACCTTATCTTAGAAAAACCATCTGCTATATTTAAAAGGAACCAATTTAACTTCTTGGCTATAAACCAACGTACCACCCAGCTGAGCCAGCCAACTAAATTCTTTGAAACATACAGAACTCCTATAATTTACGTACCATTTTAATTTTTCGTCAATATGTTACTGGATGATACAACATAAAATCAAAAAGTTAATAAATGTTAAAATGTTTTAAAAAACACTACTCAATGCAACGCCATCAAACTTCTAAAAATCTTATACAAATAAATCTTAAACTTATTAGGGATAAATGTTTACCAAAAATACATATTTAACCTATTGTATTGATAGAAATTCAAAATATATTTTTACCTATGGCCTTCTATAATTCCAAGAGATTTTACCGTTAGCTTTGAATTCGACTGAATTTAATTATTAAAAAAAATTTATTGTAATATATTTATGTATGTATTTCCATAACCTAGGGATGCCTTTACACAATCAATTATTTAAAACTAGTTCAAAGCTTTTGTTTACGTTTTTTAATAATTTAAAAAACAAAAAGAAAATTAACGAAACTTAGATATTTGGAGTGAAAGAACAAACAAGTCTAACGTTTTTTTTTTTTTTTGTATTAGAAAGTAAACGTGTAGCGTATTCAAGTTCACAATTGTTATGATGATTTTGGTTATGTACATACATGCACATATACCTACAAATATTGTTTGTGTATTTGTAAAAGAACTAAAATATACAAACACTACCTATATAAATGTTCTGGTATAACATTTGTTAATGCAACAAAAAACTTTCAATGATAATAATAATTAAAGAAAATAATTATCATAACAAAAGTTGTAGCAAAAGAAATGAAAGAGAAAGAAAAGATACTTTGAAATACTCCCAACATACCCTAAAGAAAACTTGGGGACGAGCGTTTCGAAGTCACTATATTTTTAGACAGTTTTAATGACTTTGTGGTGACATTGTCAACAAATCGTTTACAATTTTTTTTTATTTGCCCGTGATGAGAAGCCACTGTTAAAAATAAGTGGATATTTTTCCCCCATAATAAAATGCAAAATATAAAACAAAATAATTATGGGCATTTACTTAAGAAAACTGTAGACAAGAAAACCGACCTGAAAAGGGGGAAAATGGTTTTTTCTTTATTAAAAAATCTATGAATTTAAAAAAAAAAGTATGTACTTATTTATTATAATTCATAATTTGTTTTATAAACCTCATTTGTTTAATGTTTTTTATCCTTTTTTTAATTTTATTTTAAAATACTCTGTAACACGAATTTGTACTGTACTTTTTTAATTCCCATGCTTTAATATAAGATCGAAGATCTTGTTGCGTGGGATAGTCAAATAAATAAATAAATAAATAAATAAATAAATAAATAAATAAATAAAATAAAATGGTCAAAATATAGATAATTTGGTTCAAAATTTATTTGTACTTAATTTGAAACAGTTTAAAATTATGACATACGTACTCTTCTTTTTTTACGTTTTGATGAAAATGTCACACCTGTCACAATTTCTAAAAGGTTTCTCCTAAACCAAAAAAGGTTTTTTTGTAAAATAATGATTTAAATACTATAAGGAATACTTAATACTGCCGGAAAAAATTTAAAAAAATAAGCCTCTTTTTAATTATATTTAAAGCAAATCGATCTTTAAGATAAAATTCTTAAAAACTTAAATTTGTAAGGTCACAGTTTTCAAGTGCACATTGTCAGCAAAAATCATATTCCTTCAGTGTCTTCTTAATGTTAATCGCTTAAAAACTTACCACTCTTGAAGATTATGGTCTTTTTTTTAAATCAAATTTTTTAAATGTTTGAGTTATAATCAAAACACACCCGTCACAATGAAATTGCCCTACTACATCAGCGGTTCAAATGTCTTATAAATATGCCTCCAAAAGAACTAGCTGGTCAATAGTACTTCTGTCAGTAATGACACGCAAATGTTTATAGCAAAAAATACTTATTGCATGGGGTATGGTCAGTCAGTAGTACTGTTGACAATGACAAAAGTAATTTAATACAGTCGCACTATTGACATTTCCTGCAGGGTACTCACATTTCTTATCACATATTTAAAATTTTATTGTATGAAAAAAAAAATCATACATATTTTGTTTTGTTTGGACAATGTCATTACATAACTGTGTATTATGGGGTTTTATGTCTTTTTTTAGATAAAACAAGCTCGAACTACATTTTTATATCATTAACATACATTAACAGAATTGTAATAAATACTTTTACACATACATGTGAAGGGTAACACTTACACATTTAAAGTTTTTATGAAACTACATAGACGTACAAAATTTCTCTTGTCAAACAAATAATATATCATGCAACCTACATACCGATGGTTTAATATTAAAAGTGCGTAGCTTAAGAGGAAAAAAATTTATTTTCGAATAAAAATACCAAAAATTTATGATTAATTTGACATTTGTTTGCCAGAATAAGGTAAAAAGTAACTTAAAAAAATTAAGTTACCCTTGTTATATTAAGCCATCATACATCAATAAATACATATGTATAGTATAATACATATATAATATATCATGCGTAATTAAATCGTTTTAATGCATTGAAGTAAATTCATATGTACATAAATGATTGTCCCAATTAATATATTAATTGTTTACAGAATCTAAATGCGAAGCTACTAGTTCTTTAAACAAAGTAAACATTTTGCGTAGGATTTGTGAAGTTAAAGTTAATATGATACGTACATTCATAAGTTCAGCAAATTTAATAAAAAACAATTAAAAGCGCTATATTCAGCTGTGCCGAATCTTATACGCCCTTCATTTGGTCTTTTTGTATACCCAGCCATCTAATATAGCCAATTTGCTTCCGAACCGCAAATATTTTAAGATTACTTTGTAACGGGCTAAAATTCGGTAGCTGTTCTGCGTTTCAAAATAGAAAATTTCACGAGATTTATTTATGGGCTAAGCCAGCTCCGGGCTAGTTTGAAACAAAATATTCTTTTAAATAACACCAAAATTGAAATATAAATATTTTGTAAAAGGTTTGATTTCGATAATTTAACAGTTTATTTAATAAAAATTTTTCATTTTCATTGGGGTTTCTGTTCCTCTGTTCTTATCCAGCAAATATTTTACAACATGAATGCTTACCACACAATTACGTTTTGTAGGAAATTAAAAATTGAAAGCTGGTATAGTTTTCGAGATAAAACGTATCAAAAACTATTTTTTCCTCAAAATGTAAGCACTGTTGTACAACTTTCTGTAGGCGTTTAAAGTCAAAAGCTGTTATAGTGAGAGATATCGAGCTTAAAAAATTTCTTAAAAATAGTTCATTTTTATGGGGAGCACCGTTCTGTTTTTCACTTATATCTCTTATATCTGCTATATTACAAACAGAATTACAAACTGATATATGCTGTTATCATTATGTAGAGGGTACAAAAATAGTTTCAAATAATAATGATTATTAGTTTTTTTATTAATTTGGAACGTAGAAAAAACATTTATTTATATATTTTTCGTGCTGTGTCATCTTTTTGATTGGCAAATTGATACATGTTTTGTGGCTGTTTTCTTATAATTATTTATTTTATCATTCAGCCAACCATGCATTACTTAAGCTGCAATCAAATATGCATGCAAAAGCAACTCCAGTATAGTAACAATAAATACTTAACAAGAAATATGGTAAAATAAAGTGAAATTTTTGCTTTACGGCAACTGAAAGCAAATCATTTGGTATATCGACATCATTTATATGGTACCCCTACCCTATTGTACACATGCGCGTTTGTGTGCTTATGCTGTTCTGAGGTGGATTTATACAAGGTGGTAGGGCAAGTACTACATATACAACACTAATAGCCATATGGAATTTTTACATTGACAATCCGAGAGCTAACATCTAGCTGTCAAAAACGAGAGACAAACTCACAAGCAAACAAAGGTTAAAAATGCAGCTTTTGATACCTAGGTGTTGGAGCAAAGCAAAATAATCAGCTGACGAAATAACACCACCTTCTATTAGGTCACCTTGTGCTGATCTGTGTAGCTCCTTAAATGAAAATTTTTTGAATATTGCTTAACAATTTTTACAACTGTAAAAGTATCGAGGCGCATCAGGCTAACCGGTATGAAAGTCAAGAAATTGGTAACACTTTACCACGCTAAAGCCGAAAATTAAAAATTTTGTCTTGCATGTGTTTCTGGCAGAATATTCATTCAAAAAAATTAACTTGTTTTGCTCGTCTCCATTTCATAGTATAGTTGAATTACTCCTTCAGCATTTTTACTTCATTATTGTTTTAGAACTTTATGAAATAAAACTTTCTTAAGTTGAGATACATATGTAAGTATGTACACTTGTATAAAAAAACTTGTTGAATTTCCTGAAGCTGCAGGTGGATATGCAACAAATAAATTATTGAAAACACTGCACAGAAAACAACTTTAAACTTTAGTAATGAAAATGCTGCATTTAGAAATTGTAAAATTTAATAATTTGCTGACTAATATCCACATAAAAAACATCGTAAAAAAAAAGTGAAATGACATGAAATAAAAAATTAGTTTAAATCACTTGCAAAATATTGTTTTGAAATGGGTTTTAACAAAACAGTTCGCTTAATTTGATTAAACAAGTTAAAAAAAGTTATAAAAAAAATATATTAAGCGAGCACTTCTTCACAACTTTGAAAATTTTAAAAACAATTATTTAAAAAGAAATATACTTATCTTAAAATATGAAAATATATTCATAAACGTAGAAAGAAATACTTTCACCAACCATGTTTTTTGAGAATGTTTTACAGATAACATTTGGGAATTTATTGTCAAGTATACTGATGTTTTTATATTATTTAAATTAAGATCATGAATTAATAATTCATTTAAATTGCCTGAAGTAATCCAAACTTTAAAAGCACTTAGTTTATATTCATTTGTAGGGGAACCTAGATACTATAAAACTTGAAAAAATATTCCAAAATAACTTCCCAGCAATAATTTGGTAGTGAACAGTCATTGCAAAAAAATTTTCTTTTCAATAACTTTTATATCGTCTGCATTACTTAAGAGTTGTTAGATAATGAGTTATTTCTTATCTAAAACTTAAGGAGATGGTTTTAGTTTTAGAATTTTGTTATTTTATTTTAGTTTATTATATTAAAGTAGTTTTAACCCAAACATCTAGGAAAAAATTTAAAATGCAACATTAAATTAATCGATCCATTAATAGTTAAAAGTTGTTTTAATGTCATCAAAGCTTATTTAAGTTCCTCTTTGTCAGCCAGCATAGTATGCAATTATTTAACTCCCCCTATGTAAGCGAACATGCTAAGTACTTACCTCCAATGTGATCGATATGTTAAAATAATGAGTTAAATGCTAATAAGTCAGTTATGCCGATACGTTTTTTTTTTAATTTTAGCTTATTACAAAGCAAATCTACTCCTATTTTACAGCTACTAGACTCAATTTGCAAATTCTTTTGCAACAGTATAACTTCTTGTTGGAAAAGTGGATTTGAGATTACAATTAGTGTGACCTCAATACTCCCTTTTTTGTTTATAATTTAAAGAACTAAAATTTCTAACTTAAAAATAAGCTAGGATCCTCAAAGATGGCATGTGTTTTAAACATATTAAAGCGCTATGCCGAATATTATATACCCTTCACATTTTTGCATACCCAGCCATCTGGTCTAGCCAAGTTGTTTTCCAACCACAAATATTTGAATAAAATTTCTTTCTGCTAGGTTCAAGGTCAATAGCTATCCCAAATTTAAAAAATAAAAATTTTCATAAAATTTAAAATATTGTTTGCGGATATTTATTCCAGGCTCATATTAAACAAATTTTCTTTTAAATAAAAACAAACACAAGTAATACGTCAAGGGGTTTAACGTGAACACCTACCCGGAGGGCAATAATCCACGGCGCTCCTTGCACAGAGTGGAGACAATGCGTCTACTAACGCCCCCAAGGATAACACTTCGCCACCGCGAAGCGGAATCCATGGGTACCAATTTAGAGCCATGCATTTGGACATAACCCTTCCCACTGGTGAGGAGCGGAGCCCATCTGAAACTTCTTCCGATCTATGGGTCTCGACACCCGGTTGCAATACAACTCCACATCGAGCCAAAACTCTCCCCGTGATTTGGTTTCAAACCACAACCACCACGTTGCTCCCAAAAGGGGCCTTAACCATTGCCAGGCTAGAACCGAGGTTCTAGGGGCTCCTAACACCCGTGGTACCAGATTTAGAATGCCAAGCTTCTGGTCAGGGCTCGTAGCCAAGGTCAAGCCAAGGCTACTTTCAGTTGAACTCCCAACAGTTCAGGGACTGGTAACCCATCGTGGCCGAAGCCACATCAGTTTCTACCACTGTCAGGGACTGGTCACCCCACGCCACCAAAGACAGTTCACCTCTGCCTACAGACAGAAAGTTGATCTTCCCCAGCAGCTTCCAGTTTCGACCACTATCAGAGACTGGTCATCCCAAAACACAAGTAATAGAAATTTTGCTGATTTTTAATTATTTTGTGCCTAGAAATATTTCTGATATTTCTTTTTTTCGCTATGGAAACCTTTATTTCGCTATGGAAACTTGATTTTAATAAATGGGGAGACCCTTTGGCGGGCAAACAGAGAGCCGAAAATACCTAAATCCATTTCTTTATTTACAATGAACCAAAAGTACAATATTTTAATTGTATTAAACTAGAATTTTTTTAAAATCAAATCAGGCTGTTTGAATACCTGCATTGTATTTCGTTCTGTTTTTTTTTTTTTATTTACTTATATTTGTTTTTGGCAAAAGTATGGGTTATTTTTTTAATAAATTTTAAAATAAAAAAAAAATAATGTTTTCATGATTGATTTTTATAAAAATTTATAAATAATAATAAAAAATGTTCCTGACAAAAAATATATATGAAAAAATTATTTTTTGGACCAAAAATTAAAAACCAAGATATAATAATTATTTTGTTGGAAAAAATTTTTTATTCACATAATTATTCTGGTTCCTGCTTTTGCTGCTGCCTGAAAAATCTATTTCTACTTTAGCAAAACATGTCTTTGTACGAAAAAAAATCAAAAATTAGTAATTTTTTTTAAATCAGTACACTTCAGTTCACACACAGTTAATGAGTGCATCATATCTAAAATCTCCCTAATCTAGTTTCGCTCTTTCAAAAAGTCTGTAGTATCTAGATTCTTAAATATTATTTTTTTATTTTCTTATTTTAAGTATTTGCTATATGTTGAAAGAGGTAATTGCCTCGCTAATGATTTCCACTGGATTTTGAATAAAGAAACACTGAAGCTGAATATATGTATGAAATTCAAGTTTATTATCCAATGTTCCTTATATTAAAATTCCTGGTAATTAAATTAATATTAAAATATTACATATGTTTTTAATATACAAAATGCTCACTTTTTGGTATGGAAACCACTAGAATATAAGCTTTTAAAATGTATATAAAATTATAACATGTGTATCAAATAAACGAAGTTAATACCACGCCAGCTAAGTAAAAATGGAGTTATCTATAAATGGCGCGGTAAGTATTAACTTTACAACAATGTATTGATGACATTAAATGTAATTGATTTTACTTGTAATAGATTTATATAAAATAATATGGTTAGTTTAGCGGTTTTGTGCTAGTGGCGATAACATTGTCCCCCGCAGTTTGACAAGAAGTGCCTTCGCCGTCAAATTCTGGTTTGGAAGCCACGTCTAAAACTGCAAGCTTAGCTACAGGCCTCTCCAGTATACCATGTGTTGTTAGCACTTTGGCGCTTCTAGCTTGTCCGTCTCTTGCCAATCTCATTTCAAGAACTTTTCCCCGTAGCCAGGTATTTCGAGGAAGAGAAGGATCAACTACTATAACCAGGTCCCCCTGACATATTGCTTTTTTACGAAATAAAAATAAAAGGGCTGGCAGCGATGCTAGTAGATCTGGGCCTGGTTTATTTGTGTTAAAAACATCAGAAATTGGAAGGTACCACACTTTACCACATGTAGTGACGTTATGTCCTTTCAATTTGCGGATATAGCCCTCAGAAGGGTAGTTTTGCATAGTAGATTTAAAAACGTTAAAACTATCAAAGTTGAGCTTTAATTTACGCGACAGGCATGCAAGACGTTTTAGTGCCGTGCCATAATTATTTGGTAGATTAAGTAAATCAAACTTCCAAAGTAAAGGTGTTTGATAATGACCGTAAATTTTTTGCAATGTATTCTGTTTTAAAAGACTATGTGCCCGGTCATCATCTTTTTCAACAAGTAAATCTTTACAGCAAATCTCTACACTTTCAAGCGAGTAAGAACTCTGCACTAGCTCATCTAGGCTAGTATGAAAATTAAAATGCTTACTTGTTTGTATGTTTTCAGCTATAGCCCCGTAAATCAGCCATCCGATTGTAGTACACACTACAGCTGGCTCATGGGGAGCACTTTGTCGAATTTTTGTTGAAATACCCAACTCGTAATGATTTAGGCCAATTAAAAATTTAGGCACAGCATTCAAAAAACTTTTAGTTGGCAAATTTTTTAAATGAGGAAACTGTTGCGAGAGCACCTCATAATCCAACGATTGTGACTGCAAACTTAATGCCGTCACTGTATTGACGTTAATGGAGATTTGTTTTTTGTAGCCGCCTCCAGTCCATGTAAGGCGCAAGGGATTTGCCGATCCAGAGACTTCTAAGTCTTTTATTAAAGTTTTATCTTTTAAACTTATTGAAGATCCCTCCTCTATGAGGGCAAATGTTTTTATTATTTTATTTTTTCCATAAACTTTTATTGGCACAATTTTAAATAACACCTGTTTTATCACACCACTATGTTTATTTATTACTTCTTTATTGTTTATAACAGTTGCACAGTTTACGGCATTGTGATCTGCATTATCATTGTTATTTTTGTTCTGTTCAATATCAGGATAGCGATGTAAAGAAGAATGATGAAAATATTTACACCCCTCCACACCGCATTTTACTTTTTTATTACATTCACCACTATGTTTGAACAAACAAATTTTGCAAAGTTTACGTTCTCTTATAACATTCAATTTTTCACCACGATTAAGGGAAATTAATTGTTTGCAGTTTGCAATTGCTTTACATTTTTTGTTATTACAAAAAAAACTTTTACGATTGTTAGTATGCGTATTTACAAATGCCCCTTTGTTGTTGTTGTTATTTGTTCTTTCTTTTTTATTGTTTTTATTTGCACCGTCAACTGTTATACTGCTAGCTGTTATACTCATGTTAAACAGACACTTGTCAAACTCACTGAAATTTGGTTTTTTGTTTTGGTTTATAAGCTGATTTTTTTGCGCCGTCAATTGCATTTGATACGAAGCAGGCAGCTTTTGTATCAAATCTTGAATAAACGATGAGTTATTTATTTTATCATGTAAATTGCTAGCATTAATAGTTGAAAATAGGCCGCGAACATTTATGGCTAAAGAGGTAAGTGTTTTTAAATTATTTTCGTCAACATTTGTTGCTAATTGTAATCTCTGTTTTATAGAATTTATAATTTTTGGTCGACCAAATAACCTGTGAAGCATTTGTATAATGTCAGGTACGTTAGATGGATGTACTAACATATGCTGTACACTGGTGTACGCTTCCCCTTGAAGCACTTTGCGTATACGGATAAGGTTTTCAGCATTGGTGAATGCACAGGCTGCAGTTGACCACTCGTAAGTGGAATAAAAAATCGGCCATTCTTCAGGCTGGCCGGAAAATATCGGCAGTTCTTTTGGAAGTGACTGTCGGGAGCTAAGGTGGCTGTGCGACAATCTATGTGTTTGACCAATGTGAGATGACGAGTACGGCGTAGCGTTTGTAAAATTGAATCTTTGTGGTTGAAAAGAAATAAATTCTTGTGAAAATGAATTAGGTAAACCCTGTGGATTATTATTCGTTGTGTTAAAAGAATTGTGTGTTGGCCCACGACGGCCAATAGCGGCAGTAAGTGTTGGCATCTGCATTTGTGTTTCATTAGGTAAACCATTTGTTGCAGATGATATTGGCTGCCGTTGAATAAGTTTTTGGGGATTCGAAGTTAATAAATTGTGTGTATTGTTTGTTAAGAACGATGTAAGTATTGGGCCAGGTGGGCAAGTAAATCGTTCATGAGGCTGCGTACGTTGTCGATGGGTACTAAAAGTGCGTACTGTTGTGGTACCATTATGTACTGTGGACAATGAAGTTCTGGCAGCAGTGGTTGGTGTTATAAAACTGGCATTTGTATACAAGATGTCGTTAGCCGGTTCAGTTGTTTTAGGGTTTGAAGTGGCGTTAATATTTTTTTCTCCAACGTTTCTTTCGGTTTGATGTTGCAGCTCTGCGGTGGTTAGCCAGTTGTAAACGGAACAAGACTTGTCGGATGAAACATCTGTTAAAGCTTTGGCTTTTTCAAGCAGCTGATATTTTTTATTTAAATATTCTTGATTAATTTTTTGTTCTTCTTCTAGCCTTTGTAGTTGCAAATCGATTAGGCGCGACTGTAAAAGGCACGGATGATTTGAACGTCGGCTTGCAACACTTGGTGCTGGCGAACTTGGCCCTATAGCAGAACACTGCGGGCAGTTATAGGTTATGTCGTCAGCGACATTAACACATATTTTATGAAATGCTTTATGGCAATTGGTACAAGAAGTCATATTTTTGTCAGGGGGATTTTGGCACAGTGAGCAAACATTTTTGGGCTGCTCCTGTTGCAGTTGACCCTCTGAATATGGCAAAGACATTTTTTACTTACTGCGATTGGCAAGTTTTAGGCGCTTTTAGGTAATTCTTCTGTCTGATATGTTTTCGTTTTTACCGATGAAAAAACAAAAAGAATTTTAAAATGTTGAAAGAGGTAATTGCCTCGCTAATGATTTCCACTGGATTTTGAATAAAGAAACACTGAAGCTGAATATATGTATGAAATTCAAGTTTATTATCCAATGTTCCTTATATTAAAATTCCTGGTAATTAAATTAATATTAAAATATTACATATGTTTTTAATATACAAAATGCTCACTTTTTGGTATGGAAACCACTAGAATATAAGCTTTTAAAATGTATATAAAATTATAACATGTGTATCAAATAAACGAAGTTAATACCACGCCAGCTAAGTAAAAATGGAGTTATCTATAAATGGCGCGGTAAGTATTAACTTTACAACAATGTATTGATGACATTAAATGTAATTGATTTTACTTGTAATAGATTTATATAAAATAATATGGTTAGTTTAGCGGTTTTGTGCTAGTGGCGATAACACTATATTTGTGCGTATTATTTAAAAAGTTTCGGCCCAACCAAAGTTTAGATGCTTTGAAATGTTTAATACAATAAACTCGTTAAATTTTGTTTTTATTATTGTTACAGACTATTTAAAAAATATTAGATGTGTTCAATAACTTTCCCAATTAATACTTGCAGCGAGAGAATAAAAAAATTTTGCCAAGATTTTAAAGCAGGTGTATTTTGTTATTGTAGTCTCTCTTTGTAAGCATAAACACAAAACAGATTATTAAAGTGCTTGACAAAACTTGCAAGGATATTTAATGTCTTAATGGACACTTTCCAGTATTAAATATTACAAATGTTTAACATTGTGGGTTAATGAACAAACCTATCATCAAAACATTCTAAATTATTAAAAACCATTATTTTCGTAACACACGTAAAAACACTACAACTTTTTACAAATACAAATGTGTAATGATATCAAAATAGTAAATTTTACAATTCATTAACCCAACTAAATAAATTTATTGCTAAATAAAGCACCAAGTAATAAACCGAATTTCTCCAATACCGTTCTTGTGTATCATACTTTACTTTATATTAAATTCTCTTTTATGAGACACTAGCTGACCCGGTGAACTTCGTACCACCTAACAATTATTGAATATATATATATTTTTAAAAGAGTACAAAGTTTATTTAGTCAAATATGTAGTTCATTGGAATATATTTATAAAGAAAACAAAAATTCAAAAAGATTAAAAAAATATGGCGTTTCAGGTAAAAGCTGCTAAGAAAGCTATGTATTTTCGTGCATGGGTTATGTTTAGGTTAATTCCCTTCAGTGCAGTACATTGTGATATACGACATTTTTTGTTTTGTTATCAGGTGCAAGTACAAATAAAGCAGATGGTTTGCCCACACGTGAACATGCAACGTATATTTGGCTATGAGAAAAACATGGATTTTCTTAACTAAGACCACAAATACTCAAGCATTGTCCTTGTGATTTGTTAATAGTCATTGAGAATGCAAAACGAATAGGAAATTGAATAAGCTTAAACAATCAATTGATTTAAAAGAATGCAGAGTGCCAACGATTTTATTCTGAACTATATAGTTTATATCATCAACATCTATATTTTTAGCTGCTAAAATTGCCCGTTCACTCAACCAGTCATAGTATATCCCGTTAGAAATTTTGTTGGGGAATATTTTCTGGATGAGCTGTTCTTTTGACGATACAAAATTACAAAAATTTTGAGGAAACGAAATCAATCCGTTTAATTCGTCGACAGGAATACGGCCATTACCGATAATCAACAATTGGCTGAGGAAATCTTAAGCTGATAAATCGTTGAGCAATATAACTCTCATGTTTTCTGTCAACTGCAGTATCTTTGCAAAACGCCACAGAATTGAGGATTTAACGGAAGCACTTATTTGATCAGCAGCCGTCGATCCTGGAATGACCGGCAGTGTTTGGCGGAAATCACCAGGCAGTAAAATCATTGCACCTCCAAAGCATCTTGAGTCACTGCGCAGATCTCTTAGTGTTCTTTTAAGAGCTTCTATTGCGCGTTTGTGTGCCATTGTGCATTCGTCCCAGATAATGATTTTACACGCAACTAAAACTTTGGACATGACGGAGTTTTTCGCAATGTAACATGTCGGTTGCTCTATATTTTGAAGGTTTATTGGCAATTTTAACGCTAAGTGAGCTGTGCGCAATCCTTCTTACAATGTGGCCGCTATTCCAGATGAACCTACCGCTACAGAAGTTTTGGATCTCGCACGAACTTTGGCTAAAATTAATGACATGACGGATGTCTTCCCAGTTCCACCGGGGGCATCAATTGCCTTCAATATTATATCATAGGCTTCCTTCTGTTGGAGGTTTAAGAGGGAAACATTGGTTTGAACTAATTGGTTCAACTCATGTCAATCGTATTCACGTTCACGCTCCAATTGTCGATTTAGTAGCTCATTCATTTCATGTTCTGGTGCTGGCAGTCCTAACCTGACTAAAAAGCTGCCGCAAATAAGATAACACACGTCTTCAATTAAGAGCAAGGCTCGGTTATGCATCTTCGCATTGACTTCAAGATTAGGAATTTTCGAGCTGACACGATATTGATGTAAAATGTCTTTTGACATATTGTCCTTGTATTCGTTCCACAGGTCACTTGGTTTTGACAGGAAGCATGCAGCACGAAATGTTAGGCAGACTATACCATTAACAGTACGAAATGCTGCAAATGATGTTGGATTACGAACATTCACCAGCAACAACCGAAAATAAAAGCATTATCATACTTCGGATGAACTATATAAATACGACCAAGAGCATCACTTGAACGCACATCCGGATGCCCAGGAGCTATAGTGCCTTTCTTTCGACGTTAAAATTTTTTTGAAGAAGCGTTCCAAGTGTAATACCGTGGCATCTCCGAGTAAAGTAAAGTTTGTGCAAACGGATCGCTTTGACAAACAGCAAAAAAACTTGTCAATGTTGTCGCTGGAGGTATTTCAGCACGTTGAACAACATTTGTCGCAGTGAAATAAACTCGTTGGCTATTCTCCAGATGCACTGCCAAATGTGCAACAGTGGGATGACATTCGTGAATAGGGAATGAGAACAAACGCCAAACCGCCTGATTGTAGTTCACATATCGCCTAACTTAAAAACGCGTAATTTCATCGGTGCCATTGGAGGTTTGGATGCTAAAAACAGCCATATCGCTGCCTTTCGTGACATATTTGCAGACGTACTGGATCGACTTCACTGAATTAGAATATTAAACATTGCAATGTGTCTTAAATGATTTGAAAAGAAGTGGCAAATATGACACATTCCAACTGTTGTCAATCACAAAATCGTTTCCTTTTACTTTCTTTGTAATATTTTAATCGTTGTCATTGGGCGATCAACGCCGATACAGTGGATAACCGTCATTGCCAGTGATAGTTTTCGCCGTCAATTTTCATGGATAATGCTTGGAACACTTGCCGTCGACCATGAATCATATTTGTAATTACAACATCATGTAGTTCTTGATCTGTTTCGGGATCAGGGATCTCGGCACTTATAATATCTTCTATCTGGTCTGGTAGAACTTTTTCGACTAACCAAATAAGAATGTGTGCATGCGGCAAGCCTCGTTTTTGCCATTTTATTCAATACATTGCCTAACAATATATATAATCAGCAAACGAATTTTTGCCTAAACACACACGATTCACATAATATTAGCCTTAATAGAATGTCAATAACGTTATAAACATGTTTTGTTTGTTTCTTTGATAATTACTGAAAATTACTGATAAAGCGTGAATAGAAAATTTGTAGCCTATCGCGTCCTTCATGATGGGAAGCTATTACCAAGTAAAAACTTTACAAACAGTTCAGTTTATAATGGCTTCATTATTTTGTAGCCCTACCCGCCACTTGTAAATACTTTTTTTTTATTTTTTTAAATTTTTGTTGTGCTTACCAAAACAACATATAGAAAAAAATTGCGTTAATGACTCACTAACTGGCAGACAGATTAATCATTGCATAGCCTAACTGCTTAGGGAAAGACTTGAAATATGTATTGGTTAACTTTGTAGCTTCTGAACTTCAAAAAGATTGAATTGTTATTTAATTTATGCTCGACAGGTTTCAAAGTTATAAATGCATTTTTCGTACTTTTTTGAAATAAGACCATTAGAGGCGAGACAGGGTAAAAAATATTTTGTAACTGCTTATATCCATTTTGTACCTTCCGAAACGAAAAAGATAAAAAGGGCTTAAATTATATTTTTAAATTGCATTCGACAGGTCTCGAAAAAATATGAATATAAAATTTTGATAATTTTGATTCTAAGGATCCTAAAGGGATAAACAATTTATTAGTAATTTTTAGGTTATTTCTGTTACTTTTAAACTTATAATAAATTGCGTTCAACTGGTTTAATCAAAATATAAACACGTTTTTTATAAGTTTTTTTACAGTTATTGAGACTTATATAAGAAAGTATTTTGTTGTACGATAGATGCCATGCCCATTATTCCCTTTTCTCTTAAATATGCTCACCTCAGTTATGTATATTACCAAATATAAAAATCCATAGACAATTTTGAGACTCTAGCTATAAGAATTATTGAATTAGATGTAAGAAAAAACCCAATTGTACGGGAGGTGCCACACCAAAAAGTTTGGAGACCTTAGCTGTCACAGTTAATGAGATACACACATAAATATTTCGGTGCAATTAGAGGTTCCACACCCATAATTCACTTCCTGCCTATACTCATCTTAGTTATGCATATTAGCATATTAAATACCCATATTAAATTTGGAGATTTAAGTTGTAACATTTATTGATATATATATTATTGTTAAGGAGGTGCCACGCCTATTATTTTCTTCACGCCCAAACTCAGCTTAATTGTTAACATCAACAATGTAAACACCTACACAAAATTTGGAGTCTTTAACCCTTACACAGCTGAAGTATGCATATTACCATTATAAACATTTTACAAAGTTTTGAGAACTCAACTGTTACAGCTATTGAGATATATAAAAAAAATTTTCGTTGTATGCATACAGAGCACAATTATGCATATTAGCGATATAAAAATCCATACGGAGATTGGAGGCTTCAGCTGACACAGTTATTGAGATATATACAAAAAACTATTTTCGTTGTATGGGAGGTGTCACGCCTATTTATTTTTTCCCGCCCATACAAAACCATATTATGCATATTAGCACTATAAACATCCGTGCGAAGTTTGGACACTTTAACTATTACAGTTGTTGAAATATATACAAAAAACTATTTTCGTTGTATGGGAGGTGCCACGCCTATTTAGTTTTTCCCAACCATACAAAGCTTAATTATGCATATTAGCACTACAAACATCCGTGCGAAGTTTGGACACTTTAGCTATTACAGTTGTTGAAATATATACAAAAAACTATTTTCGTTGTATGAGAGGTGCCACGCCTATTTATTTTTTCCCGCCCATACAAAGCTTAATTATGCATATTAGCACTACAAACATCCGTGCGAAGTTTGGACACTTTAGCTATTACAGTTGTTGAAATATATACAAAAAACTATTTTCGTTGTATGAAAGGTGCCACGCCTATTTATTTTTTCCCGCCCATACAAAACCATATTATGCATATTAGCACTACAAACATCCGTGCGAGGTTTGGACACTTTAGCTATTACAGTTGTTGAAATATATACAAAAAACTATTTTCGTTGTATGAGAGGTGCCACGCCTATTTATTTTTTCCCGCCCATACAAAGCTGAATTATGCATATTAGCACTACAAACATCCGTGCGAAGTTTGGACACTTTAGCTATTACAGTTGTTGAAATATATACAAAAAACTATTTTCGTTGTATGAAAGGTGCCACGCCTATTTATTTTTTCCCGCCCATACAAAACCATATTATGCATATTAGCACTACAAACATCCGTGCGAGGTTTGGATACTTTAGCTATTACAGTTGTTGAAATATATACAAAAAACTATTTTCGTTGTATGGGAGGGGCCACGCCTATTTATTTTTTCCCGCCCATACAAAACCATATTATGCATATTAGCACTATAAACATCCGTGCGAAGTTTGGACACTTTAGCTATTACAGTTATTGAGATATATTCAAAAAAGTATTTTCGTTGTATGGGAGGTGCCACGCCCATTTATTTTTTTCCGTCCATACACAACTCAATTATGCACATCAATAAATAATTAAGTTGTACCAAATTCGAAGACTTTAGCTATAATAGGTATTGAGTTATGTGAAAAAAACTGTTCAATTTGTATGGGAGGTGCCACGCCCAGTCGGAATTTCAAAAAATAAATAAGCCTAAAACGCATTCCCAGATATCGGGTATGTCTTTTTTTCAAGTTTCATTAAAATCGGTCCAGCCATTCTTGAGTTATAAGCGGTGTCACTAACAAAAAAAAAATTGTTCTTTTATATATAAGATTTATGTTAATAAATGACCAATTTGTTTTTTGTTAATAAAAACAAAAGCTTTTCTTAACATATTTTTGATTTATTTTCTTTTTTTTTCAGTTGGTACATAAATATACACTGTTATGTTTCGCCTTTCATTTAGGTGAAATCACCCTTGTTTCCAATTTCATTTTAGAACGTTTTTCTCTTAAGTGAAATAAAAAGAATTTTGTTGGTGT
Source organism: Melanophora roralis (assembly GCA_963583895.1). NCBI lineage: Eukaryota > Metazoa > Arthropoda > Insecta > Diptera > Rhinophoridae > Melanophora > Melanophora roralis. Next base: position 22,772,970 of record OY757187.1, on the reverse strand, counting down.
TTTGTCATTAAAAAAGTATTTTTTATTTTATTTCGTACAGAAATATGTTGTCGAAAGTTATTAGAATAAATTGTACGTTTTTCTAACGCAAACTGAAAAAAAAATAAGAACATCAAACCATCTGACAACCATCTCCAACATGACTATAAACATGTTTTTAAAGATACATATTACCAAATTAAAAAAATTTGTTTTTTTTATTTAATTAATCTTCTACTTTGTTTTTTGAGCGTAGACAAGTTTTTACAACAGTCGGTTACGAACCCGACGCCTCAGTCAAGTTTGATCGTTCTTATGGGTGAACGCGCGTGACTTTTAAGATCCCTACTTTTAATGGATAAAAAAGGCAGCTACTCCAGGTGACACCACGGGAAAGTAAGTGTCCACAGTTGTGATAATGAGGGACCAAGAACTGTCTGGGCTTTGACAGGTTAAAATCAATTATAGCCGATACTTGGTATCCAACTTCTCTTACGCCAAAATCAGCCAAAGTGGGCCTGGCAGTAAAAGCAGATAAGACCAAGTTAATGGTATTAACGCACAAGACATCCAGTAGACTCGGGCAGACAAAGTGAAAGTTGACATCTACAATTTTGAAATAGTCAACGATTTTATCCATGTACCTTGGCTCTGCCATAAACAAAACAGATCAGTTTTGAGATAAAAAGAAGAACAATTTTGGCCAATAGATGCTATTTTGGACTACGTAAGCAGCTTAAAAGCAAAGCCACCTCCCGACACAAAAATCACTTCACAAGACACTGATACTACTCGTGCTTATATATGGTTCTGAAGCGTGGGTACTTGCGAAAGCAGATGAGGTAATGCTTGGAATTTTCGAGAGAAAGATTCTATGAACCAATATGCGTTGACGGAGAATACCGATGTCGTATGAACCGCGAGTTGTTTGCCGACATTGACATAGTTCCGCGTATCAAATTTCGGTTATGGTGTGAGAATGAATGAAGATGCTCCAGCTAGGAAGTCCCTCCAATGCGAACCTGGTGAGTGATCACGCTGAAGGGGAAGACTGAAAGTCCTTTGGAAGGATCAAGTGGAGAAAGACATCGAGAAAGCTGTCATAAATTGTTGAAGAAACGCAGAGGACCTTACCGCCTGTAAACCAATTCTACGTTCGGCTTTTAGACCAAACGTTCTGTAATAGCCATCAAAGTAAGTAAATAAGAAAAATATTTTTTGGAGCACCAAAACCTTTAACCAGAATAACTCAGACAAATTTTCTAAGTAAATGGAAAACACCCTTCTTTTTTTAGGTTAATATTATTATTATATACTTACAAGGTATTATGCGTTTGTGCAGATATTGGTAACGTCCAAACCGGTCGACTCTATATCATTTTCTGAGTCGATTTAAGCATGTTCGTCCGTACGTCCGTCCGGCTGGGTGTCTATGTATTCTTGTAAATACGCTGCAGGTCGTAATTTTGAAGATATTTGATTATATAAGTTTGGTTCATATAAGTTTTTTTAAACTGGCACGAGGCCTGTTGTTTTTCTTTGGGCTAAAACTAATTCGAATATTACCTTTCTTTGGCACTAGGGTACTGAACAAAAATATGATCGGTTTGTATTTTTACTCACCAAATAATTTAGCAAGTTATATTGGGGATGCAGAAACACTTTATTACATTAATCTTTAAACAAATAACTAGTTATTTTTGTTTGAGTTATCCTAAAATTCACAACCTCCACTTACAAATGTGCTTACAAAAATCAATCAAAAATCTTGTTACCAAGCTTTGCCATTAGGTCATAATTTCATTGTAAAGGCATCGTTACATTTTATTCTATGATATTATGAGATTATATTTCTTAGACTTAATAAACTTTTACTGGGAAGCATTTGAGCTATAAATGGCTTGAATATTACTAAGCTTCCTAAAATTTTAACATAATAATCTTTACGCCACCAACTCTTCTACTGAATACAAATATTATCGTTCTATTTTCTCATAAGGCCCCCATAAAAATGTGGTTAAGGGTAACTTGTTTTCTTAATGCTCAATTTTGATTACTTTTCATTTTAATAAAACAATTTGCTCCCTTATTTGTAAAGCAATTAAAGTTAGAATTAAATTACTTTTATGTATTTAACAAAAAAAACTTAGAAGTTATTTATGTATATTTCCTTGTATCTCATTCTATTTAAGAAAATAGAATTTTAGCCTAATTTTATTATCTGTTTTAAACATCTTCTCTTAAATAGACCAAGAAATTATTTAGTAATTACTGCGACACATGTTGGATGCTTAAGTCTGAACCCTATCATTTGGCAATTAATGACAGCTTTAAGCAAATTCCACACTGGGCAAATATTTTACTAAATATTTTGCCACTATGTTTTTGTGTGAGAAAAAATAAACAAGGTAAGTTGCTCCTGTAATCAGTTTTGACAGCTCTTATTTGTACTAAGTTTACCTGAAATAAAAAAAGTGATATTTTCATTTCATTTTACATTAAGAAATCTCAAGTTGATATGTTTATTCTCGGCAAACCTCATTAACTTTCCGTAAAGAATCTAAAAGAGGTTTGTGTGATCTGAGATAGGGGCACTTAGAAAACGAACTGCAAGGCCTGGGGTCCATTTGTCAATAAAAACAACTTAACCTGAGCTTTTAGGGTTAGAGCCAAGAATCTTAGACCATGTAAAAATTGTCGGATATTTTTAAATTTGGTACACGATTAATTTCATTCGGAAAAATTTCCTCCAAAAACTGATCAGTCGCTTTGGGGACTTCTATGGCCAACGAAATCGCTTGATCTAACTTCGACAGATTTTTCTTATGGGGATCGAAGGGAGATTTTATAATGACAATCCCCAGTCTCTTGTGGCTTTAGTGGAAAATATTCGTCGAGAAAACAGCTCAATTGAACCAAGTTAACTGCATTGTGTGGCGTAGAACACAATGCTCTGTTTTGAACAGTGTGTTCAACTTGATGGAAGACACGCTCTTCAAAAAAATATCCGCTTTTCCATTCTATCGTTCAATGCTCGTAATACAATTTTGTGTCAATTATGCATTTTTTAAGTTTAAAAATAAAAATTTGCCACCAGACACGCTGTATTTAGACCTGTATTCGCTGGTTGGGCAACACAGTCGTCAAACTCTGAAAGCATATTCAAAGGTTTTGTGGACAAAAAATCAGATATCGTCAGCTTAGCCTAAGTGTTTGGGACGACTGGTTAAAGTCTATTGTATGAGGCATCCGATACCAGGGAGCTTAGAAGCGGAAATTGCCTATTTCAACCATAAAAGTAGCAGGAAAAGTAGGCAACCCTGTATTTTATCGGACTTCGGGATAAATGATTTTGAAACCGGATTCAGCTTTTCTAAGAATAATGAGTTGAGTTTGGATACTTAAAGCATTTAGTAGATCAAATATTTAGCACCGGAAAATGCTATGGAAAGCAGCAGTGTAATTAACAAGAGTTTTGATATGACTTTTACATGGTTTTTGAGAGAGTCTTGAGGACTCTCTGGACCAATTTTCCGCTAAAAAAGTGAAACATGTCGTGCTAAAATATAACTTGTTTAAAAAGAACAAGCTAAAGAATTTTTTTTTGGTTTAATATATGTCAGGCATAACTACACGTGAAAGCAAAAATTTTAAACTACAAGTCACAACTAGTGTTTAACATACATCTCGCACGAAAGCACCACAGTCCGCAGAAACTTATATATCATTATGTCGAATAGTTACTACTTTTTCTTTGGATCCCGCCAGCTAAGTCTTATTTATGTTGATCACTTTTATTTTGTCAAATATTTGCGCTGTGACAAGTACGCAAAGAAATGCCAATTATATTTGTTACAATTGAAACTGTTTTCACTCGTTTTTTCCGCTTTTCATTTTTGGTTTTTACTATTTAAGCAATAGACCGATGAAGGCAAAGAACCTAATTAAGTTATTTTTTTTCTAACTCCACATGAAAAGAATATAGTTTTTACTTCAAATTTGCTTTTAAGTTTTTCTTTTTCAACATTTTAGGAAGTTTTCATTAACGAAAAAGTAAAGAGACTTTTCTTACCCTCTTTAATAAACAAGACATTGGGTTTTATTTTGCTAGAAGAGATTGAATTACGACAATAGTAAATCATCTTGTAATGGCTTCCATAGTTATTTTTTATTACTAGTTGAGAATAAGCCTTAATAAATCTGAAAATGTCTGTGGGTTTTTGAATGAACGCGCGTATATGTATTTTTGTTTTTTTTAGAGTTTTTGAATTGAAATTGAGTTACTTTAAAAATTTCTAACAGGGACTGTAAATAATAGTTGTCTTCGAACTGTCAATGAATAAATCAGCCACAAGGAAGTATAAGAGACTGTAGTAACCACCTTAATGGCATAAAATTAGATTTTTCGAAAATCAAGTACCTTTTTATGTAATAAATATTTTTTGATTTTAATTTCTTTTGTCAAAAGTAATTGTTGTATTTTAAGTTAACATAAAAACCATAAAAATAAAATGATGGCTATTGTATCAGAATTAATTTTAATAAAAATTTAAAATAAATAACTATTAATTTGAAAAAAATTAAAAAGTTATACCTTTTTTTTTGACAAAAATTATAAAAATCAAGAAATGAATATTATTTTTTGAGATTTATTTTCTGTACAATTATTAAGGTCTCTGATATCTTCTTTAAGCAGACTTAAAGTATTTTGAAAAAAGTATGAAATTTTCTATTTGTTAAGGGCAGTTATTACTTTTATGCTCAGAAGTCGAAGGGTATAAGTCAGTTTGTAATTTCATTATTATCTATTTTCGACCCCATGAAGTATATATTTTCTTGGTTCTTTTATAAAGGGAAGTCCATTAAACCATGTCCGTCTGTTTGTGTGTGTGTGTCTGTTGAAATCAAGTTTCCGAAGTCAATTTGAGTACTACGGACCAAATATTGGTGTCAAACTATCAGATATATATCTGAGATGGTCGCTGTTTAAATGAGTATCAGTGGTTACCAACGGACCTAGATATAGGCAAAATACTGCGATTGCCCCAGTTTTCACAGTTTTTTAAAACAAAAAATGTAACCAAATGACAACGCTGCTAAGCATGCATATGGAATGGAAAGTTTTCGAAAAAATTTCAATACATTCACACTTTTTTAAAAATTAAAACGAGCTGGCTTTAAAAAACTGTTTCCCTGGACATGATTTGTGTAAATTGTTTGGCAAAATGTGCCTATTTAGTGGAAAATATACTTATACGCCTGGTGCCCTAACAAACAGGCAGCTTGTTAAAAATTCCGTTTTTTCTTTAAATTTGTATATGGTAATAGGTTAGTAAAATCTTTTAAACAGCGATGCCCTTTGTAAATGTAGCTTGAGGCTCGACACAACTTAATATAAAATGCATATAACACAGCTAGTCCATATAACTACTCTATGGTATACGAGTACCATATAAGGTTCTTTTAAAACTACGACAACTTAATATGCGATCGTTTAAGCACGAAAACCTATCGCTTGGTCCATGGCAACATTTCCTAGGACTATCTTTCAGATAACATTGCATGTATGCACTAGTCCATAAAGAAGTAAGACTAGTTCAAAATAAACCAGTTTTTTTGTAAAAAAAAATTGCCCATTTGAAAATATCATATTATAAGGTCGGACCATATAACCCTTCTTTGAATTACATTGAAGCAGTTAGTTAGTTTATAACTGCGACAACTCAGAAAGCGATCGTTTAAACACAAACTCCTGTCGGTAAATTACAAGCTCTTCTCTGAGAATGACATGCCTTACATAAAACAAGTAGTCAATTAAAATGAGCTAAAATGAACCACGTGGTCCAAACTTTTCTACAGGGGTATTGTCTGTAGGGTGCAGGGTTTTTAAAAGGAATATATTTATATAAATTTTAACTCGGCAGCAATACACTTATCCCACAGCTTTAATTTATAACTGTTTTTGTATATTAACTATTTTGAGGCCAAGTAACCATATTTCAAAATTGGGGTTTAGGCCTAATTACATATATTTTCAAAACTTTTACATTTTATTAATAAATTTTAATTAATCATCTAAAATTAAGTTTAATTGCCAATAGCATCTGATAGTAGTTGCAAATATTAAGCTCATAAAAAAAATTTTTTACTTTCATCAAGAAGTTTTAAAATAATTTTTTATTATGTAACAAAACGATTAAAAGATTTATAAGAAAACTTTAAGACCACGAAATGAAAGAAACTTTCTTAATTAATTTAAAAAGCCAAAAAAAAAACTTTTTCATTAATAACTTGTTTATGCCTTTACAGAACCGGCAATTAAATAAAAGCCAACCACACACGCACGCATTAACAAAAACGTTTTATGTGCGTGTTTTTGTTATATCGCCGGGGCAAGTTGTTTCCCAATCAACATTTGGTCTTGATTTTTTAAAGATTAACTTAAGAGATGTTGCCGTCTACATCATTTAATTTTATTTCATTTCTTTAAATTAAAATTCATTTTTTATATACAGTTTTTTGTTGTAATCTTTACCATAAATAAGTAGTTCATCTTCCAGTTTTGTTGATGTTGCTGACTGTCGTTTTTGTGCGATTTTATTGAATAAATTTCACATGTTTGTGACACTTTCTTTTCAAACGCAAATAGGCGACCAGAAATGTTTAAATGGCTATTCAAGCCACAAGCAAGTGAGAGTTTGTAAATATTTGTTTTGGCTGGGTGAATTTCATGGTTATATGGTTGATTAGTTGGTTAAATTAAATGCAAACACACATACATACATACAAATATGAACAAACAAAAAATTTATTTGGTTTAAATTTCCCCTTGCCTTTAGATATTCATACATACACGCATAGTTATGAGCAAAATATTGGTAATTTTAGTTATTGTTGAAAATAAAATTGTATGTTATTTAACAGGCACTTAAGGAATGTAGCTAAGGTGTAAACAACGTTGCTAAGATAATGTAATAGACCAAAGCCTATGGCTCATATCGACCCCGCAAATTAAAGACTGACAGTCTTACGTGTAACCTACTGCTCTGTCTATTGCTAACACAAATACTTATTTTTAAACTGTGAAAATAATCATTAACATCATCAATAAACTATTCGTCGCAACGAAAGCATTTGGCTATTAGTGAAATTTCATTAAAAAAATATTGAGGTGCAGACAGATTTTATCGGTTATTTTGATTTATCTAAACATAAGTTTTAATTTAGCTTTCCTCTGCTGTTTTTTATTAAAGTTAATTTTTTAATCTGCGTGAGTTTTTAAAAGGACATTAAGAAAAAAAATTTTAAAATTAATTTTTTTTTAATATAATTTATAATTTCATTTAGGGAATTCACAAGGTGTTCTATTATGTTATATTGTCATATTGTAAAAACTTCACAATGGTTTAAAAATCGATATTGAAATTCAGCTGAAACGTCCAAAAACTGACCGAAATATAAAACTTATACATAAAGAACTCTACAACTGCCCTAAAGTTGCCCCTACACGGGTGCATTAAAAGACCGACTCCCACTAATTTTTCCTCACAAACATTTGCGTGGAACATATTTACACCCTATATACGCACCCTAACAGGTTTTTATACAAAGTTTAATTTTTTTTAAGATGCTTTTACAAAGGTCAAATATAAGAAGCCCTCAATAAATTTTTCTTTGCAAACATTTTTGTGGAACATAATTATCCCCTACACAGAACGAAAAACGGCTTTCTAAAATCAAGAATTTTATTCTTGATTTTATCCAAAATCTTTCTTGAAATTTTCAAGTACGATCCTTACTTACATTTTCTTAAATCAAGCCTATTCGGATTGCTTCAACAAAACAAGCAGAAAAAAACTTTTTGTTTTAATATATTATTTTACATTTGAAAACAAAGTGTCTCGGTGGCCTAGAGGTAACGCGCCTGCACTGCAGTGTAGAAATCCCTGGTCCCTGGTTAATTTAAAATTAATTTTTTAAATTATAAATTAATTATAAAATAAAAAAAAATATAAAATTCTTCTTCTTTAATAAAGGTCCATAAGTCAAAAAAATGACATTTCATTTTCGAATTAATCCCGTTTATGGCTTAAATCAATCTATTTTTGGCTTACATCAAGTACGGTTCGAACTTAAATCAATCCTCTTTTGGCTTAATTGTGGCTAAAAGTAAGAAATTCGTACTTGAAAAATTTGACTTGGAGTAAGAAATTTCGTACTTGATTTAAGAAAAACCGTACTCACCGGATTGCTTCAACAAATCAAGCAGAAAAAAGCTTGTTGCTTAAATATATTATTTTACATTTCAAAACAAAGTGTCTTGGTGGCCTAGAGGTAACGCGCTTGTGCTGTAGTGCAGAAATCCCTGGTTCGAATTTCAGCTTCGGTAAGTACAAAAATGAAATTTTTAAATTATAAATTAATTATAAATTAATTATAAAATAAAAAAAAATATAAAATTCTTCTTCTTTAATAAAGGTCCATAAGTCAAAAAAATGACATTTCATTTTCGAATTAATCCCGTTTATGGCTTAAATCAATCTTTTTTTGGCTTACATCAAGTACGGTTCCGAACTTAAATCAATCCTATTTAGGCTTAATTGTGGCTAAAAGTAAGAAATTCGTACTTAAAAAATTTTACTTGGAGTAAGAAATTTCGTACTTGATTTAAGAAAAACCGTACTCACCGTACTTTTGACACCGCTATGGCTTGATTTAAGTAAAGTTTTCTTAGATAATTTTTTGTGTGTATCTTCAGCCCCTAACAGAGTTGTCATTAAAGAATAAACTTCTTCGGAGACATCCTTAGAGGAATAAATGTACCACAGACCCCCCTTAGTTTTCCCTCCCAAACATATTCCTAGAACATACTTGCCTTTATCTTCATCACCTAAGGGGGCTGCCATACAAAATTTACAAAAAAATATTTGAAAACGCTTATAAGCATCTTCCCAAGCATCGGCCTTAGAGGAATAAAGTGTACGATCAACCCCCATTAGTTTTCCCTGCCAAACATATTCTTAGAACATAATTGCCTTTATCTCCATCAGCTAAGGGGGTTGCCATACAACATTTACCAAAATTATTTAAAAACGCCCATATCTTCCCAAGCATCGGCCTTAGAGGAATAAAGTGTACGATCAACCCCCATTATTTTTCGCTCCCAAGTATATTCCTAGAATCTATTCACCCTCTATCTGCATCGCCTAAGGGGGAAATTATAATAAATGCCCCCTACAGCTTTCAAGGTGCTCGTGGATTGGTCAAATGTAGGACTGACCCCAACTCATTTTTCCTAGCAAATAGTTTTCTGTAACATACTGACCCCCTATCTCCATCCCCTAAGGGGTTTGCCACACAAAATTAAAAAAAGGGTTAAAAACCCGTACAACTTCCCCGTAGTTACCCTAAGAAGGTTAAAATTTGAAACCGAATCCACTTTTAAAATTAGAAATATTTCATAGTATCACTCAGAGTCATTCGACTACAGCGTTTAAGTTTTGCTGGAATCTTATACCCAGAAGAATAGTAGCTTCAGACAATTTTCCTCTTTAGGCGTATCGAAGGCGGCTTGTAGTCTATACAAAGATGGTATATATCCCCTTGCTTTTTTCGGATCTTTTCGAGGATTTGGCAGAGCGTAAAAATTTGGTCGGTTATTCATTCGTTTGGCCTGGAGCCTGTTGAATTAGGCTGCATCAGTTTCACAATATGATAGGATCTTTTGTGGGATGGATAGGGGACTTATACTACGATAGTATATAAATCAGACATAGTAAATGAGGTTACAATACTTCAGCATGCTTTCATCCTTCCAGATGGTGCAGCCTACTAATCTTCTATCTAAACTATGTATGCCCCAACCTGTACTTAAGTATTGTACCATACTGTTAGCTTTACCATAATATTTTTTAATTATCCTTCAGGCTCTTAGTTTGCCACACGCCCACCATTATTTATTTATTTTTTTCTTTTCATAAGCTCTTGAAAAATTTAATGATGGATTTGGTTGATGCTATTTTAATCTCTTCTTTCATTTACATTTTCTGTTTAATAAATCTTGTGCCCTTTTCTGTTGTTAGTTGTCAACAGTTTCCAATTAGATGGATAAAAGTTGGGTTTCTATTATTATTATAATAATAAATTTATGTATGCAAATGAAATTATTTCCTAGAATATTTAATGTTAATGTTACCCTTAGGGCTTGTGTTAAGTTTTGGAAAATTATTTATTAGAAAATTATTCAGTTTTTTTAATATTTTTACAGATTAGAACTGTTTCTTGGCATTTTGCTATAATTTTTCATATATTTTTTTAATGGCATCCAGGTGCTTATAACTTACACACTTAGTTATATAATCAAATATCAAAACAGCTTCCAGAGCAAACAAAAAATGTCTACAAATATTTGTTTATTTTTTTCTTTTGTAAAAATCACACACAATCTCGTACATTTTTATTACTCAACACATTTGAAAACAATTTTTATTATTTTTTCATTTATAGGATTTTTTTTCTTAACTTATGTAGTTCTCTTTGCCTTCTGACTTATTTATTAATAGCACTACAGTAAAGCAATTAAGAAATTTGATTAAGCCAGATTTCTTTATACCCTACAGACAATTTATTTTATTAATTGTGACAATTGCAAAAACTTTCAACAGAATAAGAGGATTTTCGGAAGTGCGACTAATATGGAGTCATTCCATGGTTAGCAGTGGACAGATTTTTATAATATATTAAAGTATATATATTCCATGTATGCAATACAAACACTATTCCAAATCGTATTCAACTGTGTCCACTAATATCCCACTGGGGCCCTTTCCCCCTTTTTGCCACGTTTTGGTTTCTGTAAAATTGTTAATATTTTTTTTCAATTTATATAGAAGAAGAAGCTTACTTTAAGCTTTATAATAATTTTGTTTTAAAATTAATTTTTTTGTTTTTTAAAGTTTAATTTTTTATCCCTTTAGTGATACCTAACGCCTTTCTTCATTATACTTCCTTTAAAAAAAATAGCAATAGATACACAAAAAAGTGCTTTCGACCTTTTGACCTTAATTTGGTTAATAACCGTTAATTTCGTATTTCTTGATCATTATCTGGAAATATGCAAAAAGCAATTTTCTTAGTTGAGTTCCGACTTCAATCCAGGATCTAAAACATAATTCAAAATTCCAAAATTATGGAAAAAGAACTTTTTGCAAAAAAAGTGCCCAAATTTTTAATTCTTTGACAAAGAATTTTCCGTTAGTTTTAGTGAGATCATTATCGCACACCACATACGTGGTAGCGGTGTTATGAGTTTTTGCAGATATTTGGAACGCCCAAAAATAATGGTCCTTCAAGTATACCGATCGACTCAGATTCACTTCCTGAGTCGTATAATATATGTATGCTCATCCGTCCAGCTGGTTGTCCATGTTTTTTTGTAATTAAAATACAGGTGGCAGTTTTAAGGATATTTTGATAAAATTTCACACAACTAAGTTTTTTAATAATGGCAGAAACTCAAACCCCATACAAATGTTGTCCTGTACTACGCATTTTAATTTATAACTGACGCCAATATACTTTCTATTTAAATAAAACTTTGCATATGGGCCTAGTTTTATGCTGCTAACTTTAATGCTAAACACAGATATGATCGGTTCATTTGCTTGATATAGCCTCCATACAAATGTCCTCCCGAAAATGTCAGTTTTGGATACAACTGACCCGAAGATTTTGACAAAACTGAGCATACATGTTTATTTATATTCTGTAAACTATTATACTGAATACAATCGGCTTTTTTGTCAAAGAGGCTCTTACAAATGTGGTGTAGGGGATAATATTGTCGGGCTTGACCAACTATAACTTTCTCACTTGTCTTTGTTTAAAAAATATTAAATATTTGTAATAATACCTCGACGACACTCAATTTAAATGTGTTAGAATTAAGTAGAATTCGATGCAGTTATGTTAGACACTGAACAGATCATTGCTTAAGGATCAGTTTCAACATGTTAAAAACCTTACTGTGCCAAATTGTTTTAAATATTCTCCAGACCTATGATCTATATTTTGATTGCAATAGTATCTGGACACCAAGACAGGCGGGCCGACATCGTTTAATCGACTCATATTAAGACTCTAATTCCACCGGTATCTTTAAAATCTTTCAGTAAATTTGGTGGTCATGACGAAAAATTGAAATGAGAATATGTATCCTATTCGTCGTCATAGGGTTAATTTATATTAAAAAAGTACATATTATTCACGTTTTTCGCTTCTACTCCTTAATTAAATTAATTCTTAATTTTATGTAAAGTATATATACGAAGCAGACAAACCGAAGCCTATAACAAAGTCTTTACAAATTATGTTAAATTGGGAGACGACCCATTAATACTTTGACAACAAAATTAATAAGACAAAACCGGCAAATGGCTGGAAATTGTTTAATCAATCGAATTAGCTGGTGGCTTTAATTCACTTAAGTTAAGCTGTAAGTAGATCTTTTACAGATGGGAAAAAGAGAAAAATCTTACAGAGTGATGTGTCACTTAAAGTTTTAATTTTAAACAGCTGTGCCCTTAAAACTACTTAATAAAGGCAAATTAAATCACATTATATGGGTGTTTACTAAAAGATTAGCTACGTAAATTTGTTAATAATACCTGAGGAACTGATAGTTTTATTGGCCCAATAAAATGCGGTATCGAATAAAAAAGAATAAAATAACACAAACCTTAAAGTTCAATAAAAAAATATTGCTTTTTAAAACCTGTTTATAACAATAATAAAAGCAAATTGAATTAAATGACCAATCAAAATTACAAAAACATTCTTTCTTCTAATAATATAACGGGTAAAGTCTTATATTTTTAATAGGTTAAGCCGTTGTAATAAACGTTGGGTGACCTTATTGTGTCTTAAGCGTACATATGGAAGTAAATATGATCAATTCAATGTAAAGCGGCTCAAATTAGGAAAAATCGATTTTTTCTTTATTAAAAAAACCGATAAATTTTAGTCTAAAAGAAATCGAAAATGATTAAAATATAAATAAATTCGCTGATACTTTTTATTTATTTTGGAAAAGCTTAAAACGATCACATACTGAATAATCGGCTCCTTTTTTACGTTTTGATGAAAATGTCACACCCGTCACATTATATACAAGGATTTTTTAAGCAAAAATGGTTTTTTGTAGAAAGTATGAATCAAATACAAATAAAAACACTTTAAACAACTTAAAAAACAAAAAAAAAAAATAGACCCGTTCTTAAGAATATTTTACACAACTCGATCTTAAAGTCAAAATTCTATTAAAATCCAATTTTTAAGGTCACACCCATCATAGTCTTCAAGTGATCATTATAAGCAGAAATAATGTTCTTGCATTTTCTTAGTATTTTTCGCTCAAAATCATATAATCGTTAGCAAGCATAGCCTTATTTCAAACCAAAATTTTGAACTGTTTAAGTTATAAGGAAATATGTAAGCAAGATGGTCACACCCGTCCCAGTGGAAATGCCCATATTTAAATACATATGGGTGCATATATCTATATACGTATGTTTTTAGCTCTTAATCAAATAGTTGAGTTTAGCAGTGATATAACCTAAAAGCAAAAATTAAATTTTAAAAAAAGGCAAAAGTATGATTTCAGTTTTATGGTTGCAAATGAAATAAAATTTGCCAAAAAAAAGATTTAACAAAATACAATTATCTTTAATATATTTTAGGTATTTTTTTTTTTTTTAGATTAAAACACCCACGGCTGAACATTAAAAATAATTTCTTTTGTTCACAAAAATTTTTTTACGTAGTCTTGTCAGGTATATTTGTTTAACGAAATTTCACTTTCATTTTAAAACTTACCTTGAGCTTGTTAACAGTTGTTAAAAAAAAGTATTTATAATCCACTTGCAAGGCTGAACCAGACGTTTTTAAATTAAAATGCACAAAACAGTGATTACAATATGTTGGATGTTTTCATGTGGCTTTTGATGTACATACTATTTATTTTTTATTAATTTTTTTTTTTTTTTTGATAATTTTCAACGCAACTAAACTGCTACTTTTTTGGTTAAGTAAGAAATTTAACAAACACTTTGTTGCATGGCTTTAAGTGGCATATACAAAAAATAAAATAAAAAAGAAATGAAATGAAAACAAAATTTACTACCCCGGCTGATGTTGAAGATGATGATAATGATGTTGATGCTGAGGTCATACACACAACCCAAAAAAATAATACTAAAACTGGTAAGGACCACAAGACATGGTTTACATTTTCTTGCTGTTGATGTTGCTTATGCTGTCTACCAGTGAAAGGAACAAAATTTCACTTAAATTTTTAAAGAAACTAAATCACTTGTTTTGTTTTTTTTGTGGTAAAAATATATTTTGAACCTTTTCTTTTTTGTTTATTATTAATTTTATTATATTTTTCTTTTGTTGATTGTATTACTTTTCTTTGTACCTTGCTTTGAAGTTGGATTTTTCGTTAAAATAATTTTTCAATTTACAGATTACATATAATTTTTTTCGTTTAATGTTTTTAACACTTTGTTAATATTTTATTTTGCTTTATAAGCTTTAAGTAATTTTAAAGTTCATTGAAACTTTTTAGTTAAGTTACCAACTAAGAGATACAGAAAAAGAAATTTGTAGTCAAGATAATTTCACGGTTAAATTTTTTTTATTAAAGATGCCAAGAGACAAGAAAGGAAAAACAACTTACTATTGCACTAAGAAAGCAATTGAAACAAAAATATTAAAAACATATGCTGAATGCTTTCTTACTAAAGTATTTTAAATTAATTTATTTATATGTGCAAAGCCAAAGTATGAAATTAAAAAAAAAAATTCAAGCACCAAATTTTTATCAAATAGATCACTTGTTTTTCACAATTTTTAAAAAATTTCTTTTTGAATTTAAGATTTTTATTTATTTAGTTTTCAATTGCACGCACTTTAAAATTTTTGTTTGGTGTTGTGAAAAATTGCGCTTACAACAACCATCTTAACTAAAATATATTTCGTTACTGTGGAAGCCGCATCCGTAGAGAAAGCCTGGCTTTGGCACTCTAACCACAAGCTTGTACGCATACACAACCCAGCAAACAAAGTCATTAAATAATGTAACGAGAATAAGCTTACGTTAAACTATAAGCAAAACAAATAACTAAAGAGCACACTTTAGGTATTAAGAGATTTTTAAAGTTATTTAAAGTTAACAAAAACTCTCTTAAAACTGGTTTTTAAAGCCATTTTATTAAATTACTTGTTAATAATTTACCACAAAGACTGGTTGCATTTTAAAACGATTATTTAGCTTGACATTGTTACTTTGCCTTACCTTGCCTTTACGTCAGTGTAAGTGTGAATGTAATTGTGTGGCATTATAAGACTGCTTTAGTTTTAAAATTTTTTATAATTTCTTTTACTTTAGACATTGTTTTTATTTCCTCGCTTGCATAGTAAATTTTTCTATTAAAAAAAAATTGTTTTGAATACAAAAGATTATGTAACATTATGTATGAAAATATTATATGTTTTTTAAAATTACTATTAACACTTAAAAAATAATAATTCATGTCGTCATTAAGCTGAAGCAAAGGTTATGTTTCTTAACCTCCTCCACTGCTTGTGATGGTAGAAGATGTTTTAATATGTAATTATTTTATATTAAATTAATTAAATTTATTGCTTTGTATCACATGAATAAATTCATTTTCTTAAGAAATATGGCAATTAAATGAAAATTATTATTATGAAAATGTTTTATTAACTAAAGTTTATTCAGCCTATGCTTAGTAGTTAAGTTAGGTTAGGCTGAACCAGCTGGTCCCGATGACCCCACTTAGTTCCTTAGGGTTACCAGACAAGCAGAAATTATATCTAACCAATTTCGCTAGCTCTGTTTAGTAGTATTTGTAAGAAAAAATTTTTTAAATTGTGTGTTTCTATGATTAATATAAAATACAAACTTAGTTACATTGCAATAAGAAAATGCTTTCGTTCGATATGTATGCAAAAAATAGGAAATTTTAGTCTTTAAAAACCACGTTTAAATGGCATTCAAAACTGCTAAGTAGTACATGTTTTTCGGGCTTAAAGTCGTTATAATAGATTTGTAGTTGTAGAACTATTTGTTGTTTTAGGTTAAAAATTCTTTCTTAAATAAATGTGAGTTTTCAATACATCTTGAATGCAAAAATTTATTAAACAACATGCCTGAAGCTTACATCACAAATTTTATTAAAAGTCAAAAAACTATTAATTAGAATATTCAATATATTAAAGTTTAGTTATAAAAAATCGGCGGCGGCGGCATGATACATATGATTGGCGGTACAGGTGAGCCGGCTATCAACCTTTTCGCGCAGGTCTCCACAGCCATATGTATGTTTAACAGAGTTGCCAGTTGTTTACATTTGCTACACATGTGTATGGATTTTGTCCTAAAACAACTGAGGCAATCGCAGTATTTTTTCTTTATCTAGGTCCGTAGTAAACCGATCTTACGATTGTCTCCAGGATATTTCTAATAATTTGACATTAATAACTGGTCCGTATTACTTTATTTGACAACGGAAACTTGATTTCAAATGACGGACATGGCTATATCCACTTCTCTCTCTCTATAAGGATCCAGAATATCTACACTTTACGGAGTTGCATATGGATAATAAAGAAATTACAAACGGTATAAAAATGAAAAACCACCAAAGTTATGAACTCAGTTTATATTTTTAGGGTCATAATCTTCAAAAATCAGAAAAGTACCAAAAAAAGCCCATAGGGGCATATTCATGAACAGTTTTTAAATTTAAATTGGCGTTTTAAGCGAAATTTTTATATAAAGTCAGTATTTTCAATCAATTTGAAATGTAAAAATAGTTTATAAATATGCTCCATAGGCTTTAAATCACCAAACATTAAGCAATTAGAGTATTCACAAGGTAGTCATAAATTCATATGTCTTAAAAAATAAAGCGAAAAAATACTACTGTTGTGAGCATCCGCTCATAATTAAGTTTGCTATTTTAAATTTGAATCAGCTGCTGGAGAAAACAGAAAAATAAGTAATTTCAAAAATATTTTAAAATTAATGACTGCGACTTGGTAAATATATCAAAAGCTTCACTAAAAAGTTTCGGCCGCCCGGCGTAGGTTTCTACTGTTTATGACAAAAAAATTAACACAGTTCAAAAAGTCTTATTATTATAGAACTTTTTTCTTTTAAGCACAACAAAATTTTTTTAAACTATTGTAAACTATTAAGACAATATGACTTGATAGCATACCGTTTGAATACCCCAATTATATTAGATTAAGAAGTTGAGAAATGGAACTAAGTAGCGACAAAAATATATTTTACACTGTTTTACTTCTTAAGATCAAAATTTCGAAAAAGTGCAAACCACCCAGCAAAAAGTACTGCTTCCATCCGAGCAGGTTTGTAAGGCAGAGTTTATCTCTCTTACTTACCAACCTGCCTACGGAAGGCATGATTTTTGTTTGCAATGTCCCACTTGGCAGATCTTAGCGGGAATCATGTCTCTTTTATTGACGAAATAAATATTATCTAAAATATCTGCTTTCCATTAACTTCATTCTCGTACGCGAAAGATTTTTCTTTATTTTTAACTAACACATCTCTGCCTTACGCCGTCGCATCCTCAGGAGCACATCAAATCTGCGTATTAAGAAAACATGATAATATTTTACTGCTTCCAAAAACTAAATTATTTTTTGCTGGGCAATGGCTCGTTAATTTTTGAAAAGAATATGACACTCTTTAAAATTTATTTCTACCGTATGTAGTTTAGAAAATTAATAAAAACCCCAAAACATTTTTGGTAACTAAAGCCAAAATTAAAATTAAAAAAAAATTTTCTTAGTTAATTTGATTTGAAAACTATTCCTTAAGATCACAAAGACACGATTAAGTTTTTGTCTACTTTGTTAAAAAACAACCTAAATATTTCCTTATTATTTTTAAACTTATACTTTGGAAAGTGTTTTGTTTTTGCTGATTTTCAATATACGAGTATAAGGCAGTGGAGAGCACTTTCTTTTTTTTTTTTTAGATTGAACACTAATTTATCTGCCAGCAACGAATCTTATTAATTTGTCATGCAGCTAACTTTTTTGTAAATGTTTTTTTTTTCTTTTATGTATAATTTTCTTAAAAAGATATATTTTAGATCAATCAGCAGCAACTTTAAATGCTAAAAAAAAACAGTAGATAAAATCATTAATGGTATTCCTTTCGCCCTTATGCTATTTTTGCTGACAACTTTTTGACAAATCAGGCAATAATCGTTATCTAAATTTGATTATAAACAGTTTGATATAAATGTTACAACTAGCTTAATTTTTTTAACAAATAAAGTTACAAGTTAAATTTTAAACTAAATATGTGTTACTTTTAGTTATATTTGAAACTATTTTTAGAATAAAAATAAAATAAATATAAAATTCTGATTCAAAATGGTATAACAATAATACGTTTTGAAGTTCTTTAAATAACTGTAAAATTTCTATTTCTAGCTAAAAGCAAAACAACATAAACTCAATATCTATATATGAACAGATAAATATTATTGAAGTTTGTGCGCTTGCATTGTATTAAAAGAAATTAAAGTGACTGACAAATTGCAGTATAAGTTGACAACAAAAGCTTTGAAATTTGTAAAAAAAAAAATACAAAAGGAAAACCCCTCTTTGTTAAGAGGTTGTATGACTTCTATAGTAAAATGTTTTTTTCAAACCAATTCTTACCATTTGTATTTCCATTCGGTATCAGGGCTGGAGAGTTTTTTGCAAAAAATCTGCAAAGTTAGGTTCTCCAAAAGACAAACAAATAATTTTCAAAGTTTCAGCTGTCCAAGAATTATTTGCTGTGCTTCAAAATATAAAACCCCCAAAATATAGTTTTAGTTGTTCAACACAAAGACTTATATTTTAAGCCAAAGTACACCAACTTTATTGTCTTTTTATTAGTATTGTTCCTATAAGCAACATAGGGCCGTGCTCGGTCCTCGTAGTTGAACTTGACTGACTTTAAATTTCTGTCTTTTATTTGGATATTTTTTATAGGAAACTAATATCTTTTATATACTTTTAAGCATATAATATTATTTGATTTTTTTTCTTGAGAATAAAGGCTACAGATTTGTTAACAAAAAATTAACTACCTGGCAATTGATAACGCTATAAAACTTTTTTATATATTCTGAAACTGGCCTTATCTGAATCGATTTATTAATTTTCGTTTGACCGTCCAGAACTTTGGGGGTTATATGAAAGCATAAATATGCAAACAATAATAAGTTTAAGCAAAATAAAACTATACTTCCTGTTTATCTAGGTGACTTTAAGAGATATGGATCTGGGAATTGCACAGGTCAAAATAGTTGAGAAACTTGTTCCTTTAAATGATTATAACTCATTCTTTTTGGATCAGTGATATTTATTAAAACGGTTTCAGGATAATAATGTAAACTTACTCGCTAAAAATTTTTCTGAGCCAATGGCAAATATATAATCTGCCAAATCTGAAGAAGAATAATATGCTTAATGCTAATACACATTTGATCATATAAGTCTCATATGGTTAATTCCACCAAAAAGGCCCAAAATGGGGAACTGGCCATATAAAAGTGTACAATATACAAAAATAACCAGTACTATTTAACCAAAAAAAACTGTTAAATTTAATTGGTGTACAGTGGTTGTAAATTGTTTTTCATTGGCGAAAAATTAAATATTTTTTTTTTGCAAAAAAGCTGTGTGTGTGTGTATGCTGCTGAAAATAAATTTTTTATGTTATTTTAAGAAAATTTTATTTAATAAAACTTTATTTTAATTTTAGAAATAAATTTAATTTCTCGCAAATTGATTAATTAATTTTTGTTTTTTTTTTTGTTATATTAGCGAGATAATAATTATTCAAAAATTGTTATTCATACCACTGTAGCATTTATACCTGAGTGTCTTTGGACACTTTTTGCATTTGTGTGCTTTTTTACCTGTTTTAATGGCTGAACGAAGACACGTTGTGCTAGTTTCATATTATTTATCGGGTCTGATAGAGATATTTTTACACATATAGCTCAAGAAAAGATTTTCTTGAGCTTTTCTACAACCTTAGTTTTCTAAAAATCAGTTATGCAGTAAGTAAGAGGGTCAAAGTTGAACTTTTGATGATTTTTAGCGTTTAGTATGAACGCTATTAAAAACTATTGGATACTGGTTAACAGTATTTGATTATGCTTACTCCGGGTTAATAAACAGATTTGGCTTAAAGTAAAGATCAGTTTTTTAAATGTTGCTTTGCTGATATCAGCTTTTTTGAGTCAGGCCCACAAAAAGCAAAATATTTGGCGAATTCACAAGGTACGATACGATAGCGTATTGTATTATTGTCATATAATTTCACAATAGCATAAAAATTTTGTTGTTGCTTTTCATACGAAACTTGTTGTGAAACAATACAACTTTGTTTGATATGTTTATTGTGATGGCATATTATATACAAAGTCATGCGCCAAACGCATAAACAAAGCGGCGAGTTTTCTATTTAATTTTTGGAAGCCGCTAGCACTCGCCACCCGTAAAAATGTATAATACAAGAATCTTAGGCAAAACAATTGTGTTTTCGTTTAGTCGTATCAGCTGATTTAGATTTTAAATACCACACTTATATATGAGAGGTTGTTTACAACAGTCATATTTTTTGGTTTTATTATTTCACAACATATGATTTCACAAGATCTTGTGAATTCGCCAATTAATACGCCTTAGCAATGCACGTATTTTTTACAAAAACTGCCAGCCCTGCTACCAAGAGAATAGCAAAATAAAAGTGTCATCGTTGCTTTAGCAAAATAGCACAAGTCTTTTTGTAATCGTAACACAGCAAATTGAATTGGATTGAAACGAATGAATGACTGCGTTTATCAGTAAGTCAACAGGTTGGTTGGTTGGCATGTCTTTAGATTTTATTCATGGTCGGTTGATGATTTGCATGTTCACAGCTTTTGGAATCGTTATCCTCGTTGCATTTACAGTATGTATTGTATAATTTTTTTATTACTTTTTATTAATGTTGTGTCAAACGAGCATGCAAGATATTTTAATATAAAAAAAATTAGTTTTTGAACGAGGTTTTACTGCACGTGCAATTTCACTGAAAGAAGCTTTAATGTTGGTTATTTTGTTACCAATGGGTATTTTTCGGTATTATAGTTTTAATATTGTTAAAGGATACAGGGATATAACTTTTACATATTCCCTTAAAAAAACATAAAGAAGTCGTAAAAACTACTTATTATTCGTACTTATTTTCTCCCCTGCTTTTGGAAATGCATAGCAATGTTGATTTGAAATACAGAAAAAATGCAAATGAATAAAAAAAATTTTTCAGGGACATTGCATACATAGCTTTGAATATGTATTCCTTTTGTTTCTTTTTGTGCTGTAAATCAGAATAAAAAACAATTCGATTTAGCATTCTTTTAAGTTTTCACACGCAATTTTAATAAACAATTTAAACTTGATGTTGCATTTAATTATTTTTCTTTGTTTAGACAATGCGGCAACTTATTCTTTATAAAATCTGGTTTTTATTTAATTGTAAGTGTTTAAATGCATTGTTTTTCATAAATAATATGGCAATGGCATAGGATGTCCCGGCATTATGTATGGAAAGTTTATTGTTTTCGCGTTTACTTTCTTCAACGAGAAATTTTCACTTCCTTGCCAGAATTGTGCATAACTTTTTTTTCGTCATATGCAACCATTTCAAGTTGACATCTGTTAGGAAAATATAATAAAAGGAGAGTTCACATATGTATAACTAACATATGTATGTGAGTTTAAAGAAAGAAATCAAAAGTGTGTCTAAAACTGGTTAAATGTTACAATAATCTTTCTAATAACTGTAATTTTAAATGAACTCGCAATTAACTAAATCATTAGTTGGCTTTTAGTTAAAACAAAACAAAGGAATAAATTGCTTATTTAACATTTTGATAGATTGCATATCGTTAGCTTAAATGCAAAACAACAATTTTTTTCAACATTTTTCAGGATAAACAAAAACATTTTCTAAATTACAAAATCAGTACCTAAAAGTTGCTTCTTTTTTGCCGGCGTTTTGTTTTAAATTTTATTTGTAACCTTTTATTTGTGTCTTTTAATCAAATATTCTTAAACATATTAACATATCAATTTTGGATTTTTTTTAGTTACGTGGTTTTGCATTCTAGCTGACAACAAATAACTCAAAAGATTTTCACCTCAAAAACATATAAGCTATAGTTATAATCGGTCAGTCCCGACCATATTTTACCCTTATTACAATTTATTTGATATAAGTTGCCTGCAGTAGTAAACAATTAATGCAGGTTAAGATGTTTTTAGTGGTTCTTAGTAAACTCCTTCAATGGCAGGCTCTAGCCCGAAATTCTCATTTCGGGAGGGCATTTGTGGAAGGAATATTTGGATATTAAAAAACGCACCTATTATATTTGTATGCAGTGTAACAGTTTATGACATAAAGAAATAAACTAATATAAAATATGTTGCTAAGATTCAGTGATATGCGAAGCAGTTATAGCGCTAAATGCTTATACAGGGGTGGGCATTTGCGAAGGGGTAATGCAATAATATGGACTGATCATCACCAGTCTTATAGGGGTTTAGTTCCTATATTTAAAAATATATCTGTGGTTAGTTTTATCAAAATATATTTGCCAAGTGCAGAAAAAGCTTTCCAAACTTAACGTAAGAAATTTGAAAAGAAACGCAGAAAACCAAAGTGCTTGGAAATCCAATCTTTGTTCCGCAAGTAAGCAAGTAAAGATTTGCATATTTGATGTTGGTATACAAGTGCAATTAAAAAAGCCACACGTGCATAGATATAGCATTTTTCATTTCATGTACTGCAGGCTTTACCTTAATTATACCACAGTCCCAGCTTAAAATCTAATGCTCTTAACACAACTGGGACGAACGACGAATTTTTCGTTGTGAATATATGTTTTATAACACATATTTGTGTATTTGAAAATGCACACAAACAGTGCGTTGATGTGAACTCGTCATACGTACCGTACTCTGCAATAGGCTTATCTCTATTTCTCACGCAGACGAACGACAAATAATTAGGGACAGAGTGACCATTATTCTTTTAATTTTTTTTTATTTTGTTACTAATTGATGTTGCTTTATACTTTAAGAATTATTTTGAATAATACATGTTTTTTTAATTTTATATTTATATTTTAAAATAGTTTTTTATATTAATATTTTTTTAAATTACTGCTTCTTTTTTAGGAATTAAGGTCACTCTTTGACAGCTGTTTTATTTGTTCTATATGTTCTTCAGTTGACGAATCTACGCAACAAATTTCATCAGAAGATTTTGTCGTGAAGTGCAAATTTCATCGTTCGTCCCAGTTGTGTTTAAAGCATTAAGCTTTTTGAGATATCAATGTCAGTAAAGTTGGGTATGTACACATGTGAATTATAAATCAAATCTATCTTGCAAGAACAGATAGTAGGTTATTTTAAAAATAAAAATCTTCCAACAATATATCACACTTATCATTAGGTACTTAAATATTCCAATTAAAAGCAAACAAATGCCATCAATAAAAACATACATACGCAACAAAAGGTATGCATTAATAAATATAAAATTAAAATATAATATACACTGCGGTTCACAGAGATAGAATCAAATAATTTTTAACTCAAAAAACTCACTAGATTGTAAACACAGAAGAAACCATTTTAATTAACATTTTAGAAATTTAAAATAGAGGTTTATTAATTTAGTTTATCGAACTAAAATGGGAAGTAAATGTGCTCTAACTTTTTCCGATATGGAAAAAATTGATTTTTACTCAATCTCGTAAAATCGTCAGAGAAATTGTACGCAACCATAACGTGGTTATGAACTGCATAGAACATTGTAATACGTATAAAAATTTTCAAAGGAGGTACTTGTACTTTAATTTTAACGATACACGTAAAGAAGAAAGTTATTTTAACCGCCGTAATAGCAGACAGGGGCACAGTTATTAAAAACGGGGGGAAGGGGGGAATTTTATAACACCGCAGAGCTGACCTTGCAACTAAAAGTACTTAAATGACCAAGAATAGTTATGAAATTCTATTGCAAAAAATTTTTTTAAATATAAAAGATATTTTCGAACCCTAAGAATAAACTAATCAACATAGTGGCGCTTCTATACAGACAGCAAGTTTAGTTAGAATGCGGATTGCTTGCTAAAATCTTAAGACTTTTTAGGGCTGGCTTACCTGAAAGTTATTCAAAGGAGGAAAGCAATACGAAACCAAGAATAATTTTAGAAATAAAATAAAGAAGGCAGGGAGTAAAATATTTAAGACTACATCATAATCCTATATGAGTCATATAAAGATAGAGTATATGAAGAGACTATATTGGCACGTTATTGAACGGTAAACTTACGCACCATGAATTTTGAAGTTGGTGTAAAACAACTGAATAAAATATGTTTTCAAACAACATTGTTTCGCCTGCCAAATTTATAAAGCAATTCAAAGATGGGTCTATTCTATTAAACCATTAAAAAGTAAAGAATATTATACTTCGACTGTTATAAAGACAGAAAAGTAACCTTATGAAGCAATTTATATTTATACTTTTCTTTTAAAGTTGTCAATTGCAAGATTTTGTACTCATCTGCAATGATGATTAAAATGTTTGCTTTTGTGTTTAAAATATAACAATATATTTGAATCAAAAATTTTTTTGTTTTATTCATATGAATCGCAGTGTATGTTCGAGTGTAGCTTGCACATAACTATAATCAGACATAAACATTTGTGTGCTAAAGACGCTATCAAACGTTATTTTAATGGTCGAATAAATTTTGTACTTTCACATATAACAAATACGTGAAAGAAATAAAAAAACCAAGTCATGCCAACTATTGTAAATCATTAATTCATTCTAACCATAAAGCTATCAATAATAGTTCAATGAAAATAAGAGCAGGTATAGAGAGATATATAAATCATCAAATACTTTTTTATATTAACAGAAAATAAACTACAACCAATAAAAAGTAAAAACTAAGTAAATAAAAAAATTCAGAAACTTTTTTAACGTGCAACACAAGTTTTATTGAAACCCTGCAAATATTACTGAAATTTATTTTTTAAAAAATCTTTTTTTAAGACGTATATAATATTTAATAAGAGGGGTTTTTGAATTGAAATTTTTAAATATATTGATTTTGCTTTCAATTAACAACTAATAATTAATTTTAAATCGCTAAGCATTTCAAATAGTTAAGTGCTAATAATATATCAATTAGTTTAACCTTTTTCTAATAATACATATTATATGTACCACCACAACTGTTCGAATATTTGAGTACAAATATTGTCTTTATTTGTATGTAGTTTCTTTAACAAAACCGCACAAAATTATTTTATTTTATTTTTTCTCCACTTTCAAAACAAATATTTTGCTTTGTTAATAAAAGAAATTCCTAATAACAATAAATATCTACTTTTTTAAATTATATTTTAATTTGGGAGCTGTATGTTTGTTTGTAGTCAAAGTGATAAGTAAATGAAGAGCTTAGAAAGATAAATCAAGTATAAATATTGTTTATTGTTGGCAAAAACAGTGAATTGTATTATGTAGTTTCTGTCAAAGCTGCTTAAAACAAGTCAGAGTATTGGTGTTGGTTAGGCCCGTCCAATGAAAATTCATTGGCCAGGTGGAGTTAACAGCACATCTAAACTACTTTTTCTTGCATAAGTCGAGGCTGGCTTGTGAAATTTGTTTATGTTTACATATCTTTTTCGACACGTCAGCCAACGAAAATTTTTTTCGCCTCAAATAAGTTGCTGTAAAATCACCACCCCCTTTTAATACATACAAACATGTGTAAAAAGAATGAGGGTTGAGGTGACCGTTTAAAGTGGGGCTAAAATGATATCAATAGTAATTTCTGTCCTGTTCGTTAATCATTTTTTAATATATAAAGTTTTTTATTATTTTGATACCATTCTACATAAAGAATTTCCTCAAAACCACGGTTTAATTTTACTTTCGGGGTTAGTGGTTCTTTAGAATCCCTGGTAATATTTGTCCGAAAACTTTTTAATATTATATCCTTTTACATTACCATCATTCGGCTTAATTTTATTTCGCAAAGGTAATTATTTGAATACCCACATGATTTCCCCGTAAATACATCGAACAAACACTTAGACATAATATCTTCCGACACATATGTCGATTGTGTGAACGCTTGGCGGGTAGATAATATTTCTAAGAAAGGAACTGACATTGGAGATATGAAAAAAATTGAATCGACCGCGGTATTATTATGTGTATTACATACCGCTTGCTTAATATTACAAGGTTGCAAGGCGAGGTTTGTGACCATTTTTTATGACCCTCAGAAGTAATGGGAAATCAGTGGACTACTCAATGAATAGTGTCAGTTGTTTCAGTTCAAAAGATGGTTTAGACTTGGAAATATACTATTTTCAACAAAATTTTTTTTAAGACTCCATTTAATAAATATTTTCACATTTTATAAAAAAATTATTGTTGAACTTTCTTATTTTAAAATGAACGAAACAATTTATTTTTTCACTTTTTTGGAATAACTTGCAGGAAACCCAAAAATTTTTCCATTCAGCTACACGTTAGTTTTTCAGTTGGGTTTTTTATACCCAGCCGTCTGATCTAACCAAGTTGTTTTTTAGACCACATGTATTGTAATAAAATTGTTTTGTGCCAGGTTTGAAGTCGATAGCTGTTGAAATGGAAAATTTTGGAAAATTTTAAAGTTTGTATGGGCGATGCTACTGCCAGGATCCTATCAAACGAACTTTTCTTTTAAACTAAAAAAATTCACAAAACAAATATGAACCTTATAGAAAGCTTGAAGTCGATAACTTTAACAGCTTTCGAGATATAGTGTATTAAAAATTTTCAAAAATTGTTATTTGCATTTGGATTACTGCAGATTTTTTTTTGAAATTTGAAGTCGATATCTCGTATAGTTTTTGAGATGATGCCTTTTAAGAATTTCATAAAAATTTTTCATTTGTATGGGAGCCGCTCCTCCCCCCGCTTCTAACCAATTATTTTTTTCGAAACGTTCGCATTATTTTAGAGCTACTTTGCACCTGGTTTCAAGTCGATAGCTGCTTTAAATGCTCAAATTAAGCGCATGACAAATTTCACAAAACTTATGCAACTGTCGGGGGAATACCACTTTCCCTGCTCGTATCCAAAAAAAAGTTGCACAATTTAGGCCAGCACCTATTAAGTATATTTGAGTAGTTTTTTAAGCAACATTGACTATATAGAAACGTTTTCCGTCCGAATTTATTTCGTTTCGGACTTGGTTTTAACAGACCAGCAGACAGCCAGATGACATAAAGACATTGCTAAATGGATTTTCCTATCTACAAGGATCCAGCATAATTACACTTTATGGGATCGAAAATTGATATGAGCAAAATAACTAAGCAATGACAAGCTGATATATACCTTTATCATTATGTAAAGAGTTTAAAATAATCATGAACCTTCTTACTTGAAATATCGGCAAAAGTTTTTTTTTGTGCTTTTAGAATAACTTATTCAAAAGCAAAAAAATGCTAACTCAAAACAGTTTTCATTGCTCTATGATTTTTGTTTGATAAATTAAATAAAATTTCTTTTGATTTAATTTCTTTTCTTTTTGTATCATGTTTTATAATGTCATTAAAATTTTTTTATGGTCCAATAATCTAGTAAAAGTAATAAAATTAAATTACATATGGGGGATTTCATGTCAAGTGACCCAACTTTTAAAACCGATGTCTTTCGATTGGAAAGAAATTTGGACCAAAGTAAGTTCTTGCAGAGAGTAGTTTAGATACAATTTTTTAACACAATCGGTCAAGAACTCTCTGAGCTAGAGGGGTTCAAAATTTGACGTTTTCGGCAAATATGTGTTTTTTCTTATACATGTAGTTTATTACCTTTTGCTTTTAACAAAATTCGTCTCAAATACTTTCGATAGCTTTTTTTTCAATCTTCCAGAAAAAAATTATTTTAAAATTAAAAAAAATTTTTTTTATTTTTTTTTTATAAAATAATTAGAAAAATTTTTTTTTTCCAAATGTGCCCATTTTTTTTTTTTTTTTTTGCTCAAAAGAAAGCTTAGGTCTTTTGTTTGAAGAGCTTGGAAGTCGCTTAGTGGGATGCGAGTGGGCTATGTATAAAAAATAATGTTTTGTAACTCAAGGTAGAGGTTTTCCAATTTTCGCGTATATTCTATTTTGATTTTTTTGCTATTTATGTAAAATTTTCTCTTAAGCAAAAAAAAAAAATATTTTATGCTAAGAAACAAAATAATTTAACCTTTCCGACGGTATGCAAGTACCAAATAAAGTCTCATACACTCGACACTGCATTACCAACAAAATGGTAGGCCTCTGGAATAAAATCACTTTTATATGGTAATGTCTGAACACATTTTGTTAATATTTTCAATGCAAACCGTCGGAAAGGTTAAATTATTTTGTTTCTTAACATAAAATAATTTTTTTTTGCTTAAGAGATAATTTTACATAAATAGGAAAAAAATTAAAATATAATATACGCGAAAATTGGAAAACCTCTACATTGAGTGGCAAAACATTATTTTTTATAGATATCCCACTCGCATCCCACTAAGCGACTTCCAAGCTCTTCAAACAAAAGACCTAAGCTTTCTTTTGAGTAAAAAAAAAAAAAAAAAAAATGGGCACATTTGGAAAAAAAAAAATTTTTTTCTAAATTTTTTATAAAAAAAAAATAAAAAAAAATTTTTTTTAATTTTAAAAATATTTTTTTCTGGAAGATTGAAAAAAAAGCTATCGAAAGTATTTGAGACGAATTTTGTTAAAAGCAAAAGGTAATAAACTACATGTATAAGAAAAAACACATATTTGCCGAAAACGTCAAATTTTGAACCCCTCTAGCTCAGAGAGTTCTTGACCGATTGTGTTAAAAAATTGTATCTAAACTACTCTCTGCAAGAACTTACTTTGGTCCAAATTTCTTTCCAATCGAAAAAAAAAGTTGGGTCACTTGACATGAAATCCCCCATATTTAAACAGTTGACCAAAACTGTTTGATCAATTTGTTGAAATTTGCATGTGATTTGTATTTAATATGAAGTTATTTAAGCGTGTATGTATGAATGCTTTGTCATATGTTTCTGCACTAGTTAGTCACTGAATAAGAAAAGGGTGTGTTAAACGTGCCAACATAAGTGACATGGGTCATTTAGTTTGTAATTTTTTTTACAATCATTTGCAAAAATTTTTTAAAGAAAATGGTTTTACACATAACCGTTTGTATGGACAGTTTGTCGGTAGGTAACAAACATTTGTATAATTTTTTTTTAAAATCATGTATGTATATAATTATGATCCTTTTCATGCTTTTTAAGAGTTTTGTAAATTTCGATATAAGAACTGCGAAAGATTTTTCGTGGATTTACTGTTGATAAATTTCTGGAAATTCTTGTTAAATATAATTTCGGGTCATTGATGTTCTTTAGTTGTGGGTTTTTCAAAAATTTGCTTCAGTAATCTAAAGTATATTCCGACGACATGGATTCTTATGTAGGCACTGCCGCCACTATAATAAAAAATAAATTTATAGATACAATCCATAAAGATGCTCACATTTTTGATTTAATTTATCTTTCCTAAGCAACAAAAAAATTTTTTGGTATAAATAGCGGTATTAATTAAAGTTGCTAAAATTGCATCTCTGCCCGAAATTCACTTTATAACTTTATGTATAAAAATCTTTTTAATTGGTTAATACACATAAGAGTTTAAATAACCTCAGATAATCCTTTCCAACTTAATTTCTTCATTTTACCCATCCTCTTTCTTAATGGTAGTTTTAAGGTGTTATGTTAAATGTTTCAACACCTTAGTTTTCCATTAAAAGGTACAAAACCGTCTTGCCTACTTTGAACCCAAAACTAATTCGTTTACCTTTTGCTTTTATATGCAAAATTTTCTAGGGATACATCACATTCCAAACAAAGGTTTAAATGTAAAAGGTTGCAGAAGTTACACAAGAATACATGATGACCTAAGTTACAAAGGATATTTACTCACCTCTTCATAAATTTTTAAGTACTAACGGCAACCTTGTCCAATAGGAGCAATTTTCCTTGCCGTAGAAAAGCTTAACTCTAAAGCAAACTTATTTTATTAAATTGACAAGATGTTGGGACAATGATAATCACATATGTGTATGTACTTTCTGACGTATGTAAAATTTGCTAATAATTCAAAAACAAGACACTTGGGGCTGCTTTAGAAATAAGAGGTTTGAGCATTAAATATTGATGGTAAAAGTTATTTGCAACTAACGAAATGTATCTAATAATGCTTAAGAAAAAAGGTTTAATTTTAGAAAATATATCCGTCATTAAAAATATTCATCATTTTTGTTTCAATGCCTATCAGTAATGCTACGGATGAAAGGTCATTTTCCACCCGTACTAAACATGGCTGAGATCAACCATGACATAACAGGCTAAACGGCTTAAAAGCTCATTATTAAATCATGATAGGTATGAATGGAAATTTTTATTTAAAATAAAGTGATTCCGATACTGGCCGAGTGTAGTGCATTTTCTAAATCAGCTACGATTTTTCGTCAGCACTCTCTATATTCAGTACTACTGTAAGTTGAATGTAAATTTGTTATATTTGAACAGACTTTAACTAGAATTTGAATACTGGAATTATGTTAATATTCTATACTGGCCAGACCGAACTACGTCCACATTCTCTTATTCTCATTCTATTTACATTTATCACCAGTTACTTTTATTATTATTAACACTTTTTTTGTTTTGGTCATCCTTCAAATGACATTAAATTTATTTAATTTTATTTTTATCAAATTTATCATTCTGTTTTTCATTTTGTTAATCAATTTTAATTTTATTTTAATAAATAACTTAAAGCCGAATAAATAGAAATTATTTTAAGAGTTTTACAATTTTACAGAAGATAAAAAAAGTTTCGTACTTTTTTTGTTTTTATGAAATTACTTCGTAAAAAATTTAATTTATTTCGTGAAATTTCGCATATTCTACACAAAAACTTCGTGATGCGAAATAATGAAAGATTTCGTACAATGAACGATCACATTCTTTCGTATGTTGCATAGGTTCTTTTTGAGTGTAAGTAAGCCCAAATATTGTAATTTGAAAGCTCAGCAAACTTAGCCAAAATTTTGTGTTGCCACCTAAAAAACATCTAGACCTTTTATAAGAAAGAAATACAACAATAACTCTGATTTATCATTTGTAATCGAATTTAAGAAAACAATTACTCTATAACTGACATTTTAAAAACCAAGGTTAAAATAAAGAATTTTAATTTCATTTATAAACGTATACACGTATATACTCGTATAAGTATTAGTAAAAAGAAATTTTTAAAACCAAACGTTTCTTCGGGTCAAACGAAATAGAAAAAAAATACAGTACAGCCTTTATAATCCGGACACAAACTGGTCTGTCAGACGGAGGAATTTTTGTTTTTATTACTTATTTCGGTTCTAAAAGCAAACTTATAATCAGGTAAAAAGTTTTGTTAAATTTTTTCCAAATTTAATTTGGAAAAATTGCCTTTTTGTTTGTTTTGTTTGATATAAAATTCAAATAGCAATATTATAAGGAACTAATGGCAGGCAAATGGCATTATTTGTGTTTCCAAACAAAAAAAGATTTTATTTCAAACAATAAATATTTTTAAAATCATTTAGTATTTAAATTTAAATGCTTTCTAAAAACTATCTTTTAGTCGTTTTATTAAATTTTTCAATAAAAAAAATAATTATAACCATGTTTCAAGCTAACAAAAGTTTTTAATCCCTCATCCGGCAAAAGGGTGAAACTAAATTTTGTTCGTATTAACGAGGTAGTTCTGTAATTAGTTTTATATTTGAAAACAGTCACCCTGAGGTTCTCTAATGATTTGTAGGGTTGAGTGCTTCAAAAACCTAATCATAGAGTCAAAATAAATATAAAAGTATGCATGAATTTTTGGTTTTTTTCGTTTTTTTGGATGACACTTTCACAAATTATTCATGCATTAATGTGTGTAAAATTCTTAGATATAAATACTAACAAAAAAACATCTGAAAAACAAACAAATAAACAAAAATTAACTTGCACTGAAAGTGCTAAAAATATTTTTAGTAAAAAAAAAGAGAAAACGAAAGTGATAGTAATAGTCAAAAAGAAATTATGTATCAGAAATAATGTTGTTGAAGCTTGAATAGTAACTCCCACTGTATCAAAGTCTACAGCAATTTTTTACCTGATGCACGTGTCTGAAACTCTTTTTTTATTTTTTAAATTAAACCTTTTTTTTTTAAATTTCTTTGTTTGCTTTGTGACAGATATAATAATTTATAAAAATGAAAACTTCG
Organism: Melanophora roralis; assembly: GCA_963583895.1. NCBI lineage: Eukaryota > Metazoa > Arthropoda > Insecta > Diptera > Rhinophoridae > Melanophora > Melanophora roralis. The sequence goes on along the minus strand of OY757187.1, from coordinate 22,740,455 downwards.
TAAAATTAGTCCAATTTGTATAGAGGATAACAGTTTTCACTTTTTTGCAACAAACTTTGCTTTCAGAATCTAAGTCATAATAGAACTACCTTGAAATAGGTTTTAGGTTTATAGTTTCCGAGAAATGTATATCGTATTAAAAATTTAAGGAAATCGATCCGTTGCTCAAGTCTTGGATTCCTGCTATAAGTTCTGGTTATTTTGCTTCATTCCGATTTAATTCGGTTGATTTTATTTTGAACAGAGTCTGTTTTTTACCAGGAGAACAAAGGTGAATTGACTTTAATTGATCTACAAAGATCCAGAAAATATATTTATTACTTATGGAGTCGCAAAAAAATACTGTAAAGATTACAAATGGAGTCATCACAAGAATGCTATAAACTAGCACTCTTACCCGCAACTTTGTAAGTTTAGCTTTTATTATTTTTTTTAGAAAAAAGTACTTAAAAAAGGAGGACTTAAGAAAAAATTTTATATTTTTTGTTTTGTAAGCAGAAAAATTTCGAAAAGGTCAAGTAATAAGAAAAATCCTGCTTTATAATTCCTAAGAACTAATTTTGTAAAAAAAGTCCTTTTTTGTCCACTTAGTTGGCATCCGACCTCGCCAGGGTCAGTGACACTTTATATGTTTCTGTCGCTTTTGCATTAGAAGTTACAAAAGGTACCCACAAAGTACTTTACTCGCATTTTTTGAGACTCTTCGAACGTAATTGAAATTACGTCTCTACCTTTATTAGATCGAAAGCTTCAAAAAGTAAGGAGTGAGTCAAAAAAAAATCTTATACACATAATTTAAGTCAAAAATTATTATCGGTTTACTAATTATATTTTCTTAATCACGTTAACTTTAGAACAATTTTTAAATCATTAACTTTAACGAAAAAATAATAACAACTTTCCAAAAAAAAATCAGAAAGCCTAAAAGTTCATCGTCACGCTGTTTGAAAGCCATCAGACAGCATAAATAAGACTTTGAGCATTGAAATAAAACCTGGATCAGGACGAAAAAAGTCTTAAAGATATTTCTAAGACAAAAGAATTCGAGCCATTCTTTCGAAGAGCGTTAAACACTTCTATCATAAAAGTAGCCCGTAAAGTCAAATGCTGTGATCCGTTAGCGCCACTATGGAAGGAAGTTCTTAACTGGTATTAAAACAATAATGTCAATCTTTCCCCACATTAGGCAAATCCAGATTTGGGTCTTGTCAAAAAAAGAATGAAAAAACACAGGCAGGCCCCCAGTAACTATAGGGCTGATTGGGCTGAAGCCGAGGGGTGCCAAACATCCAGGCTTAGAAGGTTAAAAGGCTTAGAAGTAAGAAAATGTACCTTAAAAGCACCAGTATATAATTTTTATCTTTTTTCTAACATCTTTGGGCCAAAAGCTCCACTTGTTGCATAGTGTGTTTAAGTACTGCACAATAAGGCTGAAACCAAATCCATTTTCTAAGCAGCCAGCAATAAAGTTCGCGTGAATAAATAAGAAAAGTATTAAACTTTCAGAACACTCTCTATTAGCCTATAAATTCTGATGTGAAGCCACTTAAAGAATAATTCGAATATTAAAAACATTCAAACGCTTGTCGTTTTATGATTTCATAGTTTCTTTGTATTCTAATAAAAAAAAGTTCCTAAAACAATTTAATAGAGCCCTCCTCTCTTTTGAAAAGTGGGGAAAAACAACTTACAAACCATACATGAGTGCAAAATAAAGAAATTTAATGATAAATTAATGGCCTCTAGAGCTATTAACTACATTTACTATCTTGTGGACATATAAGCATATTTTGTCTTTTTGGCCTTAAACAGTATTTTAAGAGCTCCACATAATTAAGGGATAACTAAATACAGTTAAAATACTAAACACAATGACTTTTGGTAACATAAGTGGGATATAAAAATTATTTTCTTTATATATAAATTTGTGGTTTATTAGACTTCCTTTATGGTATGTGTGTAGCATATCTTTACGTTCTCTTCAAACTTAATCCTGGCCTTAATAAATACATTTATATTCTTTTATATGAACAAATCAAATGTTGTCATAAAATTTATTTCAAATAGATTTTAATAGACAGTTTCTTGACCTTAGTTACTTAAGTTCCAATCAAAAAGTTAGAAATTATATCTTATAACATAAAATTGAAAACAAGGCAAGAATAAGCTTGAAACTAATAAAAAAAATACAAATTTGTTAAACCTATTCATTCGTCTATATTCCTATGCGTGTATAAAATATACAAGATAGAAAACAATTCTTTTTGGTGTCGTACGTGAGCATTTGGTAGTAAATTTTGTGGATACATACACGTATATGTGTTATATTTATTTATACCATATCCTCCTCTGAGTTCTTATTAGCTGCACAGCATCACAAAGAGATTTAAAAAAAAACGTTTCTTTTATTTTATTTTTTATTTTTATTTCCTTATTTAGTTTATAGTTGAACTTATTTGTTTTAAGATAATTCTGTAACTGTAAGGCTCAAGTTCAAATCCCACCAATTTCTTTTTTTTTCAAATGAAGAAACTAATTTTTTTTATTTTTCACTTTGTTGGCATTAGTTTTTGAAAGAAATTTTTTTTTGAAAAAGCTAGCTTTTACCGATACCGAGAATGCATTTTTGAAACCAGCTACGAGTTTTGCCATCAGAAAGCTTTGATGAAACAACAACCTAGCAGGAAAGGCATACCCAAAAAATGTTTCGAATCACCGAAGTTATGTACGAGGAGTCTGAACGAAGTATAATCAGAGCGAAGAGTACCTAGGTGGAGCCTTTTACGCTGGCTCAAAGTTTTGGATTACGCCGATAATATTTTTTTGGTTTCTCCCGTACAAAATTTTTAGCATACAAGCCTTAATGGAAGGCCTGCAAAAACTAGCGAGCAATGTTGGTCTTGAATTAGGTATCAGAAAAATTAAAACCATGAAAGAAAACACGGTTAATATAGATAACAACATTATTTTGGTGACTTTTTGTACTGATTTTAGCAGTACATGTACTGAATTTTCATTTGGTGTACTGAATACAAAACCTGACTGGTAACAAACACCATGTATATCTATGGAACTAAGACGACATGGTTTTAAATATGGTGTAGTTTCGTAATATGCCGGTTTATTTCTAAAAACAATAGTTTTGCATTTGTTCAGTAAAGCTGGCCGGGTTCACCTTTTACAAATATATACATATAAGTTCATAAACATTTACATTTATTTCGATTTTTGAGTTTAACATAAAGAGCATTTAATATAGTCTGCACACACAAATCATACGTGATACACCATGAATAAAACATCTTGCTTACTATTAAGTTGACTAGGCCATGGACCCTATATACTTACATATGTATGTATATACATAAATAAATATCTTATACTTAATCAAAAATAGTGCCAACTTAATATTAATCAAAATCATTTATTCCTTTAGCCAGTTCTCAGATAAAATTATTAAAAACACAAGAATTTTATTTGTATCACATTAAGCTTCGTTTCCAGACGGTCCTTTTACTGTGGCACTCAATTTGCTTTTACAATAAAAATTATGTCTTTTAAAGCAAAAAAAAAAAACAACTCTAATGGATATAAGTTATTTTGATTTGCGACTATTCTTGATTTAGTGTGCGATATGTACATACTTTATTGACCACCATCCCTAGCACGTACTGCATCGTCCTTAAATTGACTCATCTTGTCAATTAACAATTTACTGCTCTGTTAGATATGTATTTGAAACTGCAAAAAGAAAGATACATTTACATATGTACTTACTTTCCTACATTAATGATCAAACATGTGTTGCTTTCTATTTATCCGTATTCTGCAAAAAAAATATATGCATTTGAAAAGTACTTATGTGAACAAAATGAAATGTATGTATATGTATGTGTGTGTGTGCCTGTACACATTATATGAATTTGCAAACTATGCATTTAAAAGATTTTGAACATAAAATCAGCAAAATTCGTGATCTGTTTAGATTAGCATTTTTATGAGTAAAAGTGAAATTCAAATTAATAGCGTCATTGTTGTTTACTTTTCGTTTTTAGTTTTATTTGCAAAAAACAACTAAAAAATATTTTTAAGCGAAACTAATAAAGTTTAATCACCAAGTATTGTGTAAGAGAAATGGCTAAAAGTAGGTGCTGTAAATTAATATTCAAATTATTTTATTTTTCTTAAAATTAATTTCTTTGTTACGAGTGTTTAATTTTTTATTACTTACTTTACAAAAACTAGACTGACTTCCTGACTAGTCAGCCATTGACAAATAGGGAAACTTTTAAATATAAATTTCAAAATGACATACATATATGTAAATAAAAATGCCGCCTTGTATATACAGCTGTGATTTAAATTTTTTCACCGGAAACGTAAGCATTCCAACTTAAAATAAGTCTAAATATTTTTTTTCAAATTGGCACTTACTTTTAATGCTTTGTCTCCCCGTTTTTGTGGTGCCAAGCCAATTTTATCTAATGATGAATGGCTCATTATTTCATGCAATGAACGTCGTATTTTAGTGAAGTTCAATAGCATTCCCTTAAACGGCCACGTAAACAGGCAAAATCAAAACCTATTGCATTGCCCCAGGGCAACTGTTTGGTGTGCCATGCATGAGATAATAAGACCATTTTTTTTTTAAATTGTCGAGGCCAGACGACGAATGTCAACTATGAAAATTATGGATGCATGATGACGGGATCATTTTGCTAAACTTCGAGCAGGACCGTGACTTCTTACACACGTGGTTTCAACAGGATGGAGCGACTGTACACACAGCAAGAGCTTCGATAAATTTTTCTTCGGGAAAATTTCCCTTAAAATCTTATCATTCGCTTTGATGACATCTTATAGACACCGGGGTCGCCCGATATAATTCCCATGGATTTTTTTATTGGGGATACATATAAGAGAGGGTGTGGCGCAGAATACAAGGCTCAATTTTTAAACATTTTTAAACGATAGACTCTTTAAAAAATTTAATTCGCTTTTCCATTCTGTCGTTCAAGACTATTAAAAAACTTTGTGTCAATTATTACGTTTTTTATTTAAGTTTGAAAATATAAATCTGGCACCAGACACCCTGTGTTATCTGACAAGTTTTATTTGTCATTAAGGTGGGACTTTACCGGATGTATTTTACATATAACATGTCAAATTTCCCACTGAAAAATCGATACGAGTCGTGTGAACGCGTTGAAACATTGCTTATGTGAAAAACATATGTATGTAAAAGTCAGATGACAAATTTTCTATTAGAGGGCGCTCTATTATCATCTGACAAAGCATCTGGCATCAGCCGTTTTTATAAAAACAACAAGGGAAAGTAACTTGTTTATTTTGGTTTGAAGGTTATTCCAGACTTAATTGCATATGTGAAAGAAAAAATTATAAACCACCTGTATAATGGCAATTTCGACAGACATATGGAATTACATATGGATAGCAAAAGCGACAAGTCATATGATATATAAACCACATTTAAAAATATTTTTTTGTGTAACCAAAATCAGGGTCTATCTTTAGAAGGCGGTAGCATAATAACTACAAATTTAACACCAAAAACCATACACCAGTTTTATATTGTAAGTCATAACAAAAACAAGCAAAAAATCGTAAAGTATGCAGCTTTTGGCATCTACATAGGCGTTGAAGCAACGCAAACAAAAATCAGCTGACCAGACAGCTTGGCCAACATGAGAATATTAACCATGGAATATATATAAAATGTATATATGTATGTGTATGTGTATATAAATATGAAGTTGTGCTACACTCGGAATGAAAGTCTTGCTTTTCAGTTTTATAGCCATTTGTGGTGGTGGAGTTAATAAACACGAAGACATTAAATTAAAAGTTTAAGTGTTTGTCATCGTCACTTCTGGTTTAATTTGTATTTGGTAATGCTAATAAAATTTTAGTACTAATAAAACTTATATGAAGTAATTAAAAATTTTAAAATAAAAGTAAATTCCTTTTTAACGTTAAAAAGAAACTATGACTATAAGACAATTGTGTCATGCTGCAAGGTTATTTAAAAATTTTATTTAAAATTCATATATATTTTAAAGTTCTCTTAAATTCAAAATGAGCTAAAATAATATAGCATTTAATTAAATAATTTAGTTGTAAGTACAAAAAAATTGCGTTGTTTTCTTAACCCATATTTACTTACCACTTGCTTGAACTAATTTGAGTTTTTGATGAAAAAAAGATAAAAGTTAAATAAAACCTTCGCGAATGGCTGCAATATGTAATTGCCAAAACTTTTAAATCGTTTTAGGGTGATGAATGTAATAATAATAATGAAGCACTATGAAATCGTTTTAAAACATAATTTTTATTATTTATTTAATTTTTTATTATATTTAAAAACATTTTTTAAGTTCTACTTAAAATTTATTTAGCAAAATTAGGCTTAAAATAGAAAAATACCAGAAACGTTTGAATATAGTTAAAAAAAGTAAAATAAAATAAAACATGCAGATGATGTTTTGATAATAAAGTAAGTTTTAAAAATATACAAAAATAGCAAAAACCAATTAAGTACTAACTAACAATTTTTACAGTTCTTATAAGGACTTGTTTTATATATTATTTATATAAAATTTTATGTTTTTTTACAAACCTATGAAAGTATGACCAGACCGCACACTTAATTATAAACAGTCATATATCAAAATTTATAAAAAAAAAACATTATTTTTCCATAAGCCAGGGTTACAGATGAAATCTCTATTGATCACGAACATTTCGTTTGCATAAAAGTAAATTAAATTTATATTTTGTAGTATTAAAAGGACCCAATTTGGTTATACATTCATGTTTTTAAAAAACCGAAAAATGTGCGAATGTTTATAATTAAGCGTGCGATATGTTTTATACATCCTTACATGTATGCGTGTATGCATTATGAAATATTAGATACAGATGGGTCTTTGCTTCAAAATATTTATTTTTTTAAATTTTTTTTATTAAAATAATTAAACAATTTAATTGTTAATTTTTTATCCTATTTATTATTCAAATGTCCTTTCGTTTTTAACACTAATGGAGTGTTTAAATTTTTTGTTTATCTACTTAGGAATTTTTTATAATTTTTTTTTACATAATTATTACTATTATTATTTTTATAAATTCATAATTTCTTTTATATATCGTGAATTAAATTCAAAATGTATGGTCTTATATACATATGTATGTATGTGTGTATGTTACAGTGAGGGTTAAGTTCTAAATATGTGGGCTATAAAAAATTTCTTAATTTTTTAACTATTGATTGTATGTAATAGATTTACCGCATAAGTAATTTAACTTCCGTTGACATTGGATTTTCCGTTAATGCTATCGATTCGGTTACAGTATTGCGTAGACCATTCGTTGTTGTATTGTTGTTCGATATAGCTGGCCGTTCAGTATTGTCATCGTTGCCAGCACTATTTAGCCGCTTCAGATCACCTTTGGATACATCGTTGTGTTTCCGTTTCCGTCGTGATTGAGCACCTCCTATTGTATGACCATTAAGAGCATTATTAGTGTTTTCTTTATAACGGCATAATAATTCTTGAAATTCTTTACGGAAATTATCATTCAGCCATCCATACAGCAAGGGATTCGAACAAGCTGAACTCATGCCAATCATATGACAAAACGCATACACCACAAGCATTTTATTGGTTACGGCCGGACGTTTCATATCCGCATACAAGTTAAAGAAGTTCAATGGCAACCATGAGACCCCAAAAATGATCGCAATACTTATGAGTAAACAGTTTGTCCTTTTCATACGTCTGCCTCGTTCAACATTGCGTTGCGTTGATGTCGCCTGTACGGTAACCACCGTAATACGATTTTTCAATTTATGATAGATTCCAAAATATGCTGCAGATACAATTAGTATTGGCACTAAATATTGAACACACAATGAAAATATTGAATAATAAAAACGTCCATGATTAACTGGCCAATCTTCAATACAAAACGATACACCCTTTATACCCAGCTCTTGCAGGACTTGTGGTATATCAGCATGTATCAGACGCTTAAAGATAAACATTGGCGACGCCAACAGTAGTGACAGCAGCCAAATGCCAGTCAGCATCAGGACAGTACCAAAAAATTGTAAGCCACTGCGTGTTGGATAAACGATGACCTAAAATCACATAGGAAACAAAAAAAAAGGAAAAACAAACAGATAAGTTAGAAGATTATAAACAAAGGGAAGCAAAAAGGAGTTGGGGAAATTTAAATATAAATTATGTTCTTGTTTTAGTAAATTCTTAAATAGTGTACGTTTTTATAGCAAATCCATTTTTCTACTCATATTTAACTCTATTAACCCATTGCCTGTCAAACAAGTATTTTTTTTCTTTCTCAACATTTGCCCTAAACAAACATTTTTGTAACCACATACCCTTAACACAAACTTGATAGGGGCTTGTACGTTAGTGCAAATGTTAATAAACTAATTTTATACCGATCGAATTAGAATCACCTTTTAAGTCAATTAATATATATCCGTCCGTCCATCTAGCCAGCTAAGAATCCCTGTACTTTTGAAATCAAAGACTAGATTTTTAAAAATATTTCGATAAGACAGATAAGTCGTTTAGTAAAGAGATAAGGCCTATTGCAACTTGTTATTATCTGTTGTCTATTTTACACAACCTCAATACAAACATCCTTCCAGAGTAGGTATTTTTGGCTTTAAGTTGCTGCAGATATTACTTTATCGCCACAAAATATTGTATATGTCTTAGACTATGAACTGTCTGCCGTATAATAATTGATTCATAATTTACCAGTTGTCACATATAAATCCCACTCTAAGACACACATAGCTTTATTTTGAATTAACCCTTTGCACATAATAAAAAAAACTTTTGATGCACACTAAAGAAATTCCTGAAACAATTATGCAAAAAAATCTTTTGTAGTAAAAGCTAGGAAAGTTTTGTATTTACTACAAAAATAAACATTTCAAAAAGTTTTCTCAACTTCAATAATTTTAAAATTATACCCCAACTTTGTTTTATAATATGTATATTGTTGCATGGATTTTTTTCAGTGTACAAATGTGTAAAAAATTTTTTGTTTTTTGTGCTTAAAAAAATTAAAAAATTAAAAAAAGGAAGTTTTTACAAAAAGAATATTTTTTACATTTACAAAATATTAAAACGGATTTAATATTAGCTGTGTTTTGAAGCTGACCTGTATTAAACTTGGTACACATTGTATATCACCTCACCTGATATCTGTCGAATGCAATGGCTGTAATTGAAATTGTCGACACAAAAATACTTAGAGCCTGTAGCATCGCAATCATTTTACATAATATTGCACAGGAACCAAATGGCCAATACTTTGAAAGTATTTCCATTAAAGTTAAAGGCATTGTTACCAAGCACAGAAGTAGATCTAAAAATAATAGAGAAAATATAAAAGCAATTATTTAAATGGATGTCGAATATTAGCAAAGACCTAACACTTTTTACGATCAATTGTATGTACTCAAAAAAGATGTCAATTAAAAAATTTCATTGGTTTTTATAATTTTTTCTTAATACATAAACCATAACATTCAAACTTGCATTTACTTAATTTCAATAACAACATCCTTTTCAAATCATTCCTAAAAAATAACAAGTAAGAGCGATACATTCGGATGTGCTGAATCTTTAATACCCTTCACATTGGCCTTTTAAAACGCCGAACCATTTTTTTTTTTCCTTATTTTTTTTTTTTTGAATTTTGAATTACAACCCCTTATAGGGTGAAGATAGGGGGTAAGTACATATGTTCTAGGAAAATGTTTGCAAGAGAAAATGAGAGGAGGGTACCCTGGAAGCTATACGGGAGGTGGTACCCTTTATTTCTCTAAGGCCGACTCTGGGACAATGATGTGCGTTTTTGCATAATATTGGTAAGTTTGGTACGGCAAACCCTTTATGTGATGGTGATAGGGGGTAAGTAAGTATAGTCTAGAAATATATTTGGAAGGGAAAACTAATGGGGGTCAGTCATAAACCTTATTTCTCTTAGGCCGACTATGGGGAAGTTATGGGCGTTTTTACATAATTTTTAAAAATTTTGTATGGAAACCCTTTTGGATGTTGGTAAAGGGGGTAAAAATGTTTAAGGAATATATTTGGGAGGGAAAAATAATGGGGGCCTGCGATAAATTTTATTCCTCTAAGGGCGACTCCGGAGAAGTTACAGGAGTTTTTACCTTTGTCAAATTTTGTATGGCAACCTTGTTACAGATTGGTCTTATATTTTACCTTTGTAAGCTGTGGGAGCGATAAAAAAATTTAAAAAAAAAAAATAAGCTTTGTATGGCAACGCTGTTAGGGGGCGGAGAGAGGGTGAAAGTATGCCCCACAAAAGTATTTGTGGGGAAAAATTAGTGGGAGTTGGTCTTACATTGCACATTATACAGGGCAACTCTAGGGCAGTTCTAGAGGTTTTTATGTACAAATTTTAGGAAAGCAAACAGAGGTGGTAGTCTTGGTTTTTGTTTTATATCTCAGTCAGCTATCGGGCGATTTTGATGAAGTTAAATAATGTTTTGTCTGCAGATATTTCTGATAGTTTGATACCACGCGACATTGGGGGCTTCAAAAAGTTTATTTTAACCATTACACTTACATACTGATATCGCTAAATCGACCAAGAAAATATATATGTAATTAACGGGGTCGCAGTTGGATATTTAAGAAATTACAAAAACTTATAAACCCTGATCACTTATGTGAAGGGTATAAAAATCCCTTTATTTGAAGAAGTTTATCTTCAAGAAAGTACCCAAATAATTTTTTTTATCCTTTTTCTACCCTGAGGTTCCAAAATTTATAAAAAAAATTTCATATTGCTTCTAAGCCTGTCAAAGGCAAATTAAATTATTTTTCTAACTTTATTGTCTTAAAAGTAACAAAACATACCTAAAAAGTTCTGGTATTTAATTTTGGCATGTGTTTTACCATTTACGGTACAACATTAAAAAACAAACAAAAAAATTGTTTTCATCAGTTTTCGAGGCCTAGCGAACGCAATTTAAATTAAGTTTCTATCTTTAGTGATTTAGAAGTTACAAAAAGTACCAAGTTTTAGTTTACCTTTTTCCGTCACTTAGAGTCCAAAATTTCCAGAAAGTATTTAAAACATATATTGTAGAGGCCTGTCGGACGCACTTTGAATTATACTTCTACATTTATGGGTTTGAAAGTTAAAAAAAAATCCGAATAACAGTACAAATATGAAATGTTTAGCCTTTCTTGAACCCTTTTTTTCAAAAAAGTGAAAAAAAATGTATTAATAATTTTTTGAGACCTGTCGAATGTAATTTGAATTTTATTTCTTTTCTTATTCGTTTAGAAGCTTCCAAATATTTTTATATATTAAATAAATTAGTTTTATTCACCATTAAGCGGTAGCCATTATCATCACCATTATTTTAAACTTGCTAAATAAAAAAAATTGGGAATCACTTTAAAAACAGTCTGTCACCATATGGCGATCGGGCTTGATATCTTTCCTCCATGGTTTGGATATCTCGGTAAAATCCTTGTTCCTCACTATAACCACCTAGACTGTCAGAAAAGTTATCTTAATACAATTTGATACTCATAAGTGTATGCTCCTAGTTGTAGAAAATCTTGAAACATATCGAGCCTTTGGTGCAATACCGTAGTAATTCAAAAAATCATGAACTGAGAAAAATGCATTTGAAGTTTTGAACCATCTTTTTAATAGTATTTTCGTTTACTAAAGTTATTTTTTTACAAGTTTTTAAATAAAAAGGAATGTTTTTAATAAAAATAAAGCCCAAAAATTATTAAAAATATGAATTATTTATTTATATTTAAGTACTTTGTATCAACCTATCAATGATGTATCGTTATTGTCACAAAACCTATGACAAACTTAAAAATTAATTCGAAATATATCGTTATAGCAAATAAACTTTTAACTATTATTTTTATACCCTTCACATAGTGATAGGGTATATATCACTTTGTCATTCCGTTTGTAATTTCTTTATTATTCATTTGCGACCCCATAAAGTATATATATTCTGGATCCTTATAGATAGGGAAGCCGATTTAGCGTTGTCCGTCTGTCCGTCTGTCCGTCTGTTGAAATCAAGTTTCCGGAGTCAAATAAAAAGATACAGACCAGTTAATGGTGTCAAACGATCACAAATATCCCGCTAACAATCGCTATTTAAAATCAGCAAAATCGGTTCTCAATTGACCGAGATATAAGCGAAAACCCAGAGTAACCCATTTTTTTTAGGACAAAATCGGGGCATATATCCCTATATATCTCAGTAAGTAAAGTCACTCTTGCCACAAAACTTGGCACGGATACTCCTAAAGAAGGGACCTAAATAATGGAAAAAATTTTTTCAGATAGGACCAGGGGAAGGGGTATTTTTTCTACAATTGCACAAATTTGGTGAAATATTTTATGCGCTATATCTCGTAAACTATAACAGCTATCGACTTAAAATGTTCTACAAAAAGTAATTGCACGCTAAGGGCTACGCGTTAAAGAAAAAATTTTTTGGGTGGGGGCAAAAAAAGGGGTAGCTCCCATACAAATCGACAATTACTATAAAATATTCGATACGCTATATCTCGGAAACTATGACAGATATCGAAATGAAATGTTCTACAAAAAGTAATTGCACGCAAAGGGCTGCGCCTTAAAGAAAAAATTTTTTGGGTGGGGGCAAAAAAAGGGGTAGCTCCTATACAAATCGACAATTATTATCAAATATTCGATACGCTATATCTCGGAAACTATAACTAATATCGAAATGAAATGTTCTACAAAAAGTAATTGCACGCAAAGGGCTACGCCTTAAAGAAAAAATTTTTTGGGTGGGGGCAAAAAAAGGGGTAGCTCCCATACAAATCGACAATTATTATCAAATATTCGATACGCTATATCTCGGAAACTATGACAGATATCGAAATGAAATGTTCTACAAAAAGTAATTGCACGCAAAGGGCTACGCCTTAAAGAAAAAATTTTTTGGGTGGGGGCAAAAAAAGGGGTAGCTCCCATACAAATCGACAATTACTATAAAATATTCGATACGCTATATCTCGGAAACTATGACAGATATCGAAATGAAATGTTCTACAAAAAGTAATTGCACGCAAAGGGCTACGCCTTAAAGAAAAAATTTTTTGGGTGGGGGCAAAAAAAGGGGTAGCTCCTATACAAATCGACAATTATTATCAAATATTCGATACGCTATATCTCGGAAACTATAACTAATATCGAAATGAAATGTTCTACAAAAAGTAATTGCACGCAAAGGGCTACGCCTTAAAGAAAAACTTTTTTGGGTGGGGGCAAAAAAAGGGGTAGCTCCCATACAAATCGACAATTACTATAAAATATTCGATACGCTATATCTCGGAAACTATGACAGATATCGAAATGAAATGTTCTACAAAAAGTAATTGCACACAAAGGGCTACGCCTTAAAGAAAAATTTTTTTGGGTGGGGGCAAAAAAAGGGGTAGCTCCCATACAAATCGACAATTATTATCAAATATTCGATACGCTATATCTCGGAAACTATAACAGATATCGAAATGAAATTTTCTACAAAAAGTAATTGCACGCAAAGGGCTACGCCTTAAAGAAAAAATTTTTTGGGTGGGGGCAAAAAAAGGGGTAGCTCCCATACAAATCGACAATTATTATCAAATATTCGATACGCTATATCTCGGAAACTATGACAGATATCGAAATGAAATGTTCTACAAAAAGTAATTGCACGCAAAGGGCTACGCCTTAAAGAAAAAATTTTTTGGGTGGGGGCAAAAAAAGGGGTAGCTCCCATACAAATCGACAATTACTATAAAATATTCGATACGCTATATCTCGGAAACTATGACAGATATCGAAATGAAATGTTCTACAAAAAGTAATTGCACGCAAAGGGCTACGCCTTAAAGAAAAATTTTTTTGGGTGGGGGCAAAAAAAGGGGTAGCTCCCATACAAATCGACAATTATTATCAAATATTCGATACGCTATATCTCGGAAACTATAACAGATATCGAAATGAAATGTTCCACAAAAAGTAATTGGGCCATAAGGGCTACGCTTTAAAGAAAAATTTTTTTGAGTGGGGGCAAAAAAAGGGGTAGCTCCCATACAAATCGACAACTATTATAAAATATTCGATACGCTATATCTCGGAAACTATAACAGCTATCGACTTCGAATATTCTACAAAAAGTAATAATCAAATAATTCATACATTTTGGAGAAAAAGTTGGAGAAGAGCAGGGGGACTAGACATTTAACAAGTTTTATTAACCTTCAAATATGAATAATGTCGAAAACTTTTAAAACTCTCGACCTCAAATCTTCTTCATCTATTTCTATTATTCATACGAACGTTAAAATTTTGTTATTTTTTCTATGGACTTAAAAACTCGGACAAGGTTTTTTATTATATTATTTGCAGTACAAAATTACTCGGCTGGGTATATTTAAAGACCAATGTGAAGGGTATATAAGATTCGGCACAGCCGAATATAGCGCTCTTACTTGTTTCTAACAAAGTTGTAATATGAAATAATACGAACAAGTAAAAAAGAAATCAAATTATGCAGTTGTGTTTCTGTGCCTAAAACGTAGTAAACAAAAATATTGCTTTATACTTTTTTCGTAAATTGCTTTCTGTTAGTAAATTTCTTGTCAAAAAAGGAAATATTTCATTATTGCAAATAAATATTGTTGGAAATACCTAGAGGCAATAAAGACATTTTTAGCTGTAGAATCTGAACAGTTAGAGGTGGAATCATAATTTTTTTTTCTTTAGATAGATATTTCCCAAAAGATAATTTCTGCATACCCAGCTCAAAAAATTCAAATTTTGAGTTACTACGGTATTGCACCAAAGGCTCGATATGCCTTATGGTATATTTACGCCTTTTAAGTCCTCTTTCGAGTTAAGTGTCAAAAAAAAATTTTTTTAATTTTTATGAGTGTCAAAAACCAATTTGATTATCTTATTTGAGCTGTTGTTTGTTGCAGGGACGAGATTAAATACCTGATTAGTTGTATCATGACTTACAGTAGAACTCAGAAGTTAAATAGTTTAAAAATAGTCTTAGCTGTGAAACTTAGTTGATAATTCAGGTAGTGTAAACATAGATTTACTGTTTTATGTTTTATCTTTGCTTTGTTGTTTCTAAGAAAACTCTTTATAACTGATGCAAAATTTATACATGCTTGAAATTCAAATTTGTTCATATGTTTTGTAAATTCTATCGATTTTATAGTCTATCAAAAATGTCTCTTTTTAACTGTTCTATACTGTGACGCATTTGCGTAATTGTCTCCTGTAATATTCACTTTAAACTTTGATATAAGTCCCATTTAAGTCTAACTCCCACATTAACTGCAATTATATAATTCAATCTAAATATATATTTACGCATGCGCAAACCTTTTTGAAAATAACATTTTTTTCCAATTTTTAAAGATTGGTCGATTACCGACCTAACCTCGTTTAAAGTTTTATTTACTTTTATTTACAGAAGTTTTTTTTATTTAACAATTTTACATTTACCTGATATAGCTAAATTCAATATGAATAAATTACGTGCAGTCCGCATCATGGGCTTTCGTACCACAGCCATAACAACTAAAATGTTTCCCAGCGATCCAACGATGATAAGAACAAAGTAACACAGTATAAGAATATGAAACCAAGGAGCATCTATGCTACGGTTACGTGTAAAACGTTCTATGAGTACTGGATCTAGACTTATTGTATCATTACTATTGACCGTAATATTAAGTTTTGATATTTGATCATCAACCACTGTTGATTCTAAATAGTCCAGTAAGATTTCATTATTCTCTAAGGACTTAAGAGTTGAGTGAGGATTTAACATGCCGACGGCATCCGTTCTTGCTGTTAAACTCATGTCTGAATGGTTCATGATAATAATCTGCAAAAAAATTAAAACAAAATGGCATATGTTATGAAATTAGTACTAAGAGATAAGATTTTGTATAAATTTTATGTAAAATCCACAGTTAATATAGGTATAGTTGCGCATTTTAGATATGGTTGTGTTTTTAAATTTTTTTATATATAATTGTTTTATTTCTTTACATCAAGTTTTAATAATTTTGGGTAAATTTTATGGAGGTTTTTTTCAATTCAAAAATACCCAAATTAAAGTACATATTTTCAATTCAAATGTGGAAGTTAAAAAAGGAGTGTAAAAACTTGGTTTTTTTACCTAAATAATATTACCGGCTCCTTTTAATTAAATAAAACTAAAGTACTCAGATGTTCGATTTTTGAATATAACCACTTAATATAGAATACAAGTATAACTGCTAATAACTTTTTTCCAAATAACCAACAAGTTTTGTTGCTTGCGCCTTAAAAAACAAACGTACAAAATTTATTTTTTTTTTCATTTGAGCAATTGTTTTGACTTCCCTATCTTTAAGGATCCAGAATATATATACTTTATGGGATCGCAAACAACAAGCACACACACACACACACACTATGGCAAAAACAAATTAAGCAAAAACAATATACAGGCATGATAAGATGTACACCTATTGTCTTTGCATAAGTGTTAAAAGAGGTAAGCTATAACTGTCAAACTGCTTTCATAAAAACAGTCTTCGCTCTTTTTGCTTTTTAATTTTCAAACGTATGCGGAAATCAACAACCCATGTTCATACATGCCTACGTCCAAGCATACATACAGAAACTTAATGTATATTTATGCACATCCATACAGAGACCTGCGCCGAGCACATTTTGTCGGCTTCGGCGACTTGTGTAAAAATTGCCGACAAAGGCTTATACGAGAGTTGCATTTTATATTTCGGGATTAGAGAACAAAAACAAATATTAATCAAAAAAAAATCACTTTATTGTTTTTCAAAATAATCCCCATGAAGTTCTATACACTTTTGCACGCGTTTGAACCAATTGTCGAAGCACTCTTGCCACTCTGATTGAGGGATCTCCAAAACATGCGTTCTCAATACAGCAAACTCTTCATCAGGTGTCGAAAAACGTTGACCTCTAAATTTGTTTTTCACGTACGGCAATAAAAAGAAGTCATTCGGTGCCAAGTCAGGACTATATGGCGGATGACCCATCAAATCGATGTTTTGGGTGCTTAAAAATGCAGTTGTTTGAGCCGATGCGTGAGAGCTCGCATTGCCGTGGTGAAGAGTGATCCATCTTAAAATTGGTAATGATCACAGATTTTTGTCCTTTTCCCTCTAGCTCTTCTAGATTTCGAGAAAAACGCATTTAAAGTTTTTTATATGAAAATACCCAAAAAATCGAATTTTGGGTCAAAATTGCTAGTGATTACAGGTTTTTGTTCAGTTCCCTGTAACTCTTCTAGTTTCCGAGAAAAACGCATTTAAAGTTTTTTATATGAAAATCCGCAAAAAATCTACTTTTTGGTCAAAAATGGTAGTGATCACAGATTTTGGCCCTTTTTCCTCTACAGGCTCTAGATTCCGAGGAAAACGCATTTAAAGTTTTTTATATGAAAATCCACAAAAAATCGACTTTTTGGTCAAAAATGGTAGTGATCACAGATTTTGGCCCTTTTTCCTCTACAGGCTCTAGATTGCGAGAAAAACGCATTTAAAGTTTTTTATATGAAAATCCACAAAAAATCGACTTTTTGGTCAAAAATGGTAGTGATCACAGATTTTGGCCCTTTTTCCTCTACAGGCTCTAGATTCCGAGAAAAACGCATTTAAAGTTTTTTATATGAAAATTCTCAAAAAATCGACTTTTTGGTCAAAAATGGTAGTGATCACAGATTTTGGCCCTTTTTCCTCTACAGGCTCTAGATTCCGAGGAAAACGCATTTAAAGTTTTTTATATGAAAATCCACAAAAAATCGACTTTTTGGTCAAAAATGGTAGTGATCACAGATTTTGGCCCTTTTTCCTCTACAGGCTCTAGATTGCGAGAAAAACGCATTTAAAGTTTTTTATATGAAAATCCACAAAAAATCGACTTTTTGGTCAAAAATGGTAGTGATCACAGATTTTGGCCCTTTTTCCTCTACAGGCTCTAGATTCCGAGGAAAACGCATTTAAAGTTTTTTATATGAAAATCCACAAAAAATCGACTTTTTGGTCAAAAATGGTAGTGATCACAGATTTTGGCCCTTTTTCCTCTACAGGCTCTAGATTGCGAGAAAAACGCATTTAAAGTTTTTTATATGAAAATCCTCAAATAATCGACTTTTTGGTCAAAAATGGTAGTGATCACAGATTTTGGCCCTTTTTCCTCTACAGGCTCTAGATTGCGAGAAAAACGCATTTAAAGTTTTTTATATGAAAATCTCAAAAAATCGACTTTTTGGTCAAAAATGGTAGTGATCACAGATTTTGGCCCTTTTTCCTCTACAGGCTCTAGATTCCGAGAAAAACGCATTTAAAGTTTTTTATATGAAAATCCTCAAATAATCGACTTTTTGGTCAAAAATGGTAGTGATCACAGATTTTGGCCCTTTTTCCTCTACAGGCTCTAGATTGCGAGAAAAACGCATTTAAAGTTTTTTATATGAAAATCCTCAAAAAATCGACTTTTTGGTCAAAAATGGTAGTGATCACAGATTTTGGCCCTTTTTCCTCTACAGGCTCTAGATTGCGAGAAAAACGCATTTAAAGTTTTTTATATGAAAATCTCAAAAAATCGACTTTTTGGTCAAAAATGGTAGTGATCACAAATTTTGGCCCTTTTTCCTCTACAGGCTCTAGATTCCGAGAAAAACGCATTTAAAGTTTTTTATATGAAAATCCTCAAAAAATCGACTTTTGGTCAAAAATGGTAGTGATCACAGATTTTGGCCCTTTTTCCTCTACAGGCTCTAGATTCCGAGAAAAACGCATTTAAAGTTTTTTATATGAAAATCTCAAAAAATCGACTTTTTGGTCAAAAATGGTAGTGATCACAAATTTTGGCCCTTTTTCCTCTACAGGCTCTAGATTCCGAGAAAAACGCATTTAAAGTTTTTTATATGAAAATCCTCAAAAAATCGACTTTTTGGTGAAAAATGGTAGTGATCACAGATTTTGGCCCTTTTTCCTCTACAGGCTCTAGATTCCGAGAAAAACGCATTTAAAGTTTTTTATATGAAAATCCTCAAAAAATCGACTTTTTGGTCAAAAATGGTAGTGATCACAGATTTTGGCCCTTTTTCCTCTACAGGCTCTAGATTCCGAGAAAAACGCATTTAAAGTTTTTTATATGAAAATCCTCAAAAAATCGACTTTTTGGTGAAAAATGGTAGTGATCACAGATTTTGGCCCTTTTTCCTCTACAGGCTCTAGATTGCGAGAAAAACGCATTTAAAGTTTTTTATATGAAAATCTCAAAAAATCGACTTTTTGGTCAAAAATGGTAGTGATCACAAATTTTGGCCCTTTTTCCTCTACAGGCTCTAGATTCCGAGAAAAACGCATTTAAAGTTTTTTATATGAAAATCCTCAAAAAATCGACTTTTTGGTCAAAAATGGTAGTGATCACAGATTTTGGCCCTTTTTCCTCTACAGGCTCTAGATTCCGAGGAAAACGCATTTAAAGTTTTTTATATGAAAATCCACAAAAAATCGACTTTTTGGTCAAAAATGGTAGTGATCACAGATTTTGGCCCTTTTTCCTCTACAGGCTCTAGATTGCGAGAAAAACGCATTTAAAGTTTTTTATATGAAAATCCACAAAAAATCGACTTTTTGGTCAAAAATGGTAGTGATCACAGATTTTGGCCCTTTTTCCTCTACAGGCTCTAGATTCCGAGGAAAACGCATTTAAAGTTTTTTATATGAAAATCCACAAAAAATCGACTTTTTGGTCAAAAATGGTAGTGATCACAGATTTTGGCCCTTTTTCCTCTACAGGCTCTAGATTGCGAGAAAAACGCATTTAAAGTTTTTTATATGAAAATCCTCAAATAATCGACTTTTTGGTCAAAAATGGTAGTGATCACAGATTTTGGCCCTTTTTCCTCTACAGGCTCTAGATTGCGAGAAAAACGCATTTAAAGTTTTTTATATGAAAATCTCAAAAAATCGACTTTTTGGTCAAAAATGGTAGTGATCACAGATTTTGGCCCTTTTTCCTCTACAGGCTCTAGATTTCGAGAAAAACGCATTTAAAGTTTTTTATATGAAAATACCAAAAAAATCGAATTTTGGGTCAAAATTGCTAGTGATTACAGGTTTTTGTTCAGTTCCCTGTAACTCTTCTAGTTTCCGAGAAAAACGCATTTAAAGTTTTTTATATGAAAATCCGCAAAAAATATACTTTTTGGTCAAAAATGGCAGTAATCACAGATTTTGGCCCTTTTTCCTCTACAGGCTCTAGATTCCGAGAAAAACGCATTTAAAGTTTTTTATATGAAAATTCTCAAAAAATCGACTTTTTGGTCAAAAATGGTAGTGATCACAGATTTTGGCCCTTTTTCCTCTACAGGCTCTAGATTCCGAGAAAAACGTATTTAAAGTTTTTTATATGAAAATCTCAAAAAATCGACTTTTTGGTCAAAAATGGTAGTGATCACAAATTTTGGCCCTTTTTCCTCTACAGGCTCTAGATTCCGAGAAAAACGCATTTAAAGTTTTTTATATGAAAATCCTCAAAAAATCGACTTTTTGGTGAAAAATGGTAGTGATCACAGATTTTGGCCCTTTTTCCTCTACAGGAGAAAAAACGCATTTAAAGTTTTTTATATGAAAATCCTCAAAAAATCGACTTTTTGGTCAAAAATGGTAGTGATCACAGATTTTGGCCCTTTTTCCTCTACAGGCTCTAGATTCCGAGAAAAACGCATTTAAAGCTTTTTATATGAAAATCCTCAAAAAATCGACTTTTTGGTGAAAAATGGTAGTGATCACAGATTTTGGCCCTTTTTCCTCTACAGGCTCTAGATTGCGAGAAAAACGCATTTAAAGTTTTTTATATGAAAATCTCAAAAAATCGACTTTTTGGTCAAAAATGGTAGTGATCACAAATTTTGGCCCTTTTTCCTCTACAGGCTCTAGATTCCGAGAAAAACGCATTTAAAGTTTTTTATATGAAAATCCTCAAAAAATCGACTTTTTGGTCAAAAATGGTAGTGATCACAGATTTTGGCCCTTTTTCCTCTACAGGCTCTAGATTCCGAGAAAAACGCATTTAAAGTTTTTTATATGAAAATCCTCGACTTTTTGGTCAAAAATGGTAGTGATCACAAATTTTGGCCCTTTTTCCTCTACAGGCTCTAGTTTCCGAGAAAAACGCATTTAAAGTTTTTTATATGAAAATCTCAAAAAATCGACTTTTTGGTCAAAAATGGTAGTGATCACAAATTTTGGCCCTTTTTCCTCTACAGGCTCTAGATTCCGAGAAAAACGCATTTAAAGTTTTTTATATGAAAATCCTCAAATAATCGACTTTTTGGTCAAAAATGGTAGTGATCACAGATTTTGGCCCTTTTTCCTCTACAGGCTCTAGATTGCGAGAAAAACGCATTTAAAGTTTTTTATATGAAAATCCTCAAAAAATCGACTTTTTGGTCAAAAATGGTAGTGATCACAGATTTTGGCCCTTTTTCCTCTACAGGCTCTAGATTGCGAGAAAAACGCATTTAAAGTTTTTTATATGAAAATCTCAAAAAATCGACTTTTTGGTCAAAAATGGTAGTGATCACAAATTTTGGCCCTTTTTCCTCTACAGGCTCTAGTTTCCGAGAAAAACGCATTTAAAGTTTTTTATATGAAAATCTCAAAAAATCGACTTTTTAGTCAAAAATGGTAGTGATCACAAATTTTGGCCCTTTTTCCTCTACAGGCTCTAGATTCCGAGAAAAACGCATTTAAAGTTTTTTATATGAAAATCTCAAAAAATCGACTTTTTGGTCAAAAATGGTAGTGATCACAGATTTTGGCCCTTTTTCCTCTACAGGCTCTAGATTCCGAGAAAAACGCATTTAAAGTTTTTTATATGAAAATCCTCGACTTTTTGGTCAAAAATGGTAGTGATCACAAATTTGGCAGTAATCACAGATTTTGGCCCTTTTTCCTCTACAGGCTCTAGATTCCGAGAAAAACGCATTTAAAGTTTTTTATATGAAAATTCTCAAAAAATCGACTTTTTGGTCAAAAATGGTAGTGATCACAGATTTTGGCCCTTTTTCCTCTACAGGCTCTAGATTCCGAGAAAAACGTATTTAAAGTTTTTTATATGAAAATCTCAAAAAATCGACTTTTTGGTCAAAAATGGTAGTGATCACAAATTTTGGCCCTTTTTCCTCTACAGGCTCTAGATTCCGAGAAAAACGCATTTAAAGTTTTTTATATGAAAATCCTCAAAAAATCGACTTTTTGGTGAAAAATGGTAGTGATCACAGATTTTGGCCCTTTTTCCTCTACAGGAGAAAAAACGCATTTAAAGTTTTTTATATGAAAATCCTCAAAAAATCGACTTTTTGGTCAAAAATGGTAGTGATCACAGATTTTGGCCCTTTTTCCTCTACAGGCTCTAGATTCCGAGAAAAACGCATTTAAAGCTTTTTATATGAAAATCCTCAAAAAATCGACTTTTTGGTGAAAAATGGTAGTGATCACAGATTTTGGCCCTTTTTCCTCTACAGGCTCTAGATTGCGAGAAAAACGCATTTAAAGTTTTTTATATGAAAATCTCAAAAAATCGACTTTTTGGTCAAAAATGGTAGTGATCACAAATTTTGGCCCTTTTTCCTCTACAGGCTCTAGATTCCGAGAAAAACGCATTTAAAGTTTTTTATATGAAAATCCTCAAAAAATCGACTTTTTGGTCAAAAATGGTAGTGATCACAGATTTTGGCCCTTTTTCCTCTACAGGCTCTAGATTCCGAGAAAAACGCATTTAAAGTTTTTTATATGAAAATCCTCGACTTTTTGGTCAAAAATGGTAGTGATCACAAATTTTGGCCCTTTTTCCTCTACAGGCTCTAGTTTCCGAGAAAAACGCATTTAAAGTTTTTTATATGAAAATCTCAAAAAATCGACTTTTTGGTCAAAAATGGTAGTGATCACAAATTTTGGCCCTTTTTCCTCTACAGGCTCTAGATTCCGAGAAAAACGCATTTAAAGTTTTTTATATGAAAATCCTCAAATAATCGACTTTTTGGTCAAAAATGGTAGTGATCACAGATTTTGGCCCTTTTTCCTCTACAGGCTCTAGATTGCGAGAAAAACGCATTTAAAGTTTTTTATATGAAAATCCTCAAAAAATCGACTTTTTGGTCAAAAATGGTAGTGATCACAGATTTTGGCCCTTTTTCCTCTACAGGCTCTAGATTGCGAGAAAAACGCATTTAAAGTTTTTTATATGAAAATCTCAAAAAATCGACTTTTTGGTCAAAAATGGTAGTGATCACAAATTTTGGCCCTTTTTCCTCTACAGGCTCTAGTTTCCGAGAAAAACGCATTTAAAGTTTTTTATATGAAAATCTCAAAAAATCGACTTTTTAGTCAAAAATGGTAGTGATCACAAATTTTGGCCCTTTTTCCTCTACAGGCTCTAGATTCCGAGAAAAACGCATTTAAAGTTTTTTATATGAAAATCTCAAAAAATCGACTTTTTGGTCAAAAATGGTAGTGATCACAGATTTTGGCCCTTTTTCCTCTACAGGCTCTAGATTCCGAGAAAAACGCATTTAAAGTTTTTTATATGAAAATCCTCGACTTTTTGGTCAAAAATGGTAGTGATCACAAATTTTGGCCCTTTTTCCTCAACAGGCTCTAGATTCCGAGAAAAACGCATTTAAAGTTTTTTATATGAAAATCCTCAAATAATCGACTTTTTGGTCAAAAATGGTAGTGATCACAGATTTTGGCCCTTTTTCCTCTACAGGCTCTAGATTGCGAGAAAAACGCATTTAAAGTTTTTATATGAAAATCCTCAAAAAATCGACTTTTTGGTCAAAAATGGTAGTGATCACAGATTTTGGCCCTTTTTCCTCTACAGGCTCTAGATTGCGAGAAAAACGCATTTAAAGTTTTTTATATGAAAATCCTCGACTTTTTGGTCAAAAATGGTAGTGATCACAAATTTTGGCCCTTTTTCCTCTACAGGCTCTAGATTCCGAGAAAAACGCATTTAAAGTTTTTTATATGAAAATCCTCGAATAATCGACTTTTTGGTCAAAAATGGTAGTGATCACAGATTTTGGCCCTTTTTCCTCTACAGGCTCTAGATTGCGAGAAAAACGCATTTAAAGTTTTTTATATGAAAATCCTCAAAAAATCGACTTTTTGGTCAAAAATGGTAGTGATCACAGATTTTGGCCCTTTTTCCTCTACAGGCTCTAGATTGCGAGAAAAACGCATTTAAAGTTTTTTATATGAAAATCTCAAAAAATCGACTTTTTGGTCAAAAATGGTAGTGATCACAAATTTTGGCCCTTTTTCCTCTACAGGCTCTAGATTCCGAGAAAAACGCATTTAAAGTTTTTTATATGAAAATCCTCAAAAAATCGACTTTTTGGTCAAAAATGGTAGTGATCACAGATTTTGGCCCTTTTTCCTCTACAGGCTCTAGATTGCGAGAAAAACGCATTTAAAGTTTTTTATATGAAAATCTCAAAAAATCGACTTTTTGGTCAAAAATGGTAGTGATCACAAATTTTGGCCCTTTTTCCTCTACAGGCTCTAGATTCCGAGAAAAACGCATTTAAAGTTTTTTATATGAAAATCTCAAAAAATCGACTTTTTGGTCAAAAATGGTAGTGATCACAGATTTTGGCCCTTTTTCCTCTACAGGCTCTAGATTCCGAGAAAAACGCATTTAAAGTTTTTTATATGAAAATCCTCAAATAATCGACTTTTTGGTCAAAAATGGTAGTGATCACAGATTTTGGCCCTTTTTCCTCTACAGGCTCTAGATTCCGAGAAAAAGGCATTTAAAGTTTTTTATATGAAAATCTCAAATAATCGACTTTTTGGTAAAAAATGGTAGTGATCACAGATTTTGGCCCTTTTTCCTCTACAGGCTCTAGATTCCGAGAAAAACGCATTTAAAGTTTTTTATATGAAAATCCTCAAATAATCGACTTTTTGGTCAAAAATGGTAGTGATCACAGATTTTGGCCCTTTTTCCTCTACAGGCTCTAGATTGCGAGAAAAACGCATTTAAAGTTTTTTATATGAAAATCCTCGACTTTTTGGTCAAAAATGGTAGTGATCACAAATTTTGGCCCTTTTTCCTCTACAGGCTCTAGATTCCGAGAAAAACGCATTTAAAGTTTTTTATATGAAAATCCTCGAATAATCGACTTTTTGGTCAAAAATGGTAGTGATCACAGATTTTGGCCCTTTTTCCTCTACAGGCTCTAGATTGCGAGAAAAACGCATTTAAAGTTTTTTATATGAAAATCCTCAAAAAATCGACTTTTTGGTCAAAAATGGTAGTGATCACAGATTTTGGCCCTTTTTCCTCTACAGGCTCTAGATTGCGAGAAAAAACGCATTTAAAGTTTTTTATATGAAAATCTCAAAAAATCGACTTTTTGGTCAAAATGGTAGTGATCACAAATTTTGGCCCTTTTTCCTCTACAGGCTCTAGTTTCCGAGAAAAACGCATTTAAAGTTTTTTATATGAAAATCTCAAAAAATCGACTTTTTAGTCAAAAATGGTAGTGATCACAAATTTTGGCCCTTTTTCCTCTACAGGCTCTAGATTCCGAGAAAAACGCATTTAAAGTTTTTTATATGAAAATCTCAAAAAATCGACTTTTTGGTCAAAAATGGTAGTGATCACAGATTTTGGCCCTTTTTCCTCTACAGGCTCTAGATTCCGAGAAAAACGCATTTAAAGTTTTTTATATGAAAATCCTCGACTTTTTGGTCAAAAATGGTAGTGATCACAAATTTGGCAGTAATCACAGATTTTGGCCCTTTTTCCTCTACAGGCTCTAGATTCCGAGAAAAACGCATTTAAAGTTTTTTATATGAAAATTCTCAAAAAATCGACTTTTTGGTCAAAAATGGTAGTGATCACAGATTTTGGCCCTTTTTCCTCTACAGGCTCTAGATTCCGAGAAAAACGTATTTAAAGTTTTTTATATGAAAATCTCAAAAAATCGACTTTTTGGTCAAAAATGGTAGTGATCACAAATTTTGGCCCTTTTTCCTCTACAGGCTCTAGATTCCGAGAAAAACGCATTTAAAAGTTTTTTATATGAAAATCCTCAAAAAATCGACTTTTTGGTGAAAAATGGTAGTGATCACAGATTTTGGCCCTTTTTCCTCTACAGGAGAAAAAACGCATTTAAAGTTTTTTATATGAAAATCCTCAAAAAATCGACTTTTTGGTCAAAAATGGTAGTGATCACAGATTTTGGCCCTTTTTCCTCTACAGGCTCTAGATTCCGAGAAAAACGCATTTAAAGCTTTTTATATGAAAATCCTCAAAAAATCGACTTTTTGGTGAAAAATGGTAGTGATCACAGATTTTGGCCCTTTTTCCTCTACAGGCTCTAGATTGCGAGAAAAACGCATTTAAAGTTTTTTATATGAAAATCTCAAAAAAATCGACTTTTTGGTCAAAAATGGTAGTGATCACAAATTTTGGCCCTTTTTCCTCTACAGGCTCTAGATTCCGAGAAAAACGCATTTAAAGTTTTTTATATGAAAATCCTCAAAAAATCGACTTTTTGGTCAAAAATGGTAGTGATCACAGATTTTGGCCCTTTTTCCTCTACAGGCTCTAGATTCCGAGAAAAACGCATTTAAAGTTTTTTATATGAAAATCCTCGACTTTTTGGTCAAAAATGGTAGTGATCACAAATTTTGGCCCTTTTTCCTCTACAGGCTCTAGTTTCCGAGAAAAACGCATTTAAAGTTTTTTATATGAAAATCTCAAAAAATCGACTTTTTGGTCAAAAAATGGTAGTGATCACAAATTTTGGCCCTTTTTCCTCTACAGGCTCTAGATTCCGAGAAAAACGCATTTAAAGTTTTTTATATGAAAATCCTCAAATAATCGACTTTTTGGTCAAAAATGGTAGTGATCACAGATTTTGGCCCTTTTTCCTCTACAGGCTCTAGATTGCGAGAAAAACGCATTTAAAAGTTTTTTATATGAAAATCCTCAAAAAATCGACTTTTTGGTCAAAATGGTAGTGATCACAGATTTTGGCCCTTTTTCCTCTACAGGCTCTAGATTGCGAGAAAAACGCATTTAAAGTTTTTTTATATGAAAATCTCAAAAAATCGACTTTTTGGTCAAAAATGGTAGTGATCACAAATTTTGGGCCCTTTTTCCTCTACAGGCTCTAGTTTCCGAGAAAAACGCATTTAAAGTTTTTATATGAAAATCTCAAAAAATCGACTTTTTAGTCAAAAATGGTAGTGATCACAAATTTTGGCCCTTTTTCCTCTACAGGCTCTAGATTCCGAGAAAAAACGCATTTAAAGTTTTTTATATGAAAATCTCAAAAATCGACTTTTTGGTCAAAAATGGTAGTGATCACAGATTTTGGCCCTTTTTTCCTCTACAGGCTCTAGATTCCGAGAAAAACGCATTTAAAGTTTTTTATATGAAAATCCTCGACTTTTTGGTCAAAAATGGTAGTGATCACAATTTTGGCCCTTTTTCCTCAACAGGCTCTAGATTCCGAGAAAAACGCATTTAAAGTTTTTTATATGAAAATCCTCAAATAATCGACTTTTTGGTCAAAAATGGTAGTGATCACAGATTTTGGCCCTTTTTCCTCTACAGGCTCTAGATTGCGAGAAAAACGCATTTAAAGTTTTTATATGAAAATCCTCAAAAAATCGACTTTTTGGTCAAAAATGGTAGTGATCACAGATTTTGGCCCTTTTTCCTCTACAGGCTCTAGATTGCGAGAAAAACGCATTTAAGTTTTTTATATGAAAATCCTCGACTTTTTGGTCAAAAATGGTAGTGATCACAAATTTTGGCCCTTTTTTCCTCTACAGGCTCTAGATTCCGAGAAAAACGCATTTAAAGTTTTTATATGAAAATCCTCGAATAATCGACTTTTTGGTCAAAAATGGTAGTGATCACAGATTTTGCCCTTTTTCCTCTACAGGCTCTAGATTGCGAGAAAAACGCATTTAAAGTTTTTTATATGAAAATCCTCAAAAAAATCGACTTTTTGGTCAAAAATGGTAGTGATCACAGATTTTGGCCCTTTTTCCTCTACAGGCTCTAGATTGCGAGAAAAACGCATTTAAAGTTTTTTATATGAAAATCTCAAAAAATCGACTTTTTGGTCAAAAATGGTAGTGATCACAAATTTTGGCCCTTTTTCCTCTACAGGCTTCTAGATTCCGAGAAAAACGCATTTAAAGTTTTTTATATGAAAATCCTCAAAAAATCGACTTTTTGGTCAAAAATGGTAGTGATCACAGATTTTGGGCCCTTTTTCCTCTACAGGCTCTAGATTGCGAGAAAAACGCATTTAAGTTTTTATATGAAAATCTCAAAAAAATCGACTTTTTGGTCAAAAATGGTAGTGATCACAAATTTTGGCCCTTTTTCCTCTACAGGCTCTAGATTCCGAGAAAAAACGCATTTAAAGTTTTTTATATGAAAATCTCAAAAAATCGACTTTTTGGTCAAAAATGGTAGTGATCACAGATTTTGGCCCTTTTTCCTCTACAGGCTCTAGATTCCGAGAAAAACGCATTTAAAGTTTTTTTATATGAAAATCCTCAAATAATCGACTTTTTGGTCAAAAATGGTAGTGATCACAGATTTTGGCCCTTTTTCCTCTACAGGCTCTAGATTCCGAGAAAAAGGCATTTAAAGTTTTTTATATGAAAATCTCAAATAAATCGACTTTTTGGTAAAAAATGGTAGTGATCACAGATTTTGGCCCTTTTTCCTCTACAGGCTCTAGATTCCGAGAAAAAACGCATTTAAAGTTTTTTATATGAAAATCCTCAAATAATCGACTTTTTGGTCAAAAATGGTAGTGATCACAGATTTTGGCCCTTTTTCCTCTACAGGCTCTAGATTGCGAGAAAAACGCATTTAAAGTTTTTTATATGAAAATCCTCGACTTTTTGGTCAAAAATGGTAGTGATCACAAAATTTTGGCCCTTTTTCCTCTACAGGCTCTAGATTCCGAGAAAAACGCATTTAAGTTTTTTATATGAAAATCCTCGAATAATCGACTTTTTGGTCAAAAATGGTAGTGATCACAGATTTTGGCCCTTTTTCCTCTACAGGCTCTAGATTGCGAGAAAAACGCATTTAAAGTTTTTTTATATGAAAATCCTCAAAAAATCGACTTTTTGGTCAAAAATGGTAGTGATCACAGATTTTGGCCCTTTTTCCTCTACAGGCTCTAGATTGCGAGAAAAACGCATTTAAAGTTTTTTT